>JAYKAV010000023.1:0-217952 GCA_035582835.1 Phoebastria nigripes
GTTTGGGGGGGTTTCTTGGGTTTCTTTTTTTGTTTTTTTTTTTGTTTTTTTTTTTTTTGTTGTTGTTGTTCTTGTTTTGTTGTTGTTTTTTTGTTTTGTTTTGTTTTTTAAACCTTTTCAGCAATACTGACCTTCATTTTTATCACAGCAAAGGGAGGCACCAGTTCAGTGCTGTGAATTCCCAGGCTCAGTGGAAACACTGGAGTCACAGCTATTACCCCATTATCTTTTTTTAATGTAGGCGCACACGCTGGCCACCTGTGACAAGATACCAAACAAGGTAACAGTAAAACGAGCATTTTGACCTCAGAAAGGATACTAAAACAAAAAAATGCGGCTTCCTCAGCTTTAGGAAGGGAAGCAGCAGCCTGTAACCCGCCCCTCAGCCCTCTATCAGGCGCCGCTGCTGGGTGCCGTGTTTTGGTGGCCAACCGCTCCAGGCCGGTCAGAACCGGTCCCAGCCGCCTCTGAGGAAACAGCCAGTCAAAGGGCTGGTGCTTGTGTCAGGGGTTTTTGTGGGTGCTGCAGGGCTGGGGCTGCCTGGGAAGCGGCGCGGGGAGGTGGCGTGACGCCGCGCTGTGTGCGCCAAACTGGGCTCCTCAGGAGGGGCTGGGGCTGCTGCGCTGAGCCTGGGAGTCGACCCGGAGGGCTCAGCTGCGGTAATGGCCCACTAACAGGGCTGTGAGGGAGTGCTCCGAGCTGGACACAGGCCATTGCTTGGAGGTAGCAGCAGCCACTGGGGCTGAACCAGCCCTGTTACAGGGTGCAAGCCAAGCTGCTGCTGTCACAGCTCGGGGGAGTTTGGGCCTGTGCCACTTGTAAACACTGCCCTGCGGCTCAGGAAGGCTTCGGTGTTGGCTGGTGGAGGGGTACATGGAGCAGTGGCTCTATCCTGCCCAGAGAAATACTCCTTGGAGGGACTAGGGAAAAGGGGGTAGCAAGTGGCAGGTGCTTGGGCTGCTAGAGCATGATTACAGGTGAGGGAGAGGGACCAGAAAAGGTGGTGGTCACCAATGCCGTGGCCCAAGCTGCATCACTCCCCTCGGTATTAACTCCCCTGGGGTATCGCCTGACAAACGCTGGGCTCATCCTGTAGATGAGGAGTGACCACACTGGGAGGAGCATGCCAGAGGGCTGGTGTAAGATCAGCTGCGTGGCTAAGGGTGATGGCTAAAGTCGGGTAGTGCCTCAACCTTCACAATGCTACAAAGGCCAGGAGAGAATGACTGAAAATTCTCCATATCCCACCGCACGCACTTGGACTTTTGAGATCTTTCTGAAAGAAAAGGGGAAAGGGTATGATGAAGAGAGATGGAAAACCTTTTAGAGACCTTATGCTGTCAGTTAAGGAATTGGGATCACGTGGGAGAGGGCAAAGCTCAGTTACTGTGTGTTGGGTAAGCCTGAGGGAAAACTCGTTGCTTGGGGAATTGTTTTACTACTTCTCAAATGGGGAAACCTCCACGCTGTATGGAATGAACATTGCTGACTCATTTTGGTTCTGAATGGAGCCCTACTGCTGTCAAACTCATGACCCATTGGTACATCCAATGGTAGCATTGCTCTCTGCTTGTGCATTGCTTACTATGTTAATAGTTCGCTCATATACTTAGCTGTGGAGAATAACTCGGACTGTTGTGATGTTCTTGCTTACATGTTTTGCAAGGTCAAGGGGCGATGGAACAAATGTAAATTGAATGCCCATTTTGCTTATTTTTTAATAAGAATGAAACTTGTGATTTGGGTAAAAGCAAGATAATTTAGAGTACTAGAGCTGATCCTGGAAGCTGTTCTTGACTTGAGTGATATTGCTATTTAGGGTTAAAATTAAGTAGGGTTTTGTTAAATAGTGATTTGCCCAGGGCCAGCTATGGTTAACATATGAAGGCTTATGGTTTAATACACAAGTTTTATGACCAGTCTTTCTTTGTCTTTTGGAGGGTGTTTACAGCAAAGACTAATTCTGACAGACACAGCAAATATAATTCAGATTCAAGGAAATAATCTAATTTAGCTATATGGACCATATATCATCCATTGTTTATAGTAATGGGTAATGTTAGAACATAAACATATAATATTAATCTCTTATTACTGTCTTCTCTCTCTCAACAGATCTTGATAATGTAGAAGGCATAGCAGTGGACTGGATTGGAAATAATCTTTATTGGACAAACGATGGCCACAGGAAAACAATTGCTGTAGCCAGACTGGAAAAAGCTGCTCAGAGTAGAAAAACTTTGTTGGAGGGAGACATGTCCCACCCTAGAGGAATTGTTGTTGATCCTGTCAATGGGTATGAAGTGGACTAATTATTGTTGTTTAATTATTGTCTTTATAGTATAAATACAGGATTGAATTTTGCTTAGGATGGGGTTTGTAGAGTCATGTAGTAGTCTGTAATTCTACAGTAGTCTATAATATCTGTAATTGCTGTCCAGCATTCTTGCCTGAAGCCTTCAGAAGAACGTGTATGCCCAGACACCGTTGAACCTGTGTCCAGTTAATCTGAACGTGATTCACCTTTTTCTCAAATTGAGTGTAATCAGACCTGTATGTATTTTTAATACTGAGTGAACTTTATAATACTTTCCTTTATTTCTCTCTTTTTAAGTCTCAATTTCTGAAGATAATTATAACCATATCCTTGTACACACTGGTTTACAAAACTAAATGAGGCAGGTACTTTTCATTACTTACTAGCATAATTAATTGTGATAGGCTGCATAATAAAAAGAACATTATATTATTGTGGTATAGTTGTGGTTTACCTAAAAGTTCACTGTTACATTTATTCAGGGAATTGTCACTGGAGGATGATGTAGGCAGGTAATTCTAGTATGGCTGGATTGATTGCTGTTTTCCTAGTACTGGAATGTATTTACACTATCAGGTTTTCACTTTTGAGCTTGTCCTTTGAGGAATGGAAGTGACTGTGGAAAGGCTACAATTAATTAAGGTCAGATAGTAAGGATATAAAATCAGACCACAAACCACAACCATACCTACAATTACTTTGTTAAATTTTCCAGCTCAGTAAATGCATGGCACAGGAAATAGTGTATGAAGATGTATTGTCTGAAAAGGGCTATTATATAAAACACTTTTCTAATAAAATAGCATGCCTTTCATGATTATACTTCTCATGGAAGCTTTTCCTGAGGGATAGCATTTATTATGGCATTTTAATTATGTTTAGACAATATTAGTCTTGATTTAACCAATCTAGAAGCATTAACTGCATTTTGAGTTACAATTAAAGCACATTAATGTAAATGTCTGTTACTGTAAGCATGTTTTAGCTTATGACATGATAACTAGAATAAGTACAGACAAAAAGTTGATGGAGAAAAGCTCAGTAATTGCTGATAAGCAGTCATGTAAATATTTGTAAAACATATTTTGTCTTCAAATAAAATAAACACCATACTGCCCTGCGTCTCTGCCTGAGCTTTAGGGCATACGCAGGTTTTAGAATTCTGTGATTAAACCTAGTGTTGTTTGAGTCAAACATGCAATGAAGTTTATAAGCCTCGTGGATCAAAAATTGGTTGATGTTCTTAGCATATATTTACAAAAATATTAAAAGAACCCAAAACAACCTTCTGGTGGGTAACTTGGAAGAGACAGAAAAGAAACAAAAAAAGGTACTTTTGCATATCTGTAAACCTGTGTAATGATGGTGCAATTTTTTCTTTATTTTTTTCCATCTTCTTATAGAAGAAATTGATCAAATTATGCTTATACATAAAAGTGTGTTTGAATAAGATTTTTGACTCATAGATTTGGCATCATTTACACAGATTTGATAACAAAACCGTTTTTCACTTCAGTGTTTCATTCCTTTGTAAATTCCGAATTTAAATTCCACGACTTTATTCTTCAAAGTACAGACAGTACTTAATTAAATAAATATTATTAATTAACTATTATTAATTAAGTGGGTTAGGATCACACAAGTTATTTCAGAAAGTTGTAGAATTTCAGCAATATAAATCTGGTGAAATCAAAGGTGAGGCACATAAGTACCAATTAAGTCACGACAACTTTAACAAGTAGGATCCATTTAAGATCCGTATGATGTTTTTCCTCTATTTAATGCTTAATTGAAAACCTAGATTTGACTGCAAAAGTAAACGTCTACTATCTAGTAAATGTTTTCAGCATATTGATGTCACTGTATGTCATATGATCTGAAATCCTGTTTAGACACTTCATAGATTACATACAGGCTTCTCTGTGTTTCCTTCCATGAACCTGTCTTTTCTTTGGGGGGGGGAGTAAGACAAAAATGGTGTTTCTTAGCTTATTTGCTACCCTCTGCGTTTGTATAAGTTCAAGTTGTGTATTTTAAATTGTTGAAATCAGAGTTGTTGCCAGCAAATTCTGTAATAAAATATGATAATCTGRTTAATTCAATAAGGAGAAAAAAAAAAAGAAACATAGGTTGTGTTCTGTAGTGTCCAGTAGAGAATGGCTCAGTGAACTCATCTGAGCTAATACTTTTAGATAACTTACTACAATGCTTGCTTAATTTTTCCAAAGTAGCATAGGTACTTATTTTCAGAGTTGTTTTGGTTATCTATGTTACTGGACTATAAACCATAAAACTATGTTAAAATTGCCTACTAGCTATTTTTCAAATAATTTTTATAGCCATTTATCTTTCTAAACACTTTTGTGAGGGACGGAGTGCTCATAATAGTTTTTTGAGTAATTTAGCTGCTTTCATGTGGGATGTGAAGTTCACAGAATGTCAAGGTTATCCTGTAGCTATTAAACTAGAGTGCAATTAATTCATATATTGCAGCTTTTTTGATAGTATTAAGCATGATAAAAAGCAGATTTGCATCATAAAGGCAAATTAGACTTGGGGAAAAAACAAAACAAAACAAAAAAACAAAACAAACACAGTAAAAGTTGGAACTTTGTGACAAAGTCAATAAAACTGCTGGTTTAAAAAAAAAAAAAAAATCATAATTCTGGTGTGATTAAATAAGGTCTTAAACAATCCTTTCACTTCTCATGTCAGTTAGCCCACATTTGGTATTCATGTAATTCATTACAATATGAGCAAAACACCCTAAGTGTCATTTCAGCAGCATCCAGTCCACAGGGAAAGTAAGTATAGTTGTAGAAATAGCAGTGGAAAGAAACATGCAAAAGTCAAAATTGCTCTGTCTTGTGGATATACTGTTGTGAACTTCTGCTGAAAGTCTACAGTATAATTCAGATGATTAAAATGGTATCTGAATGTTCATTTTTATAATTTCATAGCTGGATGTATTGGACAGACTGGGAAGAAGATGAAATAGATGACAGTGTGGGAAGAATTGAGAAGGCATGGATGGATGGCTACAGTCGGCAGATTTTTGTAACATCAAAGATGCTATGGCCAAATGGTTTAACTCTGGACTATCATGCCAATGTATTATACTGGTGTGACGCCTATTACGATCACATTGAAAGGATATTTTTGAATGGAACTGAGAGAAAGGTAAAAGAAAAATACTGCTGTTTTGCCGCAGGCATGCTCTTTCTCTGGATTTTATTGTGTTGTGTTAAAAATACTTTTCAAGCTTTTTAAAGTCTGGATAACCCTGTGGCATGTCCAGTGTCATCTCTGTTGAAACAAGCAATGTTGGCAGTCTCCTGTAGGAGACTATAATACAGCTTAAAATTTTCATCTTTAGAAAGTGACACAAAAGTTGATTTTTTTTTTTTTAATCTGTTTTTCTCATGTGACAATGAGTTACATTTTGATTAAGCCATGAAGCTACAAAGAGCTTTTCAGTAGGAAAAAAAACCTTCTTTTGGCTCTGCCAGAGAGAGGCTTTCATTTAACTTCACTGGATAAGCTGCTTTTGATGGATCTCAGCGCCCCATTTGAGCATTCGCGGTAAGATGCAGAGGGGAAGCACTCAACAAGTGCACTCAAGCAAGTCAAAGATGGAGAGAGATTGTTTTAGTTGTTACAAATAGCTATACTAGCTAGATACAAGTCTCTATAGAAGTTCTGTGTTGTTTTGTAGAAGTAACAAGCACAGAACAGACATCTAGAAAATGGTTAATGCTTAGACTGGAGTCTGATAATTTGGGGAAGGCTTAGCATCTGTTTCATAAAATTAGTACCCCGACAACTGAAACTTCATCGTTAATTGAGAATGGCAGGCATTAAGTCCTTCTGTGGGAGGATTTTGTCACAAAATGTACATGTCTTGTGACTTCTCATTTATCCTTCACTCATGGTTCCCTCTGTATGATGGCCTTGATAGGACCAATACGCAGATCTCTAGTACTGAAAGTAGTAACTGTAGACACAGTCCTCCCTGGAACTTATCCCTGTACAAGCTCATATTGCTTTACTATTGCCTTTAAAATCCTTTATATTGAGTGATCTGTCATTAAGCCTGTACTAATGCTGTAGTGTTGCAGTTTGTCATAATGGCTGGGTTGGGATTTACATTTAGCGCTTCTACTTTTGCTCCAAATCCATTACAGTGCTGTAATGGAGGGAGTGGGGGCTAAGYGCATTGGCAGAAAGACATTTTTTAATTAGAGATCCTTGTCTACTAGCCATGCTAGACTTCCTGAAAACTTCCTGGACAGAACAGGTCTAGGAAGGTTAAATGCAGCTGCCGTGGATTACACATGGATTGCTAGTGAGAACTCCTGGTTTTGCCTCCCACCAGAACTGGTGAATAATAAGAAGCACCTGTCTTCACAGGTTTTATTTTGAAGTGTGTCACAGATGGTTCTGTCTTTTTGAAAAGTGTTTTTCTATAATCCTGTGATTTAAATAAAATGCATAGCCATTTGAATGAAATTTATGTAGCCAAAAATAATTAGAATATACTTGCTTTTGATGCTGAATAATTTGTTCTTTATTATAGGATGTTTTGGTCAAAATATAACTGGGTGAATAGTATCTTTAATTCTGTAAGTGTCGGTATAGTGAAGATTTTAGGGAGTGGGGAAGTCCTACTACAATTCCACCAGTAGGTGGTGGATGATTGACTGATGGATTAATTTTGATCAAAAGCAGTTAACTGAGATGAGGAGTTCTGACCAAAAGAATTCCACGCCCAAAGAGAAAATTTGAAGGACAAAAGGGGATGATGTTTGTCACCTCATAGTAGTTGTATTTTATTGGGCTTTATCTCCTTATTCTCTCAGGTTTGTGTCTCTAAATAGAGACAAGGTAGGGCATCTGAACTGCTTCCTTCTTTCTAGAGGCAAGATAGAAATACACTGTTGGGCATTAGTTCAAGCAAGGACCCCAGCCAGCAGAAGATGACTGGAACTTAGTCATTCCAAACTGTGGCTGCTATGATGAAGTATAAAGGCAGGGCTCCCAAAAGTAAATGATTTAGAGTTCTGCAGTTTTCTATGTCTTTTTAAAGTAAATCATTCTAATTACTGTAACTTACTTGATRGTAAGTTTAGACGCTTTTTAAAGTTTTGTTTTCATGCTACAGGGATTGAAAATTTTTTTTTAAACTGTTCCTCTTTATCAGACAGCTCTTGTGTAGTGGTAGTTGCACTTCTTGTGAAGGAGTCCTGACAGTGGAGCTATAGTAAATAACGTTTTAGAACATTTCTGCGGCCAATAAAATAAAGACAAGATTTGTGGTGTAATTTGTAGTTTTATGTATGAGTTAATAAACCAGAAGTATAAGGTGCATAGAAGAAAGTTTGTCTTATTTTGGGAACAAACTGTGGCGTGKTTTTTTTGTTTGTTTGTTTTTAAGTTATCACAACCCAAACTAGAGAGAAAGTTCACAGAAATGAATAAGAAATCTCTGCACTTATTTCACACTGCAACAAAAATAAGCAACTCATACATACTATTCTTTGCTTTAAAAGAAGCAGATATTTGATATACTTGACAGATACTCAAAGTTATGTAAACAACCATGCTTCCTTGCTAGGGAAGAAGGTAGATATTTACTGAACATAATGATTGCATGGTTACCTACATTCCTCTGCATTATCTGACAGGGGACACTTAAAATGAATTTATATGAAGTTTGGAAGTTAGATATTGATGCTGGTGCATAGAATGGTTTTATTTGATTTTCTTGCATTAAGTCATTATGTTTGGGCACAGTGCTTATCTCTGTTTTCCTATTTCCCGTTTATGTTCTTTGCAGTGCATGCTAAGAAAAATTAGTAATTATTTTAACCTTGCTAATGCTCACCTACCACTAATTAATTGCAGGTAGTTTACAATGGAAAAGATTTGAATCATCCTTTTGGACTATCGCATCATGGAAATTATATTTACTGGACAGATTATATGAATGGGTCAATTTTCCAGTTGGATCTGGCTACAAGGAATGTGACACTGTTAAGAAGTGAGAGACCACCTCTGTTTGGGCTCCAGATTTATGATCCACGTAAACAGCAAGGTATTTATAACACACAATTTCTCCAAAGGTCTGTTATAAAAGGAATTTTCCCTTACAGTCTCCTAGTATTTTGAGGTGACTAGATTAACAACAATAGAAAAAAAAAATATGACTCATGGCATGAGAAAGATATTTTCCAGTGTTTCAATCCATTGATGTTGAAATTGATCATCTCATACTTACTAAAAAATGAATCATAGTATTATACCTGTCTTTCTTTTTCTTTCTTTTTCTTTCTTCTGAGTATTTACAGTGCCTTTATTGCCATTTTTCTTGTGTGTCAGAGATACTGTGAAAGTATAAAATAGAATAGATAATATATACACATTGCCTCATAGACATAAAATATATTATTGCATTTACCTTTTCTAAAATAAGATCATAGATCCTGTCTGTCTTTTTTTTTTTTAATTTTCTCCCCTATCTTGGTCTACATCAGCACCGCATGACTTAATCTCCTGAAAGTACATGGTGCTGTACACAGAATCAGAGTAGTGGAAAAATCCGTAATTGTTGTTACTTATATCAGTAGAGAAATGAGATAAAGGCCATAGGTTTGCATAGATGGAGTTTAGAAAATGCAATTGCTACTATACAGGTAAATTTACAAATGTATTTTACTGAAGAAAACTTTGGAATGCATTTACTGCATACAGTGTTCAGATGAGTTGTTGAATATTTGCTCTCTTTAATGAAAACAGTTCTGGTTAATGTCTACTACTAAACATAAAACTGAACATCAGGAATTAGTATAAATAAAATACTGTTTAAAAGATGACCATGTTAAATATTAATGTCTATAGATCTCATTAATCTCTATAGATCATTATTTCTGACATGTAAAAGTAGAATGTTTCCAGTTCAACAGTTCCTGTAGAAAATCAGAGACACTAAGGTGTTGGCAGTCCTGCTACATTTGATTCTGTACATGAACCAAAAAAGTAAAAAAYGTAAATGTCACCATTTATCCGAATGCTACTTAGTACAGATAGAACGTTAAAATGTGTTTGTTAAAACAGTGATTTTTTTTTTTTAATTTTATTTTATTTTTTAAAGTTTACAGGACCTATTATGAGTACTTTGTCCCTGTGCATAAAGCCCAATTTTATTTTCACAGTATCATCACCTTCAGATCTGGATGTGGGTACAGTGTCTTGTTCATGTCTATTCTTAGCGCTTGGAAGATTTGACTGTGTGTCTGTCATTTGTAGTTAATGAATGGCTTAGAGAGCAACTGATAAAACTAGTACAGAGTGGATAGTATCAAAACGTTAGAAAAAATATTTAGCACTCATAGATACAGAGAAAATATTTAGCCTTTATATTTGTTATAGGCATATATCTATATGCCAAATGTGTATATATACATTTCTGTATGTGTATACAAAAATGATACATGTATATATAAAAATAAAGTATAGTAAATATTTTCCCTATATATACTGGCTAAATGTTTTGCATAGGTTTATTTCAGAGGTTTTATATACCATACATACTAAATATTTTTTTTATTGTTCTGTCTAGTCTTACCTTTTTTTTTTCTGTCCAGCAAAAAAACAGTTGATGTTTTACAAAGGGAAGAAACAGTTTAGTTTTCAAAATGGTGCTAAACTATAAAATGGGAAGTGCATATGTGTATAGGCAAAATACTTGGCATGTAATATCTGCATGAATAGGGTTTTTTAATTTTATGTTTCACTTTAAAAATTACTGTATTTGAAGACTTAGATATGTAGTTAATATTCTTTGGAGAAGACAAAGACTTCTTCTCTATCTAAAAGTACGTCTTCCAGTTTGTTTTTCGTTGGGAAAACCACTTTTTACAATGTCTCACTTAACCATCTGAGGCCCTACTGAAAAGCTTAGTGATTTTCTTTACAGCAGGTTAATATGAAGTTTTCCCTTTCCTGCTGAGTAATACTTTTATATATGTTCAGATAAGCTTTCTTAGGGAAAGCCATTGAGATTAATGCTTGATTATAGAGTGCTGAGGTCCAGACAGCCAGCTTGTAATTGGTTTGATGAGTATGGAGGCAATGCTGAAAGTTTCTCCTTCCTGATATTGTAACATCTAAATTTTCAATACCTAAACCAACCTGTAGTATGTCAAGGTCATTGTAACTGCGTCTCTTATCACAGATGCTTTTCAGGGACTCTCACTTTCTAAGTAATGTAAAACAATAGTGTGTTTGGGGTTTTTTTGTTGGGTTTGGGTTTTTTTTAAGGCAAAATCTGCCCCCAAATCTACCCTTAAGTTGGCCAAATTTCAGAATACTTTGAACTGTGTCTGCTAAGAGAGGATGTGGTGATTGCTTTAAATACTTAATACTTCTGCTGCTTTATTCGGTACTCAGAAAGTTCCTTTATTTTTAGAAAAAAGGGAAATTTAAAAATGAATGCAATTGCTATTAGCTTCCAAATAACCTAATTTCAGAGGTAGAAGACTAAAATATTACCTCTTAGACATTTTTAGCTGAATGAGCTTAAATCTTGCAAAAGAGAATTCGGCTCATTAGTGCATTCTTTGTTTGAAATTGCAATTGGAATTTTGTAAGCTAGCTGCAGCCTTTAGGATCTTCCCTTTTTGTCATGCCCAGTGAGGTAGATCTTGCATTTTTCCCAAAGGAGCATAAGCATTTATTTTGAAGAAAGTGAAGCTAATTTTTTTCTCTTTTTTTTTTTTTTTTTTTTTTTTTTTTTTTTTTTTTTTNTTTTGTTTTGTTTGGTGTGTTTCTTCTAAAAGAGCAAGATCAAGGCTGAATCATGTGGTACAGAGAAAACCATAGTAGTTCATTTTATGGTATGAGTTTATATTTTATAGCTTATGCACACGTACCTTAGAAACATTTGGTTCTGATATTTTGAGGTTACTGTTTTCATGCTGTTGTTATTGTCACTGTCTGCACAAGCAGAAACCATGTCAATTCATTTTGGCATAGTTGAATTGAGACTGGCATTTTTATTAGGAGACCTTTTACAGGGTACTTGACTGTGCCAATCCTGCTTTGCTTAGTACTATGGGTAGCATCATTAAGCTTCTTTTGGTATCTCCTTAAGAAGAGGTGCTTTTCACTGTCTGTATCTCATAAGGCATGATCCTCTTGCAGAGAACTTCTTTTTTTTTTTTTTTCTTGCTTTCAGAGATTAGAATTCATCTTACTTTCTTAGGCATAGTCTTTGGGTCTGTATGCGTCAGGAATACCTTAAAAAATGGGGAGGTGGTGGGAAGCATAGTAATCATAGGAGTTGGATTTACAGTCAGCATATGAAACTGCCAAGGCCTGCGGGTATTTCCATTGCTATGAAAGGGGAGATTGCTATTCATATGTAAGTAATTCTTGTGTAAGTCCATTTACAGCAGTTAAAATAGCCTCTTCTGAAATCAGTTGGTATTTTAACTCCTCAGATTGCAAAGAAGAGCTGCTTGAGCCCCAGGCTGCTGCTCTTCATATATGTAGTATGATCCTAAAAGTAGGCTTACACAACTCTAGCAGTAMTTGAGGTTAGGTTTATGGGAAGGCACAAACATAAATGAATACTCATGAAAACATAGAAAAACAATAATTTCTAAGCAGCRATAAATACTTCACGGTATCTTTTAAATGAGACGATTAAACAAATGCATATGGTTTCCATAATTTTTTTTCTGAGAATGATGCAACTACCTTGTTGGTTTAGCTCTGGCCTAATTTTTAGCAAATTAAAATGGAATCAGCCTAATTTAATCATATGCAAGTGGCAGGGCAGCAGCTGTTTTAAAAGCTAGCAAAAATATGAAAACTATGATAATACCTTTGAAAGTAGTTTTAAAATGTTGGGAATATTTTAAGAACACCTGTATAAAATAGCTGTTATGAACAGCAGTCATGGAAATTTAATTTCATAAATACTTGGTAGCTAAAAGAGTTCCACAGCTTACTCAGTAAAGAGACTTAACCTTTTTGTTGTACTGCATTTCAGACTTTTTAGCCTAGGAGTCTCTTCAGCAAGACTGATGGGATGGAAGGTCTCATTGCACCTTCAGGTTCAAGACTTCCTTAAAGGTCACTTTATAAACCTATTTATCTAGGATCTTGTTGCTTTAACTCTTGGTACTTGGTATTTTCCTTGTTTTCATCCTCTCTTTTATCACTTAGCAAGTAACCTACTCTACTGGAAGTTGTCATCCCAATTATGAGGTTAAGTAGGAACCTTTCATCTTCAAGATGGACCAGTTGACTTTGATCTAGTGTTTTAATTTTGATTTTATTTATTTTAGGCTTAGATTGGGCTTCAGAATCGTCGTGGGTTTTCAAAGTGTTTTCTATATTTGTCTTAAATAGTCTTTTATTCTATAGCCTTATCCTTTTTTAGGGATCTGACAAACTCATGTATATTCTCTAATTAAATAATTGCAAATCTCCTTGACTTGTGCTCTATAATTTTGGAATCACTTTTGAAGATTGTATTGTGGTTTGTTTGTTTTGGCAGCTTCTGATATCATTTTAAATCTTTGTGTTACTGACATCCTTTGATTTGAATAATGGGTGGCCCTGTGAAGATGTAGAGAGTTTCAAGGCTACTTTTTCCTGAGGTGGTGTTGTATCTGAGGTTTTCCAAGATTTAGATGCAAATACATCTCTTACTTTTATGATGTTTTGTTCATATTATTTGGGTTTTGGTGAGCATAGACATAATAGAGTCGATTTTTGTACAGTGTTTTAGGTCATAGTCTAAAACATGAAGTCAAGATCCAATAAAGTATTTTAAGTGCCCAGTCTTAAGTTGGAACTTCTCTATCTAAAATTGTGATCCAGCCCTCACACTTTATCATAGAGACTTCCAGTTTTCCCTGTTTATGCAGCTATGTTCTTGCCATCTCCCTCATACCCTGCCCAATGAAAGTACAAGTACCACAGAGGCTTCCCACAGCGTTCTGTATTAATTATTTTACACAAAATTATTTGAAAGTTCAGTGGGGTTTTAATGGACTGTAGAACACATTGGCTTCTAAGAAGTGAGGTATGGTGRGTCAGAAAAAAGTCTGGGAATAGATTATTATGAAATGCTCAGGGACTGTATTGTAAGATGTATTGAGGTACATCTTAAAACTTGAAAATTTTCAAAATCTTAAATTATTTGCTGGTTATCTGATGTTTATTTCATAATTTGAAAATGTTTCCCTGCACATGCAGGTATGGCTCTGACAGGACAGTTTAATATGCGTGTCCGTAGCTACCTCTATGAGAACTTAATATTATATTTTCTGTGAAAAGAGAAGTGGTAATGCTTTGAGGAGAGGGAATTTTGTGGAGTCTGTTTTAACTCGGGAAGTTGATGAATGCGTTGTACATCTAAAAAGGAGGAGCAGAGGAGGGAACACCTGCTTTTTACTAGGACCGGAAGATGGAAAAAAAGTAGTTTTAATTTAAAGTTTCAGCAGATGTGAAGTTTATAGCTTGCCTGATCATAGTCAGTTATCACCAACACCTGAAATTAATAGAGCTTTGATCATGAGAAGTTGAGTGTCCTCAGCAGTGCATATCTAAGCAGTTAGGTTGTGACCAAAGTGACACAAACAGAAATCGTAACATTTGCTTCAGTGGGCTTCAGTTTTAAGTCTCCTTGCCTAAGAAATGAGGTAGTGAGGATGCAGCAGTCCTTGGTAGATGATTAAAACACCTGACAGCTGTCAGTATCTTCATGTGAACAGCGTACCGCTCTTGGGAAGAAACAATAAAACAGAAAAAGAAGGCAGAGAAATAGCAGATGTGTTCAGAAAAGAGGAGTGGAATATCCGCCTTGTATTCTATCTGCCATAGATCTCATTATACTTTTAATTTCTGTTTCCTTTCTCTTTTTTCTTAGTCTGAATTTGTAGTTGCATTGTTTTAACATGTGCAGATGCCAATATACTTCAGAACATTCCTTTATGTACTGTTTAATTTCTTAAAACTACTACGTGCATGTAGCCACGTCATAYTAAATATTTTGTACTATTTGTTCCCCTCATAAAAAAGGGAGATAGAATGTTGTGAGCTGATGGTGTATTTGTTCTTTTTTTATTTTTACAGGTTATTGCAACCTGTAACTAAAATTGTTTAAACATTGTAACCTGTATTAACCAAACAATGAGAATATGTGTCCTTAAAATGAGAGGAAAATAATTGTAAAAAATTCTTCATGTGCTTACATTCCAAAAAAAAAAAAAAAACCAATCTGCTCTTTCTAGCATGGCTGTTAGTTTTAAAGTTGCTTTTTTTATTTTCACAGGTGATAATGCATGTCGTGTTAATAACGGAGGCTGTAGCACTCTTTGTTTAGCCATTCCTGGAGGCAGAGTTTGTGCCTGTGCTGATAATCAGCTTTTGGAGGAAAACACTACAACCTGCATGAGTAAGATTTGTAAAGAATATCTGAGTTGATACTACTGTTAAGGGATCAAGTCCCATCTGAAAATAAAACAAGTGCCATCTCCTAGAGGCTTTTTGYGGTTCTGTAAGACAAAGAAATATTCCTTGAATAAAGATTCTAACTGAAGACAGTTTATTAAATATAATAAAGATTTTTGAAAAAAAGACAAAATATTAAGTACACAATATTTGAGGATAAAATGCATTGGAAAATATTTCAGAATGTCTGATATGATAAAGCACTTAAATATTTCACTGACCTATTTTAAAAGAATATCAGAAATACCAGAAAATGTTGTGATTAAATCTATATAAACTGGTTTCAGATTATTATATGGACTAAGTATCTTAAGTTGAACTCTGGCATAGAAAATGTTCATGCTGAAACTGTTCATAAAACATGTCAAGCAGATATATTTGTATGTAATAGGTCCTGACACAGACTAYGCAAATTTCACTGTCTTTTTCTTGCATCTCTTCCTTGGATATCTTCATTGAAATGCCAATTAAAAAAAAACTGTGTTAATAATAAAATGTGGGATTTTCAATTAAAAATAATAACTCATCAGATAATACAGGTATTTTTTAAAATGTTTAGACTTGATATTTGTAACTTACTCAAAATTCTCTTTTTTTTTTTTTTTTTTTTTTTTTTTTTTTCTTCTTATTCTCATTGTTCTATTTCTTGAAGTTTAGAATGTAAAACTTTACACAGGTCTCCAGGAATAAGCCTAGTAGAGATGAGTAAAGCATAAGGATTATTTCATAACATGATGAACATTATTGAGCTTGCAATTACCTTGAATTTGACCCAAATGCATGGCTGGCAGAGCCATCACTGTTGCTAAAGAAAACTATTTTTCTTTTTAGCAGAAAATACTGGAAGGTGGACTTCTCACTGGTAAGATGGAATGTAAGCATTAGGAAGAGAGGTTAGACACTTTCAGATCTGAATGAAGCAGATTTCCTGCTTGTTCCCCGACACACTTTATTGCCCACCTCTTTCCAAGGACTTTGATGTTCCTCATAGGGTCATAGAGTGATGTGTGTATTTACACATTAAGCATTCTGAACCTTACATTGAGAAATATATCTGTCTGGATTTAGCAATAAGCTTTTAGCTTGCTACTTAATTCTACCTCAGTAGAATTTTATCCTTTCTTCTTTGCCGAGTCTGTACCAGTGCATAATGCAGGTGTTTGAGTTGTTGTTTGGATACAAGAATCTGCTCTTCAGTAATCATTTTCTAGCCCTTTAACGTGCACCAGAATTTGGTCTGTGTCTGTAAGAATATTTTCTTTTCACTGTTGATGAGGCATTGCAATATTTTAAACTGATATTTTTACACTATCATCTAAGCACCAATTCAAAAAACAGTTTGAGTGCCATTCTGTTCTGAGTTCTTCCATTTATTAAAAATATATTACCTCAACCATACACTCAGATATGCATGCTGCTACAGGCTTCAGGTGGAATTACCTCAAATATGCAACATTTACTAAAAAATGTTCTGAGGAGTGATAACAAGAATTTATATCTATTTATGTAGAGGTAGTATTGCATTCTGTATGTATCAAGCTGATAAAACAGTTGTGCTTCTTGGATATTTTTCCTAGTTAAACATGGAGAAGTGCTACCACAGTTGTGCAAAGCTGAACACTTTCAGTGTAACAATAAGCGCTGTATCCAGGATCGCTGGCGCTGTGATGGGGATGATGACTGTCTGGATGGCAGTGATGAGCATCCTGAAATTTGCTGTATGTATGCTTTTACATTTTAACCCACAATTCATACTTTAAAAATGGAAGCAAAATAATGTAAGTCTGAGGGGAGTCAAACAAAAGCAATAATCCTTAAGTCATTCATGTAAAACTTTCATTGTCTTCTTTTCCTGCATATAATAATAGTAGTCCTTTCAAATGAAACTCCTGTACTCATTTCATAGCATAGTACAAGAGCAGTCATCTTTTGGTTTTGGCATGCTCAGTTCCGATTCTTTAAATGTTGGTATTTTTTGCTTTGTTTCCCACTATTGCACTTCTTTATATGGGTCACAGGATAGTTCAGGTTGGAAGGGGCCTCAGAATACCTCTAGTCCAACCTTCACAAAGCAGGGCCAGCCTCACTTCAACCTCTAGGAAAGTGATGGAGCAATTAGTCCTGGAAATCATTTCCAAAGACATGAAGGACAAGAAAGTGGTTGGGAGTAGTCAGCGTGGATTTATGAAGGGGAAGTCATGCTTAGCCAACCTCATAGCCTTCTACAGTGATGTGACTAGCTTGGTGGATGAGGGAAAAGCAGTGGATATTGTTTACCTCAACTTCAGTAAGGTTTCTGACACTGTCTGCCATAACATCCTCATAAACAAGCTGAAATGGATTGGAAACTGTCTGAATGGCCAGCCCTTGGGGCTTGTGTCCAGTTGGAGCTAAGTTACTAGCAGTGTACCCCAGGGGTTAACGCAGGGGCCAGTAACCTCTTCATTAATGACTTGGACAGAGTGTACACTCAGCAAGTTTGCAGATGATATGAAGCTGTGAAGAGTAGCTCCTGCACCAGATGAGTGTGCTACCATTCAGAGGAACCTTGACAGGCTGGAGAATTGGACGGAGAGGAATATGGTGAAATTCAGCAAGGAGAAATGCATCTGGGGAGGAGTAACTCCAGGCATCAGTATATGCTGGGGGCCGCCCAGCTAGAAAGCAGCTTTGCAGACAAGGACCTTGGGGTCCTGATGGGCAATAAGCTGACCATTAGCCAGCAACGCACCTCATGGCAAAGAAGGCCGGGAGCATCCTGGGCTGCTTTAGGAAGAACATTGCCAGCAGGTTGAGGGAGGTGATCCTTCCGCTCTACTCAGCYCTGATGAGGTCATATCTGGAGGGCTGTGTCCAGTTCGGAGCTCCCCAGTACGAAAAAGATAGGAACTTACTGGAGCGAGTCCAGGAAAGGACCGCTAAGATGATTAAGGGACTGGCACATCAGTCCCAGAAGTTGGGAGAGCTGGGATTGTTCAGTCTGGGGGAAAGGGAAGGCTCAGGAGGGATCTTAGTAATGTGTATAAACACCTGATGGGAGAAGATGGAATGAAGAACAAGGAGCCAAGCTCTTAGTAGTGCCCACTAGCAGGGCAAGAGGTAATGGACACAAATTGAAAAGCATAAAATTTTATCTGAACACAAGAAAAGATGTTTTTTTTACTGTGAGGATAATCAAACACTGGAATAGATTGCCCAGAGAGGTTGTGGAGTTTCCGTCTATGGAGATACTCGAAACTTATATGGATACAGTCCTGGGAAACCTCCTCTATTTGGCCCTGCTTGAGCAGGGGATTAGACTAGGTGACCTCAATAGGTCCCTTCCAACCATAAACATTTCTGTGACTCTGTAACGTATTTCTTAAACAAAAAAAAAAAAAAACCACCCAACAAACCCCCCCCCCTTCCAGTTTTAAATTAGATGTACTTTGTCTTTAAAAACACAGTTTTACTAGAGCTGTATTTTTTTGCTGTAGAGGTGTCCCAATGTTGAAATGAAAAATAATAGAAAACATACCAATTACGTATCTGTGTCATTCCTGGAAGATASTTAGGTAGCCTGCTATAAAATTAGAGTTGCAGCAGTGAAAATTCCTTTCCTTACTGGGTTTGTCGCAATGCTATTTCTATCATTATATCATTTCTCTAAACCAAATCTCTTACTGAAATGAAAATACATTTTTTTTCCCCTATCAATTGTAGACATGAAGAACCGATAGATTCTTCTACTGTGCAGCATTGTTCTATGTGTCTGAAAACTCTTATCATAGTCTCTCATTCTTATCTCTTTGAGACGGCTCTAATCTATTCTTTTTTTTCCAGTAGATTATGGGGTTTTTTTAGATTTCATTACTCTTTTCTGAACTTTGCCAAGCGATCCTTGGGGTTGGATGTCCAAAACTGGATGTACGTACTTCTGCTAAGGCCTTTGTGAAGCTGGTTGGGCTGAGAGAATGTGTTTGTGAGGGTTGATAGTCCTGTTTATACATCCTTGGGTAAATCTTACCGGCTTCACAGTGGCCTGATGTTGCAGATAGATGCTGAGCTTGTGATCCTCTGTAATGCCTAGGTCTTTTTCTGTATGGCTGTTACATAGGCAGTTTGTTTTTTTCCCTGCATTTATGTATTTTGATAGCTCCATGTAGTAGTCATTACTGATTTCAGTCCTAACTCTTTTCAAAACATTTGTCCAGTTCTGAATTGTAGTGCTTACTAACATTTTATTTTAATACCAGGGATTCTTACACTTAAATAAGGAGCTCAACTAATAAAGACAATGAGAAGGAAAATCTTTTGGCAGAGTTGACTTGATTCTCATTTAAAGTAGTGTAATTTAGACCAATTCATTGATCAAAGCTTGTAATTCTGAGAGGATTTATACAGATATAAATGAAATCATAATCTGGTCCCAAATTTGTATGTGATATATAGTTTAAGTGGCCAGTATGACAACAGTAATCTCTTTTCAGCAGTTGCTATAGTAACTTCAATAGTTCTCTTTGAGTTAGTCTGAAATATTTGCGTTTTTGAATAGAATACGTACACAACATGTTAGTAAATATATATGAGCAAAAACTTAACTATCATTTAAAACAATATGTATGTCTAGTATTGACATCAGATTTAAAAAAAAAAAGTCTTCAATTTTTAATTTTATTACATGAATGATAACAGTTTTGTTCTCCAGTCACATTGCAAACTAGGTTGCTTCTTAAGTATTATGAGACTTGGAATACCATTCTGCTCAGATTATTAATTAATCTTTACTTTTAGTGTTCTTGCACCCTCCACACAAAACACTCATGAAGGGTTCATGTGCTACTGATCTCACACTCGCTCTGTGTTGTTTTCAATAGGAAGAATAGGTAGAAAGATCAAAGATAAAAGCTACTGAAATGTCAAAGATAAGCCTGCAAGATGTCCTTTCACTTTAAATGCTGTTTGTTTCCAGATAGATGTTAAACTTTCAAAAAGAGACTGTGGATGGCTATGTAGGTGGAAAATAGCTTGAGATTATTTTTAACCCAGCATCTGAAACTGTGTATAGTTTACTGCTCTTGTGTAGATCAAGATCAGCAAGATCTGCTAATAATAGATCTTTTTATTAGCATAAAAGAAGCAGAACATATATACCTGCTACAGCTGCMAGAGCAGGCCAATAGTATTTACATAATTTCTGTGCATTCAGTCTTCATCCTTCCCATGATACTTGGTAGCTAGCAAAAACATGTTTGTAAGATACCTTGTTCACTCTTGAATACCAGATTTTTTTGTCAGTTTTACACTGTGTTGCATATTTCACTTTTTGACACCTACAATTTCATGGTAAGTAAACAGCAGATCTATATGTGGCCATTGACAGTAATGTGCATCATTTTAGAAGCATTTTATAACCTGCCCAAATCCCTGCTCACTGTGGTATAATATTTTGGATATGCACTTAGCAACTTGCATCTGTTCCCTTTGGTGATTTGTTTTGTTTTGTTTATATGCACTTCAGTTTGCAAACGTCGTCACATTGATAAAATGTGATTGAGGACATTTTTCTTTAAGGAAGTAGCAACTTTGTAAAATGCTGCTACCTTTTATCACCTAGTAGTTAGTAGAAGAGTGTCTCCATATTAACACTAGTATGATCGAGAATCTTTACTATGTATTGTTTAATTTATGATTGAAGTACTGCAATATTTTTTAATTGACTGGTTTGCTGAACAATTTTTATATCATGGTGATTATGTATACAGGATAACCATACTAACTACATCACCAGGGAATGCCATTTAATGTATTATTTTCAGTTCTTTTTCTCTGATTTATTCTTAGGGAAAAAACTCTCTTCTTTTTTTTTTTTCTCCCCAGTCAATCATAGTTGTCCTGATGACCAGTTTAAGTGCCAAAATAATCGCTGCATTCCCAAGAGGTGGCTTTGTGATGGAGCTAATGATTGTGGGAATAATGAAGATGAATCAAATAAAACCTGTGCAGGTAAAAAATTTATTTGGTTGTGCATACAAGTTCTCTAACTCCAGTTCCATAAACAGTTCAAGACTGCTCTGAACTGAACTGAACCAGTCTGCTACTACTAACCTGATTATTGCCATTTTAAATTAATTCAGATTTTGATGCCACTAAGGCTGGAATATAAATTATATTTTACTTAATCCTTGTGCTTGACTGTGCTTTCCAAAGTAATTCAGCACTTAATCTATCCATATGGGTTGACTGTCAAAGCACTGCTTAGGTACAAACTTGTCCCTGCTAAATCTTTTTTGGCAGTTAGAATTTTGTTTGTTAACATGCTGTGATGAGTGCCATGTCACTAGTAAATTTTATTTTATGCTGACAGAAGCATAATTAGTTATTCAGTTTCCCCTTGGTAGCTTGAAACTGGTTTCATTTGTAAGTTACTAACTGTATAGTGGATTTTTAAGGAAATACCAAGATGAAGACTGTTTACTTATTCCACCGCAATAAGTCACGGAGTTCCAAGTCTGTCCTTTGCTTGTATGGAGGTGATGTTTAGCGCTGGTCAGTAGAGTACACTAAACAGTCACTAAATATCTGATGTACAAAATACCAGACATCAATAAGCTGATGACTGTTTTAAACTGAAATGCAGTGATAGACAGCATACATTGTGTATTAAAATAGTCCCTGAACTCATTTTTCTTGATTTAAATTTTCATATGTGTAATAACCTGCTCACTTTGTTACTTGTACGGTTTGTCTGAAAGCCCTCTAGTGCAAATGCAGACCTATAGTGTCCATATCACCTCTACAGTATTATTGCGGATTGTAATACATCTTGATATACTTGGATATTCAACCTTTTGCTTGTAGGATAGAGTCTGATTTGAAGACCATATTTTGCATCCCTTTGTCAGTTGGCTGTGGGTTGAATTTTGTATTCTTGTTTTTCCTTTTGTTCCTGCAGTGGCAAACACTATTCATGTTTAAAAAAATACTACTTTGAAATATTTCAAACTTCTATTCTTCTATTTTATTTTGGGCTATTTCTATGAAGAAAAAGGAAAATGGTAATTGAGAATAGCAAATGAAGAAATATTCTTTTGATTATTGGGGTTTCTGATGTATCAGTCATTTTTTTAAAGTGTGGAATCACATAGAGATGAACTCTAAAATCTTAAACTTGGAATCAAAATCTGTATCACTATCACTGGCATTGTAGTTATGGCTTCACATTTTGAATAAACAAAATTATAAGTAATGTCAGTTTTATCTGTTAGATTTTTATTGAAGTTTTACTGTTCATCAGCTTTCCAAGTAATTTATGTAGTTACCTAGCATGATTTCTTTTAGTGATCTTTATTTCTTCAGAAGACAGTCATTCATTGTTTCCTTTAATGGATCATTACAGTCGCATATTTGCAAAGGCAAAGATTCTAAGAACAGTGAGGCCAGGCACATCACACACATGCTGTATTACCATTTTTCTGTGTAAATATGAATCTCACTAGATCATTGTTTATGTTATGAAATACAATTTGTTAATATTCCAGTTATAAGTTAGACACTTTTATGCCCTGATTTTTTACTTCAACTCTAGCACTAATGTTATTTAATCAAACATTAATGTTCTTCTACCACCTAGTTTTGTACAATTACATATAAAACTTCATGTTCTCATRTGTTGAAGAAACCACTAAGAATTCTACATAACAGAGGTAGAACAGAGTCCTGCAGATGACCTCAATTTTCTCTGAAATCAAAGGAGGTGAATGATGTTTAGTCAGATCAGGTAAAATGTGCAGCAGGCCAGGAGATGCCCTCCAGACTTGCAACTTCTACATACAGACATGCACCAAGAGACCTTAACAGATTTAGKCCATTTCCCTTGCATTTTTGGAGTGTTTTGTCTTGACAGCAAGAACGTGTCAGGTTGACCAATTTTCATGTGGGAATGGACGCTGTATTCCGACATCATGGCTATGTGACAGGGAGGATGACTGTGGAGATGAAACCGATGAAATGACATCCTGTGGTAAGTAAATTTTCTTTTGGGGGAAAAAAGTAAAATTATTCCATAAAAAGTTAAACATATAAGGATCTCTTTTCACGTGAACTGACAGATAGAAAAAGTATGAGGGGCCTTTTTGGTTTTATATGAACTGATATTCTTTCTGAAATGGCAAATATAATTTATTTGATTAATAAATAAACCCAAAGCAAAGGCTGCATTTTCTATTAATGAGTTTTYAACTGCAATACCAAATATGCAGATCAGTCAGCTTAACACTTTTCTAACTTACAGCCCATTATCAAATACTGTCACCCTCAAAAATTGATATTTGTCTCAGCCGCACACCTCTTCACATGGGCCCCCTCAGCATATTCTAGATGTCAATAAAATCAGACTGTTTCAAGCCAGAAGGATATTTTCATGTTGTATTTTGCAGAAAAAAATTAGTCTTTCTTGGTTATATCATGGAAGAGTATCAGCAGCTCTGCTGATTGCAGCTTTCCTGAGAGATTGCARAGAGAAGTGCACTCTCTCTAATCAGCTGCTTCCAAACAATTAAGGTTTTTTGTAAGTCAGCATGACTGCCTTCATCTGTTTGGCAGGTCACAGGTAACTGCTGTGAGTCTGAGAGCAAAAGGGTCAATGAGCTGTCTGCAAATTATTGTATCAGGGTGTTCCCTATTTACAAGGTAATATTTGTGATATTATTTGACTTACTAATATGAATTAGTGTGTCACCATATAATAGGATGTGTTTCTGAAATGACTTTTCAAGAGTTTTCAAGAAAGAATGCTGACGTTATTTTAGTAGCATCAACCATATAAACATGAAGTGACAGGTTGTGCACAAAAAAATTAAAATCTAAAGTGTGCTTGTTAGGATACTTAGTAGTTAGACCTGTATTTTTCTCAGATATAGCTGATATTCTAACTTGATTCACTGTTATAAAAATATATTGTTTCTTAATCAAAATCAAACTATGAAAGCAATGTAGTTGATAAAACATTACCTTTTTTTTTTGCTTTTTTGAAACTTCTTACTGCTGTAAACCTTTTCAGTAGAGTTATTAGAGTTCTATTACTGATAGCAGTTTTTCTGCAAAAATCTCAATACTTATGAAGCACTTGCAGTGGACAGAGAAAAAAATAGAAAGTAAATACATAAATGAAAGTCATAGGCTGACGCCGTGATGCCCTGTGTTCCATAAACATAAATCTCCAGGACCTCAATTACCAGAGAATCTATGGAAGGCAACATGTAGGATACAATCAGTAAATTCTGTTAATCCATAATCCCTTAAATTTGTTTAATTTTGAATTACTCATGACTGGCAACCAGCTAATACCATTAGTTGAGTTTACATTGTTACTTTTTAAGTCCATATGTAATTCTCAGCATCTCCTCCTTCTATAACTGYATTCAAGATTTCTCAGGATTTTTACGTGTAAATAGTTGTTACATTTCCTGGAATGTTCACCTGCTTTCTCTTGTCTTATTTCTTACTACTTTCTTCCTCTTTCTTCTTTTAATAGYGATATAAACCAGAAAAAAAGAAAGCTAGTTTTGTATTGACAGTAACTGATATCTGATTAGTTACTTCAAAATAGATGACACATTTGATAAAATCTAAATTAAAAAAAAAAAAAAATCATTATGTGAGTGAAATGAGAATATTATTAAGGTAGACTTCTAATTGCCATGCTACAAATCAGTTAAGTTCTGTTGTGTACAGAGTTAGAATAGGTGTTCCCAGTGGACTCACTATATTTTGCAATCTCTGAAATTATAACATTCTATGTAATGGTATAGCATGGCACTTGGTACTAGAATAGCTTATCTGACTAGTTGTACCTTGTGTTCTTAGACACCTTATCAATATACAGATGTTAATGTCACCTTTTTAGTTTCTTCCCATGTGTTTTGTATGGTATCCTGTCAGCTGATCTGGAATATTTTTTCAGATCATTTATCAGCATTTATTTCACCTGCTGTTTTTCAGTTTGGCCAAACTTTACAAAGGTTTCATGTTTTAGAATCTTGTTTATTTATCCTCAAGCACTGTGGTTGTGCAAATGTGTCAAATATCTCATTTTTCATTCTGCCTTATAATTTGATGGCTAGTGGGYACGCTAATGGCATTTATTTAGCTATTCTATTTATTGGTATATATTTTCTTCTATGAAGCAGTTTAAAATTCTTCTTGTATTTGCAAGTTTTTATTTAAAAAGTAAAATCATGGTTTGCTTTTTGTTACCATTACAAATCATTGATTTTTAACTGCACCAGTCTTCAGCTATGAATAACTTTTGGTTCCTATTGATTCAAGAACTTAAGCATACTTATATTGGTGTACAGGTGGGGATGAGCAGGACTGGAAAGATGATGTTAGTATCATAATGCATACACTTTTTCTTAAGATACAACCAGATTTACTAAGAAGCATGACACTTCCGAAGGTGATTTGAGAAGAGACTCTCCTTATTTTTCTACTGCTTTCCTAAAGGAAACAAGACTTGTGGTTATTTTTTGTGTCCATCTGTTTATCAGTTCATTGTCATACCGTTTGCACTCAATAACAGAAGGGTAAAAGAAGTATCAAAGGACCGGAGCTTTTACAAGACCGCTGGATAGCAGAGAGAAATGAGGTCCACACTGTGGAGAGACTTCACTGTGAGCTCAAGAGGCACCTTTCTTGTTTTGTCTGTCTGCAGAGCAATCAGCGCAGGGATGGCTATAAATCAGCTACAGGATGTGCATCTCTTTGTGAAATAAGGAAAGGAAAGGATTACTGGGGAGACCATAAGGACAATGAGGGAAAGTATTGTGCCTGTCCTCTAGGATATGAGAGGGAGCTGTGGATGATGGTGGAGGCTGGGGCTATGAGAAGCAAACACTGGAGATGCTGCAAAACATCCTTGGAAAGACTGTGGTGGGCCAAGAATTGTGAGATGGGGTGGTGGTGGTGAGGATAACCACAATTCATTTTAATTAGTTTCTGTCTCTTTATACAGGTCTTGGGTAGACAGATGAACATAAAGAAAATAGTCGTGAAGACATTCATGTATGGAAAAGGGGAAAATTACATTTAATATATGAGTTAAATTTGTGGAAAAAATATTGAACAGCTAAAAAGCAAAATAAAAAATTGCTTTCAGCTTTGCTTCAAGCACATAAGGCATATATTGTAGCTAAGTACCATTGTAGTTGCACATCTCCATTATTTGTCTCGGAACAGATTTTTGTTGTCGCTGTAATGTGTTCCTCCAAGAAAAACAGCTTTTTTTTTTTTTTTTTATTTAACAAAAAAAAAAGCTCAACTTTCTAGGAGTGATTGACAAACTCTTGTCATTAGTGTTAACTTTTCTTCCCACCCTTTTCTGTGTTGAAGCAGAATAATCACTTCAGTCTTGTGATGTTCTTGGTCATCTCTAAATTTTACTATTTGATGCAGCTGGTTTGGTTTGGTGCTTCATGCATGACTTTTTTTTAAGCCAAAATTTTCCCTGAGCTTCTCGTAATAAAAAAAAAAAAAAAAAAAAAAGCTTTTGAATTAACTTTAAAACTTTTTCTACACCAAAGACAGGAAGAGACAGCAAACCCAAGTCAGAAATTCATTGACTTCAATGACTATTTCAATTCTTGTCCTAAGGAAATTTTACATTTATGTGGCATGTTTTAAAAGTTTAGAAAAACTCTTCAGTTCTAATTACATGGCCTAATTCTCAAAATCTTTGTGAAGTTTAGCTTTGTTGTCTCAGTTGTAACAACACTAGAACAACCCAAGGTAGTGAGAGCAACCTACGGAGGAATATGCTTGGAGAGTTGTTCTAATTTGGGCAGTTTTGGTGTGGCTGACAGGACTATGCATCATTCTGGACATTTCTTTCTGTTGCATTTAGGATGTACTGTGTAGGAACTTCCAACGTGAAATCCTTCAGTGAAGGACAAACTTGCCTTTAAGTAGCAGTTCAGGCAGATCGTTCACGTTGTCATCTTTGGTTTGCATTAGGTATCAGTTACTGAGAGGTGTCTTTATTCTCTTGATGGTCTGTATAGAGAATTTAGGCTCCTCCTTACTCCTTTTGAATCAAGTTAGACTTTCAGATTGTTTCCTATGAATTGCCAGGTTTTTTAAAGTATATCTTGTATTTTCCAAACTGAATGGGTACAAGCACTGTTTTACGTGTTAATGGTATGAATACACATACCTAGCTACGTCATTGGTTTTAGAAGAAAAAGAAGTCTGAAAAAATTCAAGTTGCTCTATGTGAAACGTATTAGACAATTATAAAAACAAATCTCTGTGTATAATATAGATGAGTTTCTACTTTATGAATTATATTGTCTCAGTCTACTACTTTTACTGGAATGCTTGGAGGAAATGATTGTAAATACTGACATTTTAATTTTGGATTTTATTATGTCAGTGTACAGTAACTTTATTTCTTGACTGTTCTTTTGCTTGGTACTCAACCTTCTCATTTTATAGTCTTCCATTTCCTGTCTCTTACTGGCAGTGTTATTGCAGTTGGAGAACTTTTTTAATACAAATAAAAACGTTGAAAATACAGTTTGTATCAGTCATCAAGCTATAATTAGTTGTAAATATTAGCATGCTTAGTGGCAAAGACAGCCCTGGTCTGATGGGAATATAGGACCATGTCATATGACACAGAATAATGCATTTCAGTGGTCTATGTTGAGGAAGGATAGGGTTTGGACTAGTATTTATAGTTAAAAGCCTTTTTATCTTCTCTTTTTGGTGTCTCACCTTTTTCCTCTCTCCAGATTAAGTATCTGGCAGGTGTAAATGTTTGATACAATACACTTGTGTAATTTATGCATATAGAAGGGTGAAAGAGTATTRCTAAAGAGGATATACATTAAATAGTTTTTATTTCTTTTTGAACACTTTCACAGAATTCCCAACGTGTGAGCCACTAACTCAATTTATATGCAAAAATGGAAGATGCATTAGCAGCAAATGGCTCTGTGATTCAGGCAAGTATCAAGTGTTCCATGTCTGAAATGAATATTACATAAATATTGCTTTGATACTCACTCTTTTCTTCTGAGACTGATATTGCCAGTTTGGCTGGTAAGTGGTCAGAGAATAAATACAGTATTTTYAAATTACTGACCTGACCTAGAAAGCGGCAATATTGGCGCTTCATATAAGGAATGATGCAGTGAATATAGTAATAGTTACAAATAGTATATTCTGTAGAATGAAGTGTGATGTAATCTTTCATTATTTAAAAAAAAAAAAAAAAAAAAAAGCTAAGCTATTGCATATGAAAGTATTTTCTACTTTTAGAAAACAAAATAGTTCTAGTGACCAAAATACCTAATTTTTTGTTTGTGGGCAAGTTCAATTTAATAAATAGCATCCTCAAGAGTGAAGGCCAAGAAGACTTTACAATGTTGTTATTTCTTTTGTCTGAAAGAATACATATTTGAGTGCCAGCTGTTCAAATGATCTTTTCTCAGAGCTTGTGATGTGGGAGTGATGTCATGCCAATCCTAACAACGTTGGATTGGTTCTTCATCCACAATAGCATTTGATATTACTATAATTTTATGAGGCTGACAGGAATACATAGCTGTAAATGGACAGATTCCCCAAATTATCACAGTGTGCTTACTGAAATTCTGTGCAAGGAGACCCTTTAGTGTTTACCTAACATATTTATCTTTTCCTTCCCTTGGCGATCACATTCAAATTATAGGAATTGCCTTAAGATTGTTGTAATGACTACAACATTAGAGTAATGAGAAACCACATTCCACCCTTTTTTATGTGCTGCGGTCTTTTTCCACCTTGCACTGTTGCAAGTGCATGGAAACAACATTTGTAATGCTATTGAAAAGAAATTCTGACATCAGGTTTTCGTTTTGGTTTATATAAAGCTCTTTGTGTGTGTACTTAACTGATAAGTTAACTTAACGAATCACTGAGAATAAAGTAAAACCACTGTGTTTGGAAGCCTGTGTAGTTACACATGACTGAAGAAATGAAGAAAATCTACAGCCTTCTCATGGTTGCTGGCATCTGTGATTGGATAACTGTGAATAAGCGTAAGGGGTTAGACTATCCAAAATGACAGAGTGTCAAGTGCTGTTGGTAAATTAGAGTTAAGGAATTACTTGCATTAAGAATAATTTTACCATATGCCTGTGGGCAGTAAACATACTATTTTATTTACTGAACGTTATTTTTCTCCTGCCTTTTTGGATATCTTTTTCTCCTCACATCTTATATTCAGATTTTTTTATCTTTTAAAATAATTTAAAAAATTACTATTTGCAGATGACGACTGTGGTGATGGAAGTGATGAACTAGGCTGTGTTCACTCATGTTCTGCTGATCAGTTCAGATGTTATAATGGTAGATGTATCCCAAGTCATTGGGCGTGTGATGGTGACAATGACTGTGGAGATTTCAGTGATGAAACCAAAACAAACTGCAGCAAGGAAGGTTAGCTATTTTTTTCTTCCCACATTTTAATACTTATAAACACAGAGAATACTTTATWATAAATACAGAGGACCCATCTTCAGTCAATGGAAAAAGAGAAAATGCTTTTAACCTTGGTAAAGATTGGAATGGAAAATATATGTCAAGTGTAATATGATAATACAGAAGTGTATCATAGAAGAAGAATGCATTTGAAAACAAAATGGGTATTATACTGAGATAAGTTTTGTAGTTTTACTTTACTGAATTATGCTAAACGTGATGTTTGTCCTTTTACAGAGATGCATGCTGCCTAGATAAAGAGACAGTAAGCATCATTCCTTAACCTGCCACTTATATTTTCTGGGGTTTTTATGCAGTAACACTCTCATTTTTTGTGTGATCCAAGTTTTTGGGTTGGTTTGTTTTTTTCTTTGGTGTCCACCCCCCCCAATAGTGTTACTGAAGCATAAAAATGTTTTAACAAACTACAGTCCCATTTAAATGCCCTACATTGTATTTATTTGGGTGGGGAAAGAAGGGAAGGATGCTTGTAGCAAAGGATAAAGAATAATCAGATAAGAGTGAGGCAATATTTTTCTCTCATATTTTTCATGTTGTGATTTTTCCACAACAAAGTAATTGTACATGATTTTATTGGTTCTTTTTCATGAGTTTATATTCTAAATCTAGCTGCAGACCTCATACAAATAGATGAATTAGCAGAATGCTGTGCATGAGTAAAGTCATTAATTTTTATATATTTACAAAATTTATTATTATTATTTATATGTATCAAAATAGTTGGTCTGGAACTAAACTGCTCACTTCCCCCCTGTTCACATCCATCTCAGAGCTTAAAGTCCCGCTCTACCTTTTTACACAATACCATATTATGTTGGGATTTGCACCACTGCCTCTGAAATAGCACTGTTTTACGCAGTTATTGTCAGTTCATACATCTTCTGTGTCCTGCTCTGCTACATGATGTACACATGTCCAGCAACTTGTCTTTGTTTTATTTACGATAGAATGCAAGAATGCAGATTATTTAGAAAAAAAACAACGAGGCAACTTCTAATAAAATAAACCCTATATTTATAGACAGTGCTATAAGAATTTATTCCAATAATGCTTTTTGGTACAAACAGGAATGTATAAGTTTATCATTACTTTAATGTACATGTTATTGTCATTTGTATGTTATGAAATACTAGAAATACTGACAGTGGTAATAGTTTGGGAAAAGAATGCAAGGATAAAACTGAAAAGGCCATCATCTAGAAAATACTTAGAGAATTAAGTATGTAATGAATAATTAAAATCACATAGTTACTGTGTTTTGAAACATGCAAGACTGATTCCATAGCTGCACTGAACTGAAGTTCATTGCTGTGGAATTCAGAAAGGCTACAACTAGTCTGCCAGTGCTGTAATAGCACAAGCCAGGCAGGTGTCGGGGCCAGAACTCTTGTGTCAGTCAGAGCAGAGGTGTGACCTTTCATGTTTTGTGAACTAGGAGATGGGCCTTGTTGGAAAAAAGAGGAGAATGAAGGCAGAGAAGGGAATGTAGCTTGAGGGTGAGAGGCAGGGCTTATGAAGCACCAGGAAGACTTCATCAGCCTTGGCCCTCCTTACATCTCCAAATTCATTCTTGTCTGACAGCTGTGCAAAAAAAAAATTGGTATTTACCTTAAGCCTGTAGTGGAGGGGGGGAGTGAAGGGAGTGAGAAGGATAAGAAAGAGCTTGTCTGAAGCTTGTGTTGGAGTGATGAGTTAGAAAGGAATAGTGCATTTTGAGTGTTATACCTGGGGACTCTGACTCTGGCTTTGGTTAGGAAGGGAGATTCTGAGTCATTGTAGACTTGGCATGGAAAAAACTCACGTGAGCAAGTTCTTCAATGAAATTCTTATTTTTCCAAGAAACTCCCTCTCCTCGAAGATGCAATGGGAAGGAATTTCAGTGCAGTCCTGATGGGAACTGTGTTCCTGAGTTGTGGCGCTGTGATGGAGAAAAGGACTGTGAAGATGGTAGTGATGAAAAAGGCTGTAATGGAACTATACGACTATGTGATGAAAAAACAAAGTTCTCCTGCAAAAGCACAGGTATATGCTTGCAGATATGTTTTGCTCTCACTTACTTGTCTGTCTGTCTGTGTGATTTGATCACATRTCTACTATTTGAATACTGCTTTTAATGTTTAATACTACTGAGGTGATGTTACTTATTGTACTCATACCAGGAAAAGAATATTAACATACTTCCCCTAACCTGTTTTCTGATTTACAATATAAAATGGATGGGTTTTGAGATTATTTAAAGCTGAAACTGTTCTGTATGATAGTACATCAAACCAAATACTTAAATGTAGCATTTAATAGTACTTCAAAGTCCAGGTATTTTCTTCTATTTTCCATCTTTGGCCCTAGAAGTAGGTTGATTGAAATGGTATGAAGTAATTAGCTAGAAGACTTCAAAGAATTAGAACTACAGCACTGGAAATTCGAACCGCAATATTGGAAGAAAAATACATTCTTTGAGAATGTTTAAAATCAAATTTTACTAAGCATTCTTCATTAAAAAAAGTGAAAAGAATGTGACAATCTTCACATGAGGATATTTTGCAACATAATGCTTAGATGGACCATTTTCTTAAGGGGCAGTCCAGTTAAAGAAGAAATGAATATATGTCAGTATTGTATTAATCTTTTTACAATTTCTTTCAAAGCTTAATGAAATATTGGGGGTAAAATAACTTTTAAAAGCAAAATTTAATTCGGGATATAATAAGTAGTAATATTGTTGCCATTAGGCGACTGTAATTATTACAGGAGAACCCAGTCTAATGCCAGTGTTATAGCTAAGCATGATAAATGTTGCAGTCTAGTTACGTGAGCTCTGTCCAAAAGTATTTGTGAACGTGTATGGATACAGTAAGATACTTTATTCAAMTCTACAGTGTGAACAGAGTTCATTTTTAATATGTGAACTACTTTAGGATGTCTTTAGAAATGCTTGGAGGTTTGCTGCTACTTGGATTTTATAGAAATCATAATGTCTAGATAAATAAATAYGGAATATTGAATTTCATCTAAACAAAACATTTCCTTTTGTGTTCTTACAGTTTCCATAAAGATGTGTAGAACAAGTAGCTGTTAAATGAAATAGCTTCAATACGTAAAAAGGGATTATTCACTTTTAATAGAATGGTCTGTTCCCTGAAACAGACTGATAGAAGCCTTGACACAGGAAATACACTTCTTCCTGATACTGTCTTTTTCCTAGTGCTTAAAAGGTCTTAAACTACGCTGCCTCATTATACACTTACCTATGTTTACAGTCGTGCGCAACGAAGGCAATATCTCAGTCAGTTTACAGGATGAAGGATGAAATGTGACTTCTCTAGCTGCCACATATAAATACAGCAAAAAAATTATTTTCATCAGACATTTGCTAAATTCAACGGTATATGGCTTTGATTTAGAGGAAAATGCACTCAAGATTGTTGGTTGTGTGGAAACAACACTTTAGGAATCAGTTGTGACAGTTTCATCCACAATTTTTTTTTCTTTCACTATCAGTCCTGGAAGGAGCAAAACTCCTGTTCTGGAGGAGGCTTGTTGGTAATGCATTGGAACAGAAAACAGCAAAAGCAAATTTTTGTTTAGCTGCTTTTCAGTTTAATTCCATATGGTGGGACAAATGACTAATAATGGTTTTATGAGAAATAGYTTCTGTCATGATCCTCTCAGGTTTCAGAATAAACATCATTTTCTCTGTGGATTATTCTAAAGAAATAATACTGTCTGGCTTCCACATTTATGAGAATTGTTCAGATGAGGAGAAATTGGCTAATTCTCCCCTTATAGATTGCTAGGTGGTGGCATCTGATTTCCTAATACAGAATATGATGGGTCTGGGTAGGAACGTGTATGGGCAGAGGTGAAACAGCCAATACGTTTTGAGGGAAATGGTGAGAACAGTAATAGTGAAATGTTACTGCCCACTTTTTTGCTTGCTTCTTTTTTGTTTTACGGCTGTAAATGGTACCTGTGGGGTCTTTCCKTACTGCAGTTTTTGTTGGCTCTGGTTAATGGGTCACAATGCCACAGGCATGCGTGTCATGTGACAATTACAGCATTTGTCAGCCTTCAGCTAAACGTGACTTTTCTGCTTAGAGTAATGGTGGTCTCAAGAACCCATCATATCCAGCCCCTTTTCTGATATGCACTTAAGAATATCTAATAGAGGGTATTCTATAACATATATAGATAGCCTTTTAGTAATTTGCCTCTAACAGTTGAACATTTTTTCCTAATAAGTCATCTGAATCTTTGCTGCAAGCTTAGTTGATTGTCTTCATCTTTTCATCTGTATAAAAAATCTTTTGAATATTGAAAGACTTCTGTCATATGTCTCCTTAACCACATTGTTTGCTGAATAAACAAATACTTCCCCCCCCCCCCGGCATGTCTTCTATTTTTATTTTATATTTTTAAACCTTTAGTATTTTTGTTTGTCTCACTGGAACTGTCCGACCTGTGCAGTTCTTGAGCTGCGGTATCCAAAGTCAGCCAAAATGCTGCAGGGCACTTGAGTTAACAGATTTCAGAATGACGTTTCTATTTTTTCAAGAACATCATACGGTTGTTTGTGGTGATGTGTGATGAAAAATATACTAGAGTTTGCACAGCAGTAGGATGTGAGATACAATAACTACCTGATTGAGATTGACTACTGTTGGGCTGCTGCTAGCCAGTTATCTTCTGCTTTTACATTAGATTAGACTTCTTTTAAATTAGACTAGACTAAATCAGGTTAGACTAAGATCCAACTTCCTATTTTAAATTCTGATTCTGTCCTCCAAAAATTATTACAGGCATGTACTTCAACTCAGTTTTATGTACTACATAAATCTATCCTTTTTATTCCATCTTCCTACTTTGCAGTTAGTAGTACTAGACCAAGAGCAGAATCTGTGCAATCTCACTTAAAAAAGTCATCTAATTACTCTAATGATCATAATCAAATACTTCTGTGAAGACAAATGCAAAAGAGCCATGAATACTTCAGTTTAGTAAGCAGTAGATCTTAACTGTATTGTGTATTTGTCACACTTACTGCTTTTTGTATTTCTTTCAAGAAGCAGTTAATTTTGTATCTTACCATTTTTAATGCTACCCTCTGGGCTATTATTTTGTACTACTTTTTTCTCACATGTTAATAATATACTAGAGGGGAAAAAAAAAAGATGAAGGAAGAAGTAGGATTTCTTTAGAATGGAAAATATGGAATGTACATAGAGAGGAAGTAAAGTCAAGGGGTGATCATCGCAGTGATACTGGAAGAGGAGGGCAGCAGCGATAGTACTGTCTGGATGGGGAGTGTAAGTCAAGATACAAGTATGTGACAAGTAGATAAGAATGGAGAGAAGTTGATACTGAGGAAGGCTGGGAAGGAAGGGTTTTTGAGAAAGAAGATGATGAGGAAATTGGTAGGGCTGCCCTACAGATTATTTGGGGGCTGATGAGAAGGAAAGGGTTATTGTGGAGAGGTATGGCATGAGAGGAGTTTTGGAAGATGAGAAGGTTTAGTAAGAACATAAGAATGGGAAGCACGGAGGAGTTCAAAAGGTGGGTGGAAAGGATATCGGTCATAAGGTGGGTTTACCAGCATTGCTTCCACTTGCTCTCTGCCTGCTCCGTCTCCTCTCTTACTTTTAGATCTTTAGAGCTGCACATCTTGTACGACTTTAATAACCTTTTTGAACATAATGATGGTTCAAAATGATGAAATTTCTGACTGGAGGGGTGGATTCAGTTGACATTAAAATTTAAATAAAAAGGAACCACCACAGCGAGTAAACTAGAAAATGATATATATATATTGTTCCAATACTGTTTTTATCCTCAGTTCATGTTATCATTGTTTTCTGTGGTAACAGCTGTCTTCTTTAGGCCCTGAAATTTTTTCTTCTGTCTCATCCAGGAGACATTTATAAACATTTGCTTTCTACTAAAAGCTTTTAAATACCAGAAGTGACCATGTTCTTGAAACAAAGCAGTTCAGTCTAAGTCTCAGGTTTGTTCTACAAGACAAGCAAGATCATTGACCATCAGAACATTTTGTTAAATATGTCAGATTAGAACATTCTTTCATTTTGATAGGAATGAGACTGAGTCCATTCTATAGGTTAGGAAGGCATTACAGCTTTAGGCAGTAAGAAGTAACTCTAAGAGGAAACTGAATGCAATTAATGCTCCACCAAAGTAATTTTCCTACAATTGAATATATAATCAGTTGAAAAACTTCCTGGGCTCAGTATCCCAACAAAGACTGAACAGTATATAAAACATTAATTCTGTTGTACTTGCTAGTATTTGTAGGAAATAAAAAATGTTGGAGAAGCATTTGGATCCGGCTTTCCCACATACTTGTTGCTTCAGAGCTGCCGATTCACTACTTYACACGTATTTCTTCTGTGTTGCACAAAAGAGCTGTGGAAAAGAACAGATATGTCCATTGAGGCARTTAATTTGTGATGGAATTTTACTAAAAAGGATCCTGGAAACCAAAAATGTGAATCTCAATAAGGGGCAATAAATAAAAATACTTCAGTGAATTTTAAGTAGTGATTTCAAGACAGTCATAATACTTCATTAAGTCCATCTCTTTAGAATTTTGGCAAAGATTAATTCCTTGTAAGTATATTCTACTTAAGGACATGTCATAGCTATCATAGTGGAAGATGAATCTTTTATTATAAAATATATCTTCATTAAGGTAAGAGAAAGGCAGGAAATCTGATTTGCTCTGTAAACATTTGTGTGTATAAAAAAAAAACAGATTAGGAGCTCTACTGGAAGCAACATCAATTTACTCTGGGATCTGGTTAGTTTGCTTGACGTTGGTGTTTTTCATTACCTTTCATTCTACTGCTGTGTTATAATAACATATAAAATCAACGATCATTTCAAGTTAATAATGAATATGGACACTTTTTTTAAACACTTGTGATTGCATGTAAGGATAAACTGCAGACATATCATGGATACAAACTTTGTTTTCCTGTGTCTGTGCAATTCTTTCAGTGAAGTCTTTTCAGTGTAGGATATTTGGGACTTTGACCATTATAGAAAATGGTGAAAGCTTTTCATTCTAATTGACACCACTCCCTGTTTAAGTTTTCTAGGTGATTTTGCACAGTTAAAATTATGTTCTGTTGTTTAAAACCACACTCACTGTAGTATGATCCTGAAGTTTCACGTCTTGCTTTTCTTCACCAGAAGTGAAAGCAGTCTCACATTTGCCTTGTGAGATGCTACAGAAACATATTTTTTTCATTGCTCTTGTTTCACTGTATTTTATCCCATTGTCATTCTGTGGGGACGATGGCACCCTTCCCATTAAAAGAAGACTAAAATATCAAAGGACAACCATTAAGTTAATCTTAAGCAAATATTTCCTTTAAAGGAAATTGAAATCTGCTACTGTATTATGGCAGACTGTAGAGTTACAGTTAGGGACAGTTGCTACATCGTGTGGACAGCTGTACAGAATCTATTTTGAGGTGGCTTTATATTGAACCGTGTCACGGGCAATAGAGAGCAAAAGACAGCCTGTAGTGAATTTGGCAGTGACATGTATTAAAGAACCAAGGAGATTAGAGTTTTACCCTAGTTGATCATTYCACACGCTCACTCGCTTGCTTCCCCCACAAAGTCATAATCAGTCTCAATGTCCTATTGGGAAGTTTGGGCAGAAAGTTGTGTCAGTTCATGCTGCGCAACAGTTTGCAGTTACGAGTCTCAGGCATAATCAGCCAGTCCCTGGTCATCCGCTAGCATTGCTGTCAATGGATCCACACATTTCCAGGATCTTCCTTCGCATTCCAGCCTGATTTTCTCTAAATAGTTTATAGGCAGAAACACCGTGCCAGATCAGCTTCCTAACCCATGGTTCTACCTGTTAGAATCATAGAATCATTTAGGTTGGAAAAGACCTTTATGATCTTTGAGTCCAACTGTAAACATAATGCTGCCAAGACCACCACTAAACCATGTCCCTAAGTGCCACATCTACACATCTTTTAAATAACTCCAGGGATGGTGATTCATCAGAGGTGTTGTCTCTTTATTAATTGGAGAATAAAGTACATGCCACTTCTGCTCAGTCCAGGTGTTATCAAATTTACAACTAGCCCCTAGTGGTTGTAGCTAGCAAGTCACAAGTTTATGCTTGGAGAGTTGAAGAATAGTTTGGGACAGGAGCACACACACACGCACACCTGTAAGTGGTAGCGTTCACAATCTCRGTTATTTTTCACCTATTAAAATCCCTGGCTTGGGTGATTCTAATTTAATACCTGTATGTTTTTTTTAAACATCATAACCCCTTTCTCAGTCAAGAGACTGTCTTGCATCTCTAAACATTGATGGTCAGCACAAAAGTGGAGAATTTTTTTCCCCTTTTGAGGAGTGAATGAAATGATCTGATAAAACTGAAATCATGTAAGAAATTTCATCTGCTGTAGTTATTTTGTCTAAAAGCTGACATAATCTGGGAATGTATTGTGTATACTTCCTAGAAAGATTTTTGTTTCTGAAACCCATGCTAATAGAAAGTCATATATTGAAACATTGCTCCTATGGAAAGCTGTTGGAGTAGAAGATAAAGGAAGAGAGATGAAGAAAAGCAGAAATGTAAAAAAAAAAAAAAAAATTAAAACATTTTAGTATAATTTGGTATATTTAACAGATTATGAGGATGTCTCCTGCCTGTATGCAGTTCTGTTCAGCATAGAAATAACTAGGATTGATGTTGTTTGGAAAATTAGACTGTCAACACTGATGTAGATGATGCTTCGGAGTATAAGTACAAGTTGGTTTCTTTTTAAGAGGAAAATACTATTAATAGAAAAGCATAATAAAAAAAATGTATCTGTGTAATGTTACTGAAGGTTTTTTCTAAAGTTTGCTTCCAGTCTGATTTCCTGTGTTTATTGTCTCTTTTCTCCAAGGGAGATGCATTAGCAAAGCATGGCTATGTGATGGCGATATTGATTGTGAGGATCAGTCTGATGAGGATAATTGCGAGGGCTATATGTGTGGACCACCAAAATACCCTTGTGCTAATGATACCTCCATCTGCCTACAGCCTGAGAAGCTCTGCAATGGGAGAAGAGATTGTCCTGATGGATCTGATGAAGGCGATCTTTGTGGTACTTCTTTTAGACACGTCTTCCTGATTATTTTTGATATTGTCTGTCACRATACTTACTGTTGAAAAAACAGTTCTCATGTTAATCTTACTGAAATTTTATCACAGTAGCCTATGTGAGGATTTTTATTTAATTTGAATCATACTGGTTTTGTGCTTGAAGTATGAGTTTTCTTCAAATAAGGGTTAACATAGTTCCTTAGGTAAGTCTTACATTTCCTAACCCCTTAAAATACACCTGGAGGTAAACAATTCAAAAGGCTCTGGTATGTATGAAAGGATTTAAGCTAATTTGCAGTCCTCTCAAACTGCAGAAGCTTGAGTTGATAGAATCCTGTCGGTAGCTGTGTAGGAGTTCATGAAGAAATGCATTGGGATGACTAGGAGGAGTTAACATGTTTCCCTGATGGTGGTGTTGAAAACATTTCATGGCATGTCAGACAATGTAGGTTATCTCAGCAAAATTGTATTCAGTATTCAGTAAAAAATGTAGAAAAATAATTTTATAAATCTRACAGAAGTATAACAGATAAACTAACTGAATTATTATAAAATATATGCAAAGATAAAATGAACAGATTTTAAAAGAATCTATAGCAGTAGTATTGTACTATAGTGATGATTTAGGGATAAGAAGTGAAACATGTTTTGTAGGAAAAATTCAGGTAATTTTATAATTCTTTTTTATTATATCAACAATTTGCCTCTCCCCGCTGACCTTGCTTTGCATAAAATGTTTTACTGTCTCCAGCATTCTGTTACAAAGCATTTGGAGATGTTTACAAGCATTGTCACCCTCTAGGATCTATCTTTACTAGGAGACCCTGCACTGGGCTGTGCTGAGTCACCTGAATTGCTTAGCATAGGGGACAGAGTTCACTGGCTGGGCAACAGCTGCTGCAGGATATGGCAAAGAGATCTTCACACTGTCCTACTCTGTCCTGCAGACTGTACTGTAAGAGGGGGTCTTAAATTCAGTGTTCCTCTGGAATATGTTAAGATTATGTTGTAGACCTAAATCCTCTGAGAGCTACGTATGAATCCCACGCTGTCTAGACTCCAGGTGAAAGAAATTATAGTGTAAGRTCATTTATGTTCTTTCTATGTCATTTCTGTGTCTGGACAATTATCTTCCTACTAGTAGTAGCCCATTATGACACCTATATCCTGTTGGATACTGTATAGAGCCAAGCTTGCTTTTTAACGGTTGTTACAACTTTTAGACGGTGTTATTAGTCAACAAGTATTTCGGCAGTTGTTAATTATTTAGTTTTAAAACATACCTAAGCATAAACYGAAGGACAAATATGGGATGTTGGGCAACACGTATGCATGTTAGACACATTAAGGAACTTGATCCTTTTTTGTCATGATAAAAAACYGCACAAAAATCCAAACCTGAAATCTGAATGAAGGACTGTTAGAAGAAGGGCTTTTTTTTTTTTTTTTTAAGTGGGAAGGAAATAATTATTCTGTAGAAAACTGTTGTGTTTTATACATCTTATCACAAGTGAGCAAGGCTTTCAGAGACTTGTTAGAATCAAACAAAATCACTAAAAGACACAAATAGATTAAAAAATAAAAGTGAAGCCTAGTTTCTAGTGTAACAATGGACTGGTTTGGCCCTCCCATTGATTCCCTGGATGTCAGTAGTACTATGAGGTAAGGAGTAGTTCTATGCTTTTTTGCTTCAGAGGTCACAGAATTTCTCACAGACACAATTATCATGCTTTTAATTCAGATGCTTTAAAGGTTTCACAAATCACCATCAATCCATTTAGCAGAGCTTTGCAAATCATCAGTTACCTGCAGAATATAATGTGAGAGCACTGACACAGAGAATGCAGAAGTAGTATTCTCTAGTAGCTGTTATTGGAAAAGGAGGAGAAAAAAATCCTGATTTTTAAATCTTACTTGTACATGTTTCTTTTACAAGTTGCTTGGGATATAGATACATAGGACTAAGAGTTGGAGCCTTCTCCCCGCAAGCTCAAATGGCTGGAGGCAAGGGAAGTATTTGGGAAAGTATGCTTATTTCTCTGTGCATCAGCTTTTGGTCACCATTGAAGGTGGTTGACCCATAATGGCCTTTAGACTGACTCTGTATGGACACTCTTTAATTCTTAGGTGAATGAAATAATACGCATGAAAGTCTGTAAAAATGTATATACGTTGTATATCTGCCATTCTAAAATCCTGAAAGATTGTCGTAAAGCTGCCATGCTGAATATTTACAAATTAGGTAATTTTTAAAATAAATATAGAAAGCTGTTTAACAAATGTAAAATTCAGTTTGCGCTTCTTAGAGGCCTTTTATGTGTTTTAGTTGACCTGGTAACTTTAAGAATATGCAATATAACTGACAGCCTTTGTGGCCCTTAATGTTGTTTTGGTTTGGTCTGGTTTTTTTTCCATGTTATTTCAGATGAATGTTCACTTAACAATGGTGGATGTAGCCATCAATGTTCTGTGGTTCCTGGAGGAAGAATTGTATGCTCCTGTCCTGCAGGATTCAGTCTTAGTATAGACAACAAAACTTGTGAGATTATGGATTACTGTACCAAGCACCTTAAGTGTAGTCAAGTATGTGAACAGCATAAAAATACTGTCAAGTGCTCATGTTACGAAGGCTGGAAGCTCAGTAAGGATGGAGAAAATTGCGTTAGTACTGGTAAGTTGAAATTCAGTGTATTTTCAATATTCCAGATGTTAATAGCTGTTATGCCCATTTAGTGAGAGGTTATTTCCTTTTTTTTTTTTTTTTTTTTTTTTTTTAAGAAATACAGGCTTGGATTATCCAAATGTGGGGCTGATAGCAATCTGAAGAACTCATTAAAGCTGTCCCTATTCTTGATGCAGGATGAAGGGGTATTGCAATATTAGTTTGTTGCTTATAAGACTTTCTAAGAATGTTAATACCAAATAATTTCTAAGTTGTTTGAAGTTTTATACAGTTYTTCATGTATATTTAATATGCAGGGGATATATATATGTGTAAGTGTGTGTATATATATATGGAATATGGGGGTTTTACTATGTACTTTGAAGAAAAGGATCAATCTGTGACATTATGATATTGATCAGTATTACTTGAGGGTTCAGAAGTTTAATTTTGAATGTGCATGCACACACATATAGTCAATTATCTGCTGCCTGTTAGCATTCACAGTTTAAGCTATTTTTTCACCTGCGACATTCTGGTACTTGTTTTTTGACATCACTAAGCCCGTTCACCTCGCTAATCAAGAATAAAACCAACATAAGCCAAAACAGGAGAGGGGAATGCATTCCCCTCATTGTTCGCTATTGATATGTACTGAAGCATGATTTAGAAACTGTTAGGGGTGTCTTTTTCAAGTGCAGTGTGAATATGTGTGTGAAATACAAACATGTATGTGCAATATAAACTGTCATCGCATCTTTACCCCCCCCGTAGGGAGTTAAAAATAGCATTGATATTTCTGTCTAGATTTTCAAAATTTCAGTTTTGCATTCTTTGATATTTTTATTCTTTATTATCTTTATTCTTTGATAGTATCTTATCAATTCTGAGTAGAAATATCTCCCAAATCGTCTACCATTTATTTGGATATTTCATAATTCAATAGATATCATGATTAAGGTATTCTTGATGTATTCCAGATACTCAGAATTTCTTCAGATGAATCACATGAAAAATTTCTGAATCAGTAAGCTAGAAATAAAAGCCCAAGTTTTCTATTGCTAGTCACCTGAAATAATTTAGTAGCTAGCAGCCAACTTAATGGTCCATATTTCTGAAAAGGCAAATTCTAATTCGTCTGCTTTGACAGTGTTTGAGCTAATTTACAAAACATTTTAGAACTTTGTTACAGTAGAATTGAAGCCCATAATTTAATTATGGCCAAAATATCTATTGCATGTAATAAAAATAATGTTTCTCTTTGCCAGAACAATGAATAATTAAAATTTAGTTTTATGTCATGGATGTTCTCTTAAATTACATGTCTTGCCTTCGAGCTATTTTTTTAATTCATTAAGAATGTGCTTTACATTCATCAGGCTGGAATAACTGTTGTTATAATTTCCAGAATGATCTCCAAATTGAATCTTTGTGTCTCCATAATTGTTACTATCGTATGTAAATAGTTACTACTACAGTATGAGATCAGGAACGTGTGTTGTTGACATTACTGAGCTATGCTGATAGTAGACTCTCAAATCATGCTTCACTGGAATGTTACTGTGGTTCTGTATATCTGAACTTTATTTTATTGCTGTTAAAATTATTATTTTATGACACTGCTTTATTCTTATTCTCATTGACTTTTGATCAATCTAATTTGTTTTATTATGGACATTTCCAGTAATTCAAAAAGTGCATTTTTACTGGGTTACAGAAATGAAAGGATTAAAAGCATTTAAGACAGTGTTAGTAACTTGGTGGAGGAAAGCTTGAAACAAATTTTAAATTAAAGCAAATAGAAATGACCAGTATTTGGAAGCTAAGGGTAAAAAACCCAAAGTGAAATATGCTCACTTGCGCTGAAAAGTAAGAAAAGTGAGACTACGGTTTCTCAGTTTTTCTTAAGCCCATGAGATATTTCTGCTTAATGTTTACTGTTGTTGGTGAGAATCTGAAGTTACAAATTGATTTTTACAGATTTTCTCAAAGAATGCAATATTAAATATATGATCTGACACCGGTGATGTCAGCTGGTACAAAGAAAAATTATACCTTTCTTTACAAACTGTAAATGCTATCCTAATACCATCAAAGCTGCAACAAATTTATTCCATATTAAATATGACATATGCTTTTATAGTTGCTAATAATCTTGGCCCCTTTCAGTTTATTTCATTGGAAAGGCATGATAAATACTCTGATGAACAGATCCTCTGATACTTTAGTTGTTCACTGTGTGAACAGCATTTTAGTCAAGTGAGCACAATTTTGGTCTCATTTGTGAATCTGTTAGCCTCAAAATGTCCATACTATTTATGTCTCTGTGCATGAGATCTTAAATGAACATAAAATAAAGAAAAAAGCTTTCATATAATACTATTACAAGTAGAGTTCAAAGTGATCTTGCGAAGATAAACAGTCCCCCAAATGCCAAACTACTTCTTCTTCAATAATACCAGTTGGTATAAAGTAATTCTTAGAATAGCCATAGTGATTTAAAATGCCTTGAACTGGGAGTAGATGTGTATTATATTAGAGCAGTAACTAATAATCCTTTTTCCAGGAGAAAAAAATTACTCAGAGGAAAATTATTACCTTGCCCTTAGCTACATTTTTTTGCTATCTAAAATAGCACTTTCCTATATACAGTCAAACATTTCACTAGTACACAGCAATAATGTGTAAAGTTAGTATGCTGCACTTCACGTTTTAAAAATATCGTAAAAACATTTACTTGAGAGTCCATCAGAAATCTAATGGGAATATGAATGCTGAAAATGCAGTAATACATGTGATTTTTTTATTATTATTATTATTTTTTGGATGGCATATCAGAATCAAATAGTGTGTTTGTCAGAGGAATCTAGTGAATTACCAGAGAAATACAATGAGTTAAGGAATAATAAGTATATAGAAATAAATTGCTTGAATTGAGCAGTTATTTTCTTTTTAGTTTCTCTTTCAATGTCTCTTTCAATGTCTTTCTCTTGGTTTCCCCTGTTTTTCCTTACTTCTGCTTATGTTCTCTTCATTTCTTGAGGGTTTTAAGTGTTGTGTTTTTCTCCTTCAGAGTTTCTTCACTTTCCATATCTCTTGTTTTCATCGAGTTTGATTTTTGCTGTTCTGGCATGTATACTGTTACATTACTGACTTCCCAAAGACTAAATGTTTCATTCACGTTTAAATTTGTATTGATTGAATTAAAAGTATGATACAGAGCTCCATTTTTCAGATAGAAAGTCAATATAAATTACATATTTTCATATTCTTCTTCCTATTTTCTCTTGGAACACATTTGAAAATAAGTTGTGCTGATATATTGCACTTTAGATGATAATAAGCATACAGAAAAAAACCTGTTCTTGAAAGATATTTAAATTTCATGTTTATGTTCAGCCTTTCAGAATTTGGTATAATAAAAGTTAGATGAACTCAGAAACACTTAGCTTAGTATGGATTTAGTTAAAAAATGACTGTCAACCTTTTCTAAGCTGTGGGAAATCTGTAATGTCACTAGAGATATATATATATATATATTTAGGAAAGAGGATGATGTGTCTGTATGTTTGATCTGTTTTAGCTGGGTTTAAATTCAGTTTTGTTATAAATTCCACATAGCTTTCAATACTAAGATGGAGGGGAAATAAAAAAAAAAAAGTATGGTCCAATCCTCTCTGAGCAATGTCAAACTTTTAATGAAGTTTTTCTCAGACTCTTTACAAAGTTATCATTTTCCTTTGAGGTAAATTTCATAAAAGCACAGTGTAGGTTGCTTGCTGTGCTACTGTTGTTACAGTAAGCTTCAGTTAGCATTTTTCCCAAGAAAGAATTTTAAATTAAAACCACTGGAAATGGTGAAGCATTATTCTTTCTATACAGTCTTTTTTGAGTGTGTTGTTTAGGCAGTTTTCTTCTATGAGAATTTTTTCTTACAACTGTTAATGCAGTTCATGCTTTATGTTTGTATCATATATTTTATACACTTACCTATATGGTAAAAAAGCTTGGTGCAGTCATGAAATCAGAAGGTACAGACATGTATGATTTTTCTCTAATAAATTGTTATCAATTAATTCTCTTTTAAAAAAAAGCTTTAAAGAATGGAATCAATAACCATTACATTGAATTGAGTTAAGGTGAGATTTTATGAAAATACTCTTAATCAATTGGTAAAATAAAAAGTATTTGCTCTCGATTTCTAGACGAGGAATCAAGTGGGAAAAATAACATCAAATCTTTGTTTTATACAGTGATGGAAGCATAACCTTAAATAAAATTGATTCGATCCAGTCTGAAAATTCTAATTCACTGTAATATAGCTTATTTTATACAGTCATTGAATGATAAGGGTGGAAGGAAGATCAAAGGCTATCTAATAGTGCTGTTGTTTATCTGCTTTCGAAGACCTTCAAGACCCCTTCAGTGGTGAACTCCAAGTTTCCCAGGGGTGAGATGTTTCAGTGCTTCACTCTCCTTAAGATTTTTTTTTTTCTAGTCTTTCTGAGTCTTCCTGCTCCAGTTTAAGCCTTTAATCATTGGCCTGCTTGTTATTTATATAGAAAACAAAATTTTTCCCATTTTCAATTCATCAGCCTTTTATGTCTTTGGAGAATTTTATGTGCTTCCACTCATCATCTTATTCCATTGTTTTTTAAACTAAGCAATTCCAGTTTGTTCATTCTTTGCTTGCAGGCCATACTTTCTAGACCTCTTAAAACACTTGCTGATTTCCTCTTGCATTCCTGGAGTTGATTCACATTCTTCTTTAGGAGCTGTGCTCAGAACAGGGTACAGTATTGTAGGCTGTCTTCACCAAAGCTTAGGAGGAGGGAGTGGAAGGCTTATGTAATATTTATTTCAAGTGCAAACATTGAGTTGACTTTATTTACAGTGCTGTGCCATTGTTGATCTAATTTTCTAGATTCTTTCCTACAGATCTGGTATTCCATCAGTTATATACTCAATTTTATGCAGCTTATTATCCTTGAAACGTGGTACTTACTATGCATACAATAATAGGGGGATCAGGCACTAATAAGTAAAATTCTAGACTACTCCAGTGTATTGGGTTTGCATGGCAAGGTTTTGGTAGTGGGGGGGCTACAAGGGTGGCTTCTGTGAGAAGCTGCTAGAAGCTTCCCCTGTGTCCGATAAAGCCAATGCCAGCCGGCTCCAAGACTGACCCGCTGCTGGCCAAGGCCGAGCCCATTACCGACGGTGGTAGCGCCTCTGGGATAACATATTTAAGAAGGGGGGAAAAAAAATGTGTAACTGCAGCTGAAGAGAGGAGTGAGAATATCTAAGAGGAACAACTCTGCCGACACAAAGGTCAGTGAAGAAGGAGGGGGAGGAGGTGCTCCAGGTGCCGGAGCAGAGATTCCCCTGCAGCCCGTGGTGAAGACCATGGTGAGGCAGGCTGTCCCCCTGCAGCCCATGGAGGTCCATGGTGAAGCAGCTATCCACCTGCAGCCCATGGAGGACCCCATGCCAGAGCAGGTGTATGCACCTGAAGGAGGCTGTGACCCCATGGGAAGCCCGCGCTGGAGCGGGCTCCTGGCAGGACCTGTGAACCCGTGAGAGAGGAGGCCACGCTGGAGCAGGTTTGCTGGCAGGACTTGTGACCCCATGGGGGACCCACACTGGAGCAGTCTGTTCCTGAAGGACTGCACCCTGTGGAAGGGACCCACGCTGGAGCAGTTCGTGAAGAACTGCAGCCCGTGGGAAGGACTCACGTTGGAGAAGTTTGTGGAGGACTGTCTCCTATGGGAGGGACCCCACGCTGGAGCAGGGGAAGACTGTGAGGAGTCCTCCCCCTGAGGAGGAAGGAGCAGCAGAGACAACATGCGATGAACTGACCGCAACTCCCGTTCCCCATCCCCCTACGCTGCTCAGGGGAGGAGGTAGAGAAATCGGGAGTGAAGTTAAGCCTGGGAAGAGGGGAGGGGTGGGGAGAAGGTGTTTTAAGATTTAGTTTTTATTTTTTCATTATCCTACTCTGATTTGATTGGTAATAAGTTAAGCTAATTTCCCCAAGTTGGGTCTGTTTTGCTTGTGACAGTAATTGGCGAATGATCTCTCCCTGTCCTTATCTCGGCCCATGAGCCTTTTGTTATATTTTCTCTCCCCTGTCCAGCTGAGGAGGGGAGTGATRGAGTGGCTTTGGTGGGCACCTGGTGTCCAGCCAGGGTCAACCCACCACATCCAGTCATCCAGGCTACAATGATTGATTGCTACATTATGTAAAGCAGAGTGGTGGCTGGACTCTGGCTCACAACTCACCAGCCAGGCAATAATTACTGCTATCCATTTGGCTGTATTTAAATAGCCTTATCATAGAGGAACATATGTAAAACTGGTTTCTGTCTGCTTTCTGAATTCTTTCCAGAGAAATTCTGCACTGCAATGCAGTGCCTCTTGTTTGTCGCAATATCAATCATTCTTTTGTTTTATATAGTATCACATCTGTGACTTGACTGTATATCAGCCACGATAACTAAGGATCTGAGTTTACCTCTTTGCGTTGTTACAGGAAGGGTAAGAAAGAGGGGGGCAAAAAAGCAGCATGTGACCTGCTCATTTAAACCAAAACGTCCAAATGAACAAAATGGTGTTACTTTGCCTATTTTCTTACCCATTTCTCATTGTTGATTTACATTCTTAAGTATTGTACCTTAAATTTGTCAAGATCCCATTGAACTCTAATCCTTTTCATCAGAGTACTTGATAATTTACACCATAGGTTATGTAGCTTTAGCTAGACTTTCTCTATTTTGATTGAAAAAAAACCCATCCAACAGCACAGATTCATTAGGCTTCTTTTTTTTCCATTGTGGTTTTAATTACAGAGAAACATAAAAGAAGCTACTGGTGATGTCCATCATGTGTGTTCTTATGCATTGGAGTTGCCTAAAAAGCAGTTTGTCAGTAGTCTGTGGTCTCCTGCATAATAGCTGCCAATTTATAAGAAATTGGGAAGTGCCATTAAAGTGTTTCTCAGGTTCAGATAACTGTTACTTGTGAAATAGCTACTAATGTCAGTGATCCTGTTCTTCATTAAATTATTTAATTACTGCAGAGCTTTGAAAAATTGCCTTTGCAGAAAGTCATTAATTGCTTTAACAAATAGGAGGATCATTTGGAAAGTCCAAGCCAGATTATGAACAAGTACTTCAAGAGCAGAAACATAGCTCTACTGAGGTACCTGATTAACTTAAAATATCATAGATAATTTAATCTGTATGTGCAATGGTTATCAAGAGAAGAACATGAAATTAATCTTTTCGAAAAGAAGTATATAAGCATCTTTCTATTTGGTGATAATTTGTGTAACCTTTTCTTTGAATATTTTAGAAGAACAATGCAATATTGTCTATTGACATAAACTGCCAATAATCTGTCTTTTATATAAAATGGAGGTTTAATTGTATGGAAAACAGAAAGAACTGGGGGGAAAAAAAAAAAAAGCAAGCTACTTTCCCACAGAAAAGGATTGGTGTGAAAAACTGTATTTATTAAAGTGGATATACCGAGTTGATTCAACAGTTTACAGAATCCGATTTTTGTCTTTCTTGTTTGTTTTATTAACACAGCTACTTGTTTGAAAAACTTTTCCTAATCTAAAATATGTAAGAACTATAATAAAAAATCAGTTTTATAGTATGGTTGACCTATGTAGAGAGCGTTTACAGACMTTTATATATAATTTGATATAAGCTCACTGGCACAAATAATCTAGCATTAATTGAATAACAAAGGAAGGAGAACTTTAGTGGTAGTTGGATTTGTGATGGGGTGTAACAATAAGCATGTAAAATGTTCATTTCCTTGCTTGGTAGTTTGGGGTGAGGGTTTTTTTTAAGCACTTCAATTGAAAACACAAGGTACATTATATATATTCAAAAGGTACGTTATATATATTTTAGTAAATTGTTTCAACTAACTGGCATTTGAAACAATGTATAATTTAATGGATTAATTTTTCTGAAACTTTTGAGAAAACAGATTTTAATTTTGATAACATGCGACTTTTTAAAGCTCTAATTATGGACTCCTTGTGGTAAAGCTACAAAACATGGTTCAATAGTTGAGTTTGATATTCCCAAATTTAATGTTTAATATCTCTAAGTTGTGATCAAAGATAATGCTAGAAGGGAGAAGTGAGAAGTCTGTGGGACCAAAAATGTATTTGAAAGACTCCTTATCAGAAGATGAATTGTTTTAATTATCTGTTTCTCCTGAAAGTATTCTGTTGTTCTTATTTCACTTGTCATTTATAGCAATGTGCAACAGTATCTTCTTTATTATTCTTTTGAAATGTATAATCTTCTGCTTCCAGATCCATTTGAGGCTTTCATAATTTTTTCTATTCGACATGAGATCAGAAAAATTGATCTTCACAAACGTGACTACAGCCTCTTAGTTCCTGGTTTAAGAAATACAATAGCACTTGATTTTCATTTCAGTCAGAGTTTACTGTACTGGACAGATGTGGTAGAGGACAAAATTTACAGAGGCAAGCTCTCTGATACTGGAGGTATGAATTTAATCTTTTAATTTCTTAACAGTAAGAACAACTGCAGTTACAGGGTGTTAGACCTGATAAATCGTAACTGAGCTACCATTCACAGGAACAGAATTTATGATGGCATTCTGCTTTTAAAAAGGTGTATATCTAGATTGTAGTTGATGTACAGCTAGAAAAAGACTTTTTGTTATAAAAGTTTCCTTTTGCAATAGGCTGTAGGAGGAAGAAAATGGCAAATGCAAAGGGCTGATATTTCTTCCTGGTCCAATGAGTGCAATATTGATTTTTTTTTCATTTTTTGTAATTTACCTTCACCTTATTAAAAAAGTATAAGAATTTATCAGACATCTGATAAATTATCTGCTCTCACTAGGTGAAAGACTTTGCTTCATAATTTTATAGCATTCAGAAAGACTTGTTCTTGGCCCTGGTGACATAATTATGGCCTGTAACTCAATATAACCTCATAATATATACAAAAGTGTTTCTACAAAATGTTCTTTGTTGAAGTGTATATTCAGGTGCTTTCACTCCTGCATGAGCTAACAGGCATAAGCACGTTTAACTTGCTTTTGTAAAAGTTCACATATGCATTCGTGCATATGTTCTTCGACACGTTTGTTTTTTGGTTTGGGGTTTTTTTTCTTCTCCTTAGTAGATGGTATTTGTGGGTATTTCTATATCCACAGATCCAGACCAGGAAGGAAATACCCTACATTGCTAAGTATGGAAAGACAGCCAAAGACTTGCTACTTTTCATTAATGGTTGTGGTGTTTGTATGAAACCAATAAGGTAGTCTGTTGTCGTCATGCTGTATTATAATCACACTATACCAAAACCCCAGTGACTTCTGTGCTCTATTAAAAACAAAAAAACAAAAAACAAAAGTACTCTCTTAGTCTTGCAGCTGTCAAGAACTGACTTGCATCTGCAAAAAGCACTGTGCCTTCCTGGAAGTCCTGAGGGCTAACAGAGTGCTTCTGTAGTTGCTGTTTGTGTGAAAAATTTTGAGACCCTCCAGAGGAAGTATTTGGTAGGGAAGAGCTGTTAGTAGACAGTGACAGTATGAATTTTGCATGTGAATTCGAAGGAGGAAAGTAAGGCTATTTATTGTAGAGCTTTTCAAAATGTGTTGTTGAAACAGGGTTCTCCCTGCCATTTCTGTCTTCATCACAATGTTTCAATTTTCTCTTTTTCTAATTGAGAAAGAACTGAAATAGAGCTGCATGAGTTTTGTCTAGTATGTCTAGTCACTGGGAGGTGAAGCGTGAGCATGTCCTTCACAGATGCTGCTAAAGAGGTCTCTGGTAATAGGGCACATGTACGTCTCCTGTGTTACTCTGCATGTGATCTCTGACCTTTATTGAAAGTTTCAGAGCTTTACTTACTAAAGCATCAGAGAACTAAAAATTTCTGCTACTGTGGAATGAAGTTTATTTGTATATTGCCAAAAGTGTACTTATTTACAGCAGTCTATCGCATTTGTAAAGAAAAAATGTCACATGGAACAAAGTATAATCAAGAATTCAGTCCAAGAGCATATGATAGACTTGTATGTCCATGTTCGCTATATCAGACTCTATATTAGTTCTTTAAGACGCGCTCTTTCTTCCCCCCCTCCTTTCTTTTTTTAAGGTGTTAGTGCCATTGAGGTGGTAGTACAACATGGCCTGGCCACGCCTGAAGGTCTTACTGTAGATTGGATTGCAGGAAACATATACTGGATAGACAGCAATTTGGACCAAATTGAAGTAGCAAAACTAGATGGCACTTTGAGAACAACATTAATAGCAGGAGCTATGGAACATCCAAGGGCTATTGCTTTGGATCCCAGATATGGGTAATTAGAAAAAGAATACTTTTTAATGTTGCAAAATATTTTAAAGATAGAGGTTTAAGAGTGAGATTATTTGATTTCCTTTTTTGCTGTGAGTTATGGTTCCTAATTTGTCTTTAATAGTTCTTGAAAGTATATTTTGAGTGAAATACAATCCATTATTAGTGTGTTTTGCCCCAATGAAAAGGGTTAAGAAAAGGTAAGTTGGGAGATACAGGGGTCTATTTGTTAGCAAATTACTTCCCTTGCTATGTGATTGTTTCATTTAATTTTTTGATGTGGATGATAGTAACTGAAGCCTTTGGTCTAACCTTCCTGTGTGGTTAATGGACAGACTCAGGTATTGCCAAGGTGATTCATCTCACTTAAAGACTGATTTTTTGGTGGGACTGTAAAAGTATAGCTTAGATGTTACTGGAAGACTAAAAGTTGACTGAGGTAAATCCCACCTTTTGTGTTTGGTTCTCCATCTTTAAAGTGGAGATAATGCTTGCCAACTTCTGTCAGTATTTTTTCTACCTATTCATAAGGGATATTCTATAAACTGGAATATTATTAATTATAAGCAATTGAGTGTAGTAGATTCAGCCTACTACCATAAATATGTATTTTATCTAATGCCTGTCATAATTAAATGCTTCTAATAAATATTAGAATGTTTTCATAATATCAAACAAAATATTAATTAAAACAGGCCAAAATTGGATGTTTAAAAAAGGTGTGCTTAAATTAAAATATTGCCTGATTTTGGTAATATCCTAACACAATAAAAACTGTTTTTCCATTAAGTGCAATTTTAGCAATCATCAAATATATAAATGTATTTTGCAATTCCATTTTAAAATCTTCACAGTAAAAAAACCCACTAACATTAAAACTTTGCTTAGGATATTTTTGCTTCCTTTTAAAATTAGCCTCTTGGTTTTTTGGCAGAGCAAAAATGACCCATACATGCCATTCATATTAAAATTTAAGTCAACAGACTTAAGTAGTGGAAGGGAAATAAAACTGTTCATGGAACCCTTAACTCCCTGTTGAGCTAGGTGTTGGTTCTGATTCTATTGAAATTCAGTCTACTACTACAAAACTTTTATGATTCTTGGAGTTAGAGCAGTGTTTTGAGGCTATATGAAATTTCAGACTCATTACAGAAACTTCATTACAGAAACTTCATTACCCAATATTATGTGTAGCTGGATCCTCTTAGAGTGACCAAAAGGTAATGGTCAATAGCTACATCCTCTTCTCATAATTATTGTTCTTTCAGAGAGAAAAAAACAAAACAAAAACAAACAAATAAACAAACAAACAAAAAAACCAACCAAAAAACACCAAATTAAATATGGCCAAAAATAATATAAATTATAATGAGTTTGCAGAATCATCATATTTAATTTTCTTTAGGAACCTGCTATGGTCTATCGTGTGTCTTCACTGAATATTTATTTCAGAAACACTGCTGTGGACATAAAAATAAAAGTAGATAAAGGTCCCAGATTCTGGGACCTAAAATTCTGAATTAGGAAGTACATGCTTTAATGAGTAAGGACCCTGCCCTCTCAATTCAGATGCTAGAAAGCTTATTTCCAGAGTGCATCGTTTATCTATAGAGATCTTTAAAAAGAGGCACCCTGTTGCCAGAAGAATTGGCGGAAAAGTTGTTCAAATTAAATGGGGGGTGGGGGAATCAAATCACCACTCTTCCTGAAACTGAAGGTTTAATCTGCCTTTTGAAAAGCTAGAAGCAATTGTGTGCTACATTTCGTTAGAAGTGAGGAAAGAATAAAATCTTTGAACATAGATGGGAGCAGCTCCTCAATCTTTTCAGAAATAAATATGAATAAACAAACAGTGATGTTTCAAAGTAGCTGGTTGTGTTAGGATTGCACAAATCCTGTATCCCAATGGAGTCGAGGCTGCCATAGCTCCATGCCTTTGATTCTAACTGCAGTGAGGCTGAGCATGTATTCCCAGTCCACGCACACAGAGATGCACATATACAACATACGTAAAGGTGTATACACATGACTGTCTGCAAAGGTCTACACAGGCAGAAACTCTCAGCACTGAGACAAACAAACAGCACCAATGGTCTCATCCTGTTAACTGCTCTGGCTGTTAAGGATGAAGGTCTTTTAGTGGGAAATATATATGTATGTATACTGTGGATTCCTCCAGTAGCTGGGTTTAGACAGTCAATCTACCCAGTGGCTGGCCCCGGGATTGCTGGGCTTCCCAGCTGCTGGCTCCAGGATGTATGAGCCCCCGAGGCTGCAGCCCCACACCAGCTGCTGGTGAGGATCCCATCACACACACTGCTGTAGCTGGGCRTGGGCACCAGTCCTACCTGGTAGCTAGCCCTGGATCCTCCCTGTCCCCAGCTTGCCACACACACACATGTAAATGTCTCTCAGTCAGGACCCAGACCTCACGGTCTCTCTGCCAGTTAGCCTGGTCCCCCTGGTCCCTCTAGTAGCCAACTCCGCCAGGTGCCTCGCTCCCAGAGATGCACGCATAGATCTGTCTCCCATCCATTTAACCCACTCGCCAGTCTGGCTTCACCTTTGCCAGTGATCACACGCTGACATACACACCCCCACTTGCTCCAGTTGCTGGCACCCCTGACGTACGGGCCCTGTGAGCTGTCATCTGGCTCCAGCCGCTGGCATGTAGCTGTCTATACACACAGCGCGTGCGGAGCAGAGACCCTCGCCCAGGGAGAGAGTTAGAAATGGAGTTTGATAGGAAGATAGGCCTTTTTATACCCTTATCCCTTACGATTTAAATGTAGCGTCTACTATTGTTCACAGGCACTAAATGGAGAGGCCTTATTAGAATATATGTTCAGGATTGAAGCTGTCTGATGTTACTTGTCAAAAGTTTTGTTACAGTCTCACTCTCTGCAGTTAGCTCTTTACAACTAATTAAAAGTTTTCATACCAAAGGTATTGTTTTCCTTTAACAAATAAAMAAGAAAATTGTGTGTTGTTGAAAACTTCATAAGCTAAGAACAGCTAGAGTATATTTTGGCCTTTTGGTGCCACTGCTTCTGTTCCTTAACAAGAAACTTCTTTGGTTATACAGGTGAAAGCTCTCCGTATTGGAAAAAAATCGAAGACAGTACATAACTGAGAGAGCCTACCATAGAACACATCTTTTCAGTTTTCTTAGCAAGACTAATCTGTATAAAATTCATTAGTGACGTACCAAAATCTAGGGGTCTTCATTGGAACGCTCTTAATAATAAATGAAAATCTCTAGTTTATCATGTTCCTTGATACATGCTACCTCAAATCACCTTTCTTCCCTTTCTCCCCTCCCCATCCTTCTCATCTGTGGATTGCTTTCAAAGGCTGTCATTATCATTTTTTTAATGAGCTGGGTTTCTAATTATAGAAGGAAGACAAGACAAGCTGTTACTTGTATTAATGGACATGAAAAAGGGAATGCTATTGAACTTCTAGTTTTTTAAAAAACTTTTTGAGTTTCATGATTGCTCTAACGCTAATAATGAAATATTACCTCAATGTTACCCTATTACTTCAAGGAATTTATATAGTTGCCCAAATTCATCTATGTTTAGACCTTTCATTTAAAACCTGTGAATGTTTGGACTTTTTTTCCAACTATTGTCTTATTGAACCATTTGAAATTATTCTGCATGCTTTAATATTTTCTTATATCTCTCTTCTTTAACTTTTCCTCTCGCCAGAATTCTGTTTTGGACAGACTGGGATGCAAACTTTCCTCGCATTGAATCCGCTTCCATGAGCGGAGCGGAAAGAAAGATCATATATAAAGATATGGATACTGGAGCCTGGCCTAATGGTCTTACTGTAGATCACTTTGAAAAAAGAATAGTATGGACAGATGCCAGGTGAAGTGATAACAGTATTCTTATTATCTGTTTATAAATCCTCATTCTTGCGTACAAAAATATGAACTACGTTGTAACCGGAATGTAGTTATGTACATTCCGTACGTAAAGGGTTTTCTGTGCAAATGTACAGTATGTACATGTCTCTAATTGCATTACTATTATACATAATTTCTTCATGGTCTGTACTAGCAGACCTTAATGGCCCTTACCAGGCTTCTCAGGGACCTCCTTCCCCACATTCTGCCCATGGTCCCAGGAGCCTATTTCAGCGCAGCCCTGGAGCTCAGCCCCTGCCCGAGTGACACCACTGGAGTACCAGTCTCCAGCCCAGCCCCAGCACTGCCTGGCAAGGGGCCCTGTTGGTCCAGACCCCAGCCCACAGAGTGGCTTCCTGGTCTGACCCGGTCTCGTCACCACAAACTTTTCTGGTGATTCGGACTCTTGGTTGAACCTGGCTGCCACCCCTGGGGCCTGCCCTGCTCACCTCACTTGGGGGCAGTGGGATGTGGCCCTGGACAGTGAAGCTTCTGCCCTGCCAGCTGTGGTATCATCCATGGCTCCTGGCTCCCTGTGCCTTAGAGAGCAGTCGCCCATTTGTCCTCCCTGACGCTTACACATGGAAGACTCAAGCTATTTCACTACTTTTTTTTCATAAGTTCATCTGAATGGAAACTGATTTTCCTGCTGTATTTTCACAGCATGGAGGTAAACTTGAATTTAAAAACAGTATACAAGCAAACCAGTATTTCATATCCCTAGTTAAATTAATAATGTGAACTAAATCATCTCTGAAATTAATGATTGCACTGTAAACATTCTTTGATCTTACCAGTATGTAAGAGTAAGGATTTTATACATTTTGCACCAATGTCATAATGGTTGTGTGATTTTTATTTTATTTTTATGTAATCTTAAATTTGGGATTATCTTRTAGATCGGATGCCATTTATTCTGCATTATATGATGGAACCAGCATGATAGAGATTATTCGGGGTCATGAATACCTTTCTCACCCTTTTGCTGTTTCTTTATATGGGAGTGAAGTATATTGGACAGATTGGCGGACCAATACACTTGCAAAAGCGAATAAATGGACTGGCCAAAATGTCAGCGTAATACAAAAAACAAGTGCTCAGCCATTTGATCTTCAGATTTATCATCCAAGTCGTCAACCACAAGGTGACTGTTTATGGAATAATTAATTATTATTCCTATGAGGGGGGGAAAAAGTATTCTTTTTATATACAAATATCTGTATATGAATTYGCCTTGAACTGATAATTCGTAATTAAATGTCATATTCAGCACTAGTGTTCCTTGGGTGGTAATAGAATATTTATATGAACCAGAAGCTTCATGGGATCAGTGTCTGTGAATATTGCCCATTTGGACTCTTATTCTTGATTTGTTACAAATATAGTGCAGAACCACATTTATTTAAAAGGCTTCCAACTTACTTATTTTGTTAACTGGAGTAACTAGTCTGACAAAAGTAAACATAATAATGTTAGCTGTTTTTCTCTTGCTTCTTTCCAGAGGAAGATGAACTTTCTCTGTGAAATAAACTGTGTATACAGTTAGTTGTACAGAATAGTACAGAATAGTTGTAAATATTCACTTTGTGCTATAATTTGCCTTAATTTACTCATTCACTTGTCTCTCTCTATTTGCTTCTCAGTCTTCTTGTTCACTCTTAGGACTGCATAATACAGATTTCACCACTGCAGACCGCTACTTTTCTACCTAAATAGCCTCAATTGTGTGTTGTCCATAAACTGATGTTTTTCCAAAGCATATCCTATTCACTTAACAGCTTTTATTTTAAAATAACATTTACAATTTTCAATTTCAAATTAACACAGTATGTCTTTCATGAGAGAATTAATTCAGCCTGCTGGAGGCATGAGTTTGGAGTTTAAAACTTCAAGAAGCATCAAAACTTACTTTTGGTGTGGATAACAATCAAAACTGAAAGGAAGTTCACAGTATATGCATTAAATAATAGGAAATTCTTAAATTATTTCTTGATACRTTATTTTGTAACTAACTTCCCATTTTCATCTGTATAAAGCTTACCTCTCCACGTGTATATATTTCCATTTCAATTTTATACCAGCTTTTATAGTATAACATCTATCTATACCAGAGCACTGCTGTACAATTATGGTAAGTGCATAGGCTTTGTCATTAGATAGATAGTCCAACAGTAGTTGTGTATTTAGTAATCTTCAGCGACTATAGCTTAAGATAAAACTGTATTAATCTTGAAAATGAAAACTGAGCAGATTTTATCTATCTGGTTTAATGAAATATTCTATTTAATTCCTAATGAAAAATGCAGGAACCTGCTAAAACTTAGCTCCTTGAGACAGATTTACAATGTCTGTCGCATAGGTAAAAAGACTAATGATTTTCCTATAATTTCAGCTGAAGCTTCAAATGATTTTATCACTGAACAGTGAATCTCTCATTCAGATGGTAAATATTTAGTCAAGAAATTTAGGTTATTGACTTCAGTGTTTGTACGTGTGAAGGTTCACGAGGACCGAGAAAGAAATCGCAGAGTAGCCCATTAGTTGCACATCTAGTATTTTTCTAGAATATAACTATTTATTACTTCTCTGAGGATTATGAGGATTACAAATACAGGGACTTTATTTAACTGGTGTAAAATTATTTTCTGCTCTAAATTTTCTGGCTTCGGTTATGGCAATATATAGACTGTACCTAAGCATGTTACTACTAACATAAGCAATATTTAAATCCAAATTAATTATAGAGGGACTTGGCACATTTTGCTGTGATTTCATCCTGATACCTACCTGTTGGTAGCACTACCTGGTACTGGTCCAAACACGTCTTCCTGCCTTCCTTCATACTTCCTTTTTTCTCCAACTGCTGTCAAGTTGAGGATAGGTGAATCCAAGATACTTAGTAGAGTGCTGACAACTGGTGATATTCTTCTTCTTCCTAACAGTTATCTCCAATTCTACCATCATAAAAAAGAGAATTTTAATTGGGCTTTATAGTTCCTCTTTCTCTGACTTTTCAAACGTTGAGCTCTTCGAAGTCCCTGTATCCCTGACTTGGGAATTATAAATGTTAATGGAAGTAATTGGAAAGTGTTGTTACTGTTGTGAAAGTGAATAGTCATTTACTAGGAGTCTTTGGACTTCTGAATCAGATGCTTGACTTTATTCAGTGTGAAATAATGTGGATGAGGTGGTTAGCTGAAGTAGTAATGAAAGGATATGATAGGGTGCTGAGCAGAAGAAAATGGTCCTGATTAAACTTCTTCAGTTATTTTGTTGGAGGATACTTGGAGATTAGTTCTTCATTTTACATGGGGATCCACTAAAAGAACTGAAGTGACATTTTTCAATATGACTATAGGTACGTTGATGTTTAAAATAAATGTAAAGTTACAAAACCAAATATAGGACAGGAAGACATTATTATGATATTGCTGACCATTTCAAAACCCATTCTTGGAAGGAGATACATTAGAGTATTGATCAAAAAGATAACACAGCTCAGAACCTCTCAACCACAGCTGAAATGCCAGCTTTCTCAAGATAGTCGAACTCTTCAATGTAGCTTTCCTATACACATGTAGCAAATCTTCTATTAGTTGTATCAGCCATCGGAGGGAAGAATTAAGACTCTGTAGGCTTTTTTATATTTTTATATCAGTAACTCAAGGGTTATTTGTAAACAACAAAACAGACCATCCAGGACAGAACAAGTCATGATTAACAAATGAGGTGAGTTGCCCTCTTATTCATTATACATATGTTTAAGTTTACTCCAGCAACTGTTCTTCTGCAGTGGTCTTACTGTCTTGTATCTCCCATAGCTGTTCATTCTTCCCTGGTAACTTCACCGTCTCTAATTCTCCATCACCTGTCTTTGACTTTCTGCAGGTTATTTAGTGTAAATGGGCTTAAGGATACAGATTATCTAGGGTGTGAATAATACATATTTTATACATATCACATCTATAATAATGCATAGTTAATATGTGAATATAAACTTAAACATACACATTTGTACACATATGTACTTCATATGCAAATGTATATGTACTTTTTTCCCCTTATTTTTATAGGTTTGAGTTCAACATTACATTCTGACATGCTTGAGATACCACGAGGTGCATTATCTATTAGTAAATTAGGTTCTGGTGTTATAGGACACATCTGGGCCATATCTAGCTATAGAAGCTCTTGGGATGTGCCCTGGAAAAAACAGATGCTGAAAAAAGAATTGAATATGTGTTTTTATGGTGAGATATAACAAAGGACAGTGACTTAATTTGTATGTAAATATAGGAAAGTAAAAAATACTGCTGGAGGGTGACCACCAATTAGTTATAGAATGTTCCGTGATCTCTGGATAAATTTCAACTCTTTTGCCAAAAAGTTGATGGTAATAGAAACTACTTTAAAATTTGTATCACATATACTTGGGGTTTTTTCATATTGAGAAATGATATTTTGTTTTTCTTCTCACCCAGGGTTTGTAGTGCTCAGTAAGCTATTCAGCCTTTTATGTTAGTAGGTTCTGAGCAATCTTTATTTGAAAACATTAAATCCTGACAGTTTTGTATGGCTTTGTAAATGTCTTAGAACCCAATTCTGCATTAGTTATACATAGAAGACTATAGATATAGCTCTAATGTACATGACTACCAGCAAGTAAAATTTTCCCTGCACACTAGTTGTCAAAAGATTTGAAGAATGATCTCTAATAGCATGCATTGAAAAAAGGAGAGCAATGAATATAACTCACTGTTAGTGTTTGAGACTAAGCATGATGACAACTATGATAAGGACTCGCAGTGAACAACTCCTAATCTACCTTGCAATATGTGACATATGCTGTAAGGATACATTTTTTCTGATGGTTTTATTTTAAAATAATAATGAACTTACATTAAAGAAGAATGTTACTGTTTTTCAGTGGATGTCAAGTTCCTTGGGCTTTATAACTTTTTGAAATAAGCCTCATACGAGAATTTACTTTTTAGGCCAGGGTACTGTTCTAATAAACCTGTCTGACTTCTGGGCAAAAGAGTATGTACGCCCAGGATCTTAAAACATGGGTGGAGTAAATATGGATCCCTGCAGACCCCTTTCAAGTAATGGGTTTTGCTCTTTTTTATAATTAGTCATTTCCTGAACTTTGGGATTTGAGGAACTGTGTTCTTTATTTGGTGTTTTCACAGTAGCAATAGAGTTCCCATTGGCCATTTCTTGCTGTCAGAAAAAAACAACTCTTTTCTGTTTAGACTGGGGCCAGGCAACATCTTTAGAGAGAGACTATAGCCTAGGGAGACATCAGTCAGTATTCCATAGTCACAGATACCTTGRCCTCAAGGCAAGGTATAAGCTGTAGAAGAGCTTTCAGCAGTTTATTTGCCAGAATCAAGAAGTTCAAATATCAAGTTGTGTAATTGCAGCTTTTATTTTATGATGTAGAAAACACCAGATTCCAATTTATGATTGGCCTTCTGGGTTTGCTTTAAATTATTGTCTTTCAATGGAAGCAATTTCTTTCTACAAATCTCCAGTACCTAGCTTTATTGGAGCTAGAGAAAAATGGTGATACTATGCGATTACTTCTTAATTTTTCTTTTGAATTTGTAGCAATTTTGCAATAAATGAAACAAGATATCATACAGTTTAGAATCCCAAGATAAAATTAACAGTAGATTTACACTGCAAACTATCAGTATAAATATAGCACTGAAGGACAAACATTTTGTAGTCTCAGCTCTGTAGGTATACATCTGGGTCACCTATGTAGGTGAAAGGTTATTAGCTTTTAAAATATGTCATGCAACTTATTTTGGTTGAAATAAAGTAGAGCAGAGCTAAATAAACTCCTGTAGCCTAAAGCAACGTTATTTCAGTTAATCTAGGACAGATGCTAATTTAAGGTAGTGAAGTTATAGAGAGATATTTGTGTGGATGATAGGTTCATCTGTTATAAACCACAGGGGATTGTGGAAGGCTTCATGGTCTAATGCAGAATGATGTCACATCTCAGGAATATGAGTTCGAGACCTACTCATCTTCACAAAATCAAAGCTGTGTGTCAGGAATGCTGTTAACATAGCAAACACAGGTTTTCTAGGAAGAATATTTTCTCAACTACCATTATATTTTAAAAATCCACTTGCTGCAAAGAACAAGGTCTTCTATTTTAGGCACAAGAAGTTGTACTTGTACCATGAGGTGTACTACTGAGGGCAGTGATGAGAGGAGTAAATATAGTGCATTGGAAGGATCACAGCTTGAAAACAGTTAGAAAGCTGTGAATTCCTCACACGTTCCCCAGTTTTTGCATTTCTCAAGGGTATTACTTTGAATTTAAAAACAAACAAACAAACMAACAAACCATGGCTGTGACATTTTTCTTTTTGTGGATTGAATTTTTATAGACTAAAAATCAGGACAAGCAGTATAATAACTGCTGAATATAAAGTATATTGGTACCACTGGGCTCTTTTGTAATTAAAACATGAAAAATATTTAACTTCATAGCATTGTTTTGTTACAATATTCTGTTGAGGCCTGGATTGCCAGCTGTTTAACTTTTTACAGAAACGTAGCGTAAGATGCACATGAGCAAAGTTTTGGCTATTTTATTTTGGGGGGATTTTAAAAATTTTATTAGTTTGAGATTTTATCACAACCTTCTTGTGTACATTCTTTTTACTTCAAAACCAGCAGCAGGATTGTATATGTATCATGCAAAATATATACAATCTTTCTGAACTTTAAATTGGATTCCTTTGTCCCTTGTGAAAGTTCCATTTTTGTTTTAGGAATTACAAAAGCAGTCTTTCCTACCTTTGTCTTAACTCAGCATCCTGTCTTTGACAATGGCTGATCAGTGCCTACAAGAAAGTATGGACCTTGGGGAAGATAACAACCATGCTCCTCCTGTATAGCCTGTCAGCTTCCAGTAACCTGTAACTCAGTGATTTTTTGAACCTAAAATGGTATCTTTGTGCTTCAAAGGCTTTAAAGCCTTTGACTGATTCTTCTTGCATGAACTTTTCTAGTTGACTTTTGAACTTACACAAACTCTTGATGTCTACAACTTTTTGGGCAGGTGGCTCTGGTGTGTAACTATGTACTGTGTGAGAGAGGACCTCGTCTTGCTTGTTTTGACCCTAATACTTGATAATTTTGTTCAGCGTGTCCTGGCTCTTGTAATAAGAGGGGTATTGGACAGCCATTTCATAAGTATAAATACAATCTGTTGCTTCAGAAAAGGAATCTTTTAGGTATGGATGCTATTTCAGTGCTCATCCTCATGTATATAACTTGAAATTGTTTTTTTCCTTGTATATTACTATATACCTATTGAATTTTACCAGACGTTTTATTTCTCAGTCACTCTGTTGTGTAACTCTTGCGTAGCTTTTCACACTTGGATTTAATTTAATCCTTTGTTACCGCTTTTTTGTTACTTACTTTAACAGTGAATTTCTGATTTTTTGAAAGTTTTCTATAAAGCATAGTACCCACTCCTAAAAGTACTATTGTCTTTGGCCTTTCTACATGGTAATACCCTAGCATTACAACATTTGTTATTATTTTATATCTGCATTTCTTATCTGTCTAGTATGTCAGTATGCTTTTTTAAGGTCAGTCATTCGAGGCAGTCCCTTCTTAGTTTTGGACTTATATCATGAATTACATTTTTCTCTGTTTGTTTTTTGCAGTACCCTTTCATCTCAAACTGTACACTGGGGGGGGTGGGAAACAGTGAGATTCATTAACAAGAGCTTCAGAATTACTATAAAGCTATGATACCATATACAATAGAGTATCATGAAGAATTGCGTTAACTTTGAGCTAATAATATTCTTGTTTATTTTGTTTCATGGTGAGTATCTAAGTTGTTTGTTAGATGGTATATTGACTAATTCTTCAAGTGAATGATTAAAAACGGAAGTAAAAATAGTGACTATAGGAAATAAATATGTATTTTAGAACTAATGCATTCTCTGATCAGTCCTAAGCTGCAAATTCCAAAGATTAATGCTAAAATAATCAGATATAATCAGGTAGTATAAAGATTTTAACTTGACTGAGTACAGCAGAAGGATCTTTGGCCCTATGAAAAGCAGTACTACAGAAAGTATTGACAGTGAGCAGAGCATTAGATCTATAACTGATTTTAAATATGTGGGAATAGATTGTCAGCAATTTAAAAGTATCCTTTTGATGTAACTGTAGTGCATATCTATCATATCATATGCATATCATCTGTTTAATATCTTCATCAGTGACATAGTGGCATCGAGTGCACCCTCAGCAAGTTTGCAGACGGCACCAAGCTGAGTGGTGTGGGCGACACGCCTGAGGGACAGGATGCCATCCAGAGGGACCTGGACAAGCTGGAGAAGTGGGCCCGTGTGAACCTCATGAGGTTCAACAAGGCCAAGTACAAGGTCCTGCACCTGGGTCGGGGCAACCCCCGGTATCAATACAGGCTGGGGGATGACGGGATTGAGAGCAGCCCTGCCGAGAAGGACTTGGGGGTACTGGGGGATGAAAAGATGGACATGACCTCGCAGTGTGCGCTCACAGCCCAGAAGGCCAACCGTATCCTGGGCTGCATCAAAAGCAGCGTGGCCAGCAGGTCAAGGGAGGTGATTCTGCCTCTCTGCTCTGGTGAGACCCCACCAGTACTGCGTCCAGCTCTGGAGCCCTCAGCACAAGAAAGACATGGACCTGTTGGAGCGGGTCCAGAGGAGGGCCACAAAAATGATCAGGGGGATGGAACGCCTCTCCTATGAAGAAAGGCTGAGAGAGTTGGGGTTGTTCAGCCTGGGGAAGAGAAGGCTTCAGGGCAACCTGATTGCAGCCTATCAGTACTTAAAGGGGGCTTATAAGAAAGATGGCAGCAAACTTTTTAGCAGGGCCTGTTGTGACAGGACAAGGGGCAATGGTTTTAAACTAAAAGAGGGTAGATTTAGACCAGATATAAGGAAGACATTTTTTACRCTGAGGGTGGTTAAACACTGGCACAGGTTGCCCAGAGAGGTGGTGGATGCCCCATCCCTGGAGACATTCAAGGTCAGGTTGGAYGGGGCTCTGAGCAACCTGATCTAGTTGAAGATGTCCCTGCTCATTGCAGCGGTGGTTGGACTAGATGACCTTTAAAGGTCCCTTCCAACCCAAACTATTCTATTCTATATTTTTGAAGGTGTAGGCAGAATTTAATCATGTTGTTGTCGTAGATGAGTGATTTAGATCGCTTAATCACTGTCAAAGGTATTAGCAAAAAGTGGTTTTAATATAAAAGTGCGACTTAACAAAGTTCTATGGCAAGGTTCACTCTATCACTTACTATGTGGATGAAACATACAAAGGAAAAATCGAGTTAGAATTGAGCTAGGATGATTTATACAGAGACCGAAGATGCAAAAGGGTAAGGGAGACCCTCCCGTAGAGCCACGAGGTTCAGAGAAGACCCCCTTGCTTTCTAAACTCCTGATGGAGCTTAGGTGTGGCTAGGTCCAATCTTAGTCTCAGACTTGGTCAACAGTTTATGTCTAATGGAAGAAATACAAAGAGTAAGGAAATCCTCCCGTTGACTCACGAGGTTCAGAGTAGATCCCCTTGCTTTCTAAACTCCTGATGGAGCTTAGGTGCGGCTGGATGCACTCGTAGTCCCAGACTTGGTCAATGGTTTATGTCTAAGGGATTATGTGTCTAGTAGCAGTCTAAGGTTCATTCACAGTTTTAAGGTGGATTGCAAGATTTTAGCAGCACTTAATCATTGACTAATTTAACATTTACAAAGTGAGTCAATAGAATTTACTACAATCACAACAGTGACTTAATTATAGATTCGAGATGGCAATGTTTATACTACACTTGCTATCGGGTACCTAAATCAATTCACACACGCATGCACACAGACACAAAAATATATAAATGTACAAAGGTATACCTGTTAAAAATTCCCCTCAGGTTCAGTGAAATATTTACTTCAAATGTCTCAGCATTTCTCAACAGGCAAGGGTTGAGCCTCAAGGAGTGAAGGGTTTCGGCCCAGATCCCATCGTCAGCTTTCGGCGACAGTCCTCCGAACTTCACAAACTTGAGAGTTCGTGAGCTCTGAGAGGCGTCCCACTCAGAAGGAGATGCTGGTCGCAGCCCGCTGCAGTCCAGGAGAGCTCAAAGGGCCTCACTTAAGACTGCCATTTATAGGGTCGCAAGATGATTGGCTTTAGTTATCAGTAAATTTTCATCCTGGCCACAATCCGGGTCAGTAATTACTGGAATTCTCAAATTCAGTTGAATAGTAGCAATGGTACCGTTCCACTCGAGCTACGATCCAGGTAGGGAATGTTCCAAGGCTGTCAGGGGATGATGAATTATTCCCGCTTTCGTTCTCCACCTTGGCCAGGCAACAGGAGTTCCTGGTATGGTCAGTGCCGCTCCCCACCTTAGCCATGCAAGAGTTCCTGGTGCGGTCAAGGGACACTTCACCGCCCAACTCATTACACAAAGGCCAAGGCCTAATGGGAATTCCTGAGATCGTAGAACGGCCCAGGGGAGGGGGGGAAATGCACCACCACAGTTGTGCACCATTAAAGTATAAGATTAAAATTTTGCGTAGCTAAAATCTGATGCCAAGAAGGGACAGGTTCAATATGAAGTTAATATGGAGGATAAGTTGGTCATAGTGAATGCATATTCAGAGGTTGTCAGAGTAACTGTTCATTTGTCAACTGGTGATAGAATGTCTGAGGGTTTTTTAAGGGTTACTGGTCAAGAAAAATAAACATTTTGTTTAAATAATATTTTAGAGAGCAGTCAAGAAGAAATATGATGACAGAGTGACATGTATATCTGTGTGCAGTACTGTAAGAGAAACAGATTGACAAGCAATCAGCAGTGGAAATCAATTAAATACTTCAAAAGGCTGGCCAGTTGGTGAAAATGCCAGTTCTGTGGGTTGCCGTGATCAAAAGGAAAATAGATTGGTGGAAATGATTAGGAAAGGAATGAAGAACCGCAGATAGTGAACTGTGCTGTATAAATCCATATCACTCCCATATCTTGAATACTGTATACAGATCATATAAAAGATACCAAGAAAGCTTGACAGGCTGATCAAGAGTGTGGGAAAGGTTTTTGTATGAGGACAGGTAAGCTGATGCTTCTTGAAATACAGCTTATAGACAGGCTTCTGTATGATGGCAGTCTGTGAAATCATAAATGGCATGGCAAAGGTGAATAAGGAATGGTTATGTGGTTATTCACAATAGAAATAGAAGGAAGTATTAGAACTAGCACAAGGAAAGAAGAGAGCCAAATTTTTGAGAGTCAAAGCAATAGCATACCTATTTGCCTTCAAGAGAATTAGTTTTTATTAGAAAGTAAAGAATGGACTTAGCTGTTATTCAGTGAAAGCTGTATGAATATGAAAGGAATATATACCTATGTACTGGTATAAGTAATTTTTAGATTATGGTAGTTTACTCCTCCAATTGTGCATGCATGTGGAAACAAATACATCTGCTTTATAACACTTCTTTTTCCACCAATTTTGTATTCCGCAATACATGAAGTGAATTGTGATGTGGACAGATAGTACACAAATTGTACTGTCTCCTTTTTGTTGATGCTCGTAGTACATTTTAACTGCAACTCTTTCTTTAACATGACCATTAACCAGCATGCCTCTTATTTTTTTTCTTCTGTATGTTCTTCTATTTGAATTCCGTACTCAAAGAGCAACTTTGGTAGAGAAGAACGTAATGCACTACTTGCACAGAAAGACAAGATGGGGATTATTATTCTTAGGCCCTAAGTAGATCCTTGCCACAGAYGGTTGTATGCATATAAAGAGGTTGAGGTTCCACTGAAATTACTGCTTTGTATTGGCAAATAAATTAAAGGAAATGCTGTTTTACAAAACATATGACTAAATTTTAAATCTCRCAGCAGCAGTGTTAAGAATGCCAAAAAATGCAGGAGGTTGAATCACTAGATGATCTCCTGAGATTCCTTACAACCATAGATGATTCTATGATCTCCTTCACAATATTGTCAAAACCCTAAATCATGTTTCATTTTTGATGTGTAGTTCATAGGGATAGATGACTTATATTTACTAATATTAATAGTCCATTAATAATTGATTCTTATCCTGAAGAGCTCCTGCAACCTTCTTAAATTCAGTCTCTTTTCCTCAGCTTCACGTTTTTTATCTTCCAGACGAAGTTGTGAACTTCATGAACTTGTGAGATTTTTTCACATTTTTACTACAGATAGAAGAAAAGTGATGATGTTAAATAGAAGAAAAGTGGTGATGTTAAATAAACATTTCTCTTTTGTAATTTTTGGGAAAGGCAGAATCAAATATAGTCATCACATAAGGATAATAAGGATAATATATTCATCACATAAGGATAATAAGGTATTTACAGTCCATCAGCAGTCAAAGAAGATATTAATTCATTAACCAAGAATAAATATTTTTAAGCTTATTGGCCCAGCTGACTTTTTGTCAGAGGTTAAAAAGAGCCGGCAGGGAGGATATGGGATGCTTCTTTTTAATAAACGTTGGAATATTGGGAGAAACTGCAAAGGCTGGGAGAGTGCTGAGTGGCCTCCAGTGCTGCCTGTGTTTGAAAGGGACAAATGGGATGACTTTACAGAAAACTGTAAAAGCCTGTGATTTTTTTGATAGAATGATGGAAGATGCTGGATAGAATTTCATTAACCTGTTTATCCAAGGTTTTGAAAGTTTCATTCTTCCTGTAGTATTGGTCAGACAAGTAACTAGTTAAAGGATTCAGGAGTTGGTGGATAAATTTACGGAAGCATGCATTGATGAAAAAGAAATGGTTCAATGAAGCAAACCTTGAGTTTGTCTTCAAATTTGAGTGCTTGAGTTTGAGCTGAATTTATTTCACAAAGGAATTCATACATCAGATTTCTCTAGTTATCTAATTACTTATATTGCAGGCTAGCACAGCGTTGGAGGAATATATTATAAACTAATTGATTTTGTTAATTATAAGTTTGTCTTTATAAGTTAGTCATTCCCACTTCCCTTTTCATTACTGTTAAATTTCTAAAGTTTTCTAGTAAATGGAAAATTCAACATTACTTTCTGTTTATGCTTGGAATGTCTCTTCAGGAGTGCTCTGGAACTGTGTGTGTACAATAATAAATGAGGATAATAAGAATAGTTTCTAGGTTTTAGTCTTTAGGAGACTAAGAAGTCTTCTCCGGTCAGCTTTCTTTCTGCTCTTTAAAGCAATTTTAGCACATCTTGTTGAATCAGTCAACTATAGGAAGCTACTTGAAAAAAAGCTACTCTTAGGAGAGGTTTTCCTTTGAGAAAAGTAGAAATACTTTGGCATGTTTTTTCAAATTATCTTTGCGTGTTAGGTTTCCAACTAATATTCTAGTAGGTAGATCAAATTGAGGGGGAACACTGAATTTGCCAAAATTCATTGCATATCTAAGCTTTGACTCTTCACAAAATGAAATTTGTTGTTCAGGTCCTCATCATATTAACATTTTTTTTATGTCATGTGTCCTGGTTAGGAGTGTACAATTCTTTACATTTAAATGTTATAAATAGACTGCAAAATTAATATCTCGCTGGGAAAATTTTATCCAGTGGCCTCATGAAGTTACAATGATAAATTTTGTGGCTGTACTAACAAAACAAAACAAAACAAAAAATGCTCAAACGAGTTGAATATTAGCTTAGAAAAAGTGATTAGAGTACACGCTCAGTGAATCAATGAGGCCGGGTTTGTCTTCAAACAGAATTTTCACCACTTTCTCACCAGTGTAGCCTATGCTAGTTTGACAAACCTTAGTTCCAAAAGATGTTTTTATATTTTGTGTATTTCATTATTCAATTGTAGCTTCCAATCCATGTGCTGCTAATGAGGGCAGAGGTCCATGTTCTCACATGTGTCTGATCAATCACAATAGAAGTGCTGCATGTGCCTGTCCGCATCTGATGAAACTGTCTTTAGACAAGAAAACATGCTACGGTAAGTTTTCCTCCCAAAGCCTGACAATTCCATTGATTTTGGAATTTTGAACTGTACAAGTTAAAATACATAATCTTAAAAACAATCTCTACAGTGCATGTTAATGTTATATTTTAAAGGGACATCTACTTTTGGGGAATTGATAACATTCTAATATATGAGGTGTGTGGAGCTTTGATATATATTACCACAGCCATTTTTTCTGTTGCTTATGTGTATGATATGTTAGTAAAATTTATCTCTGCAAAACAGAAAGATTTATACTGTAAAGTCCATCTTCAGAAAATGATGAGTCAGGTAAGCTGAATAACAAAAAGGTGCTTAATAGCTTAAATCTCTACCTGTTCTTCTAAAGTTGTCTTAGTTTCATTTTCAAGGATTGAGAAAATAAAATGAAGTGCAAATATTAGACATGCAGCCTTGCAGAGGAGTTTTATAAAAAATTACAATAAACACTTTTAAGCTATAAAAGCCCTCAAAATGTCAAATAATTGTGTCTGTTATCTGTAAAACCTTGTACTACGTTACTCTCTTCAGTGTTGATTAATTATGTTTAGGAAATATAAAAAAAAAAAAAAATTGTCATATCAAGGATATTGCGGGGAAAAAAGTTACCTTTATGGTTCTTTCACAGACATTTGCTCCAATAATTTAGACTTTTGAGATAAAAAAAAGAGAGTTCTGTTTTGCCTTTAATGTATCACCCTTTTTCATTAGTGGATGTCTAAATTAGAACAATTAATGTATTCTTTTTCTTCCACCTGTTTGCCTTTCACTGCTTACACGTACATTGTGGAATTCCTCCTGAGTTTTGTTGTTTGCAGAACTTCCCTGTTAAAGTGATACTCTGTTCCCCTGAAATACCAAATGTTAGTATCTGTTATTATGTGCAAATGAAACAGTATTTTTTTTGATTGGGATAAATGGGGAAAAAATTTTTAAATATCATTTAACATTTTTTTCCTTAGACTTGCACTAGACCATATTGATTTAGTGGTGTAGCAACTTCTTGTCCTGTGTCCAGAATTAATATATTTTTCCTGTGATTTTTACGCTCTGTAACATACTTTATTTCTCAAGTGTCACTACGCTGCAGGTTTTCTCGAGATGTTAAACCATTTCATATAAACTTTATTTCCACATTTGTGAAGTGATCTCAAATGAATGACTGACTTCTGTTACCAATGTTGTGAAGAGGATGAGGAGTGATGTCTTCCTTTTTTCTAACAGAAAGGAAGAAATTTCTTCTTTATGCAAGGCGTTCAGAAATAAGAGGGGTGGACATAGAAAACCCATACTTCAACTTCATCACAGCCTTCACTGTTCCTGACATTGATGATGTGACGGTCATAGATTTTGATGCTGTTGAGGAACGCTTATACTGGACTGATGTGAAAACACAGACCATCAAGCGTGCCTTCATTAATGGGACTGGCTTAGAAACCATTATTTCAAGAGGTAAATAGCATAACATTGAAATAAAAATAATTCATTATAGGTTAATGTGCGTTAAAAGAATGCTAAGACATGAGCGTGCAAGTTCTTGTTAGGTACACCTTTCACTGGTATCGGGTAATTGATCTAAACAATAAGAATGCACAATTTTGTTTAGGATTCTAGTTATTTTTATTAATTCATTTTTATTTAAATAAATTGGGATGTAATTGTAACATTGCTTTTATACAAGATTGTAATGTGTAGTAAACAATGGAAATAATGTCTTCTGGGGAAGGTAGAAAGAATAAAGATGAAAAGCAGAAAAATAACAGCACCCTGACATAGCTTTGCATTGAAGAATTTCATGTGGATTTCCTATGTCCTTTGGCTATCTCTGCTGACCTAGCAAGAAGTTAGYTCCATCAGAGTTATTTTTTCTTTCCAGTCCATGTAGATCTTTCGGCTTTGGCACCATCGGTGAAATACACAATATGGTAGCTTTGTAATTTTGGTGATACTGGTGTTACGCATTTATYGGTTGTCTTCTTGCAACATGTGTCATATTCAAACTGATTGCCATCAGGCTGTTTGCAGTACTTGAAGGCCATAATGAAGTCGAGTCTTTTGATTCTGTGTCTTTGAATCCTGAATAGGTTGTTTTGTCATTGCTGCTTCAGTTACTTAAAATACTACAATTCAGGTTTTCCTTCTTACYGAGCTTTTTCATTATAGGTAGGTTACTTACAGCAACAAAAGAAAACTTRAAATATTACAAATGGAAAATCATGACTGGCAGTTTTTTCTGCAGTAAACACCTTCATTGTTCCGACACTTTTGCTCTGTACTTTGAATACAGAAACTTAATGGATTGTAAAGTCTATACCCGATTGCTTCAACCCTATGTCAGTAGCTCCGGTATTAAAGTGATACCATTTGTTGTCCTTGCTAGTGGTAGTTTTTTGTTTGTTTCCAACCACTGTCGGTTCCTCTCCTGGCAGCCATGGTGTTCTTCTATTTTGTAATACACCTACCTGCTTGAAAATAGGAAAACTGTCTGACAGGGACTATCTGGAGGCAAATTTTGCAAACTCTGGTTCCTCAACTGTTAAATGTATGTTTGAAGGAGAAGAGGAGAAAAGAAAGAACTCACTTCTGTAAAATCAGACCTTTTTTGATTTTGAGAACAAATTAAAAAAAAAATGAAAATACTTCTTTAGTTGATTATTTGGGGACTTCAGAAAATTAATTAAAGCTCTGCCCCTGGTGTCGCTTTAGAAGAAATTTGTTCTGTATTTGCATATTTTGGGAAATCATTGGAAAAATATGGCAATATCCCACTTGACTATGTAGATTAATTTATTTTTTTTGTGGGGGTATCTTTATTTTTCCCCTGCTATCTCAGAGACAACTTTATTAACAATTGGAGATGTTTTTCAGTACCAGTAACGAGAACAAGGTTTAGAGTGCCTCTTAGAGCTCTTCTTTACATCATGAATTGAGGTGCCCAAAAGAGTTGTTGTTGTTTTTTAAATGGTAGTAGAATAAAAAGTGTTTACTATATAAAATATATAGTGAAAAATCACAGAAATTGTCAAGAAACTTAATGAAACTTAAAGAAACATACTATGTGTGAGTGTTTCTGTTTATCAGCATTCTTTCATATTCTTTTTATTATAGTAGCTTCTGTGGTGGAGTTTTTGGGGKTTTTTTTGTGCCAGATATAACTTATTATATATAAAATTTGCAAAATTACTGTGTTCTGGCACATCAAAACATTAGAAAGACTACTTATTATATGTAAATGATCTCATTTGCTTACAGTTATATTTTTATACTTCTTGTAAGAACATAAGAAGCTTTGTAAGCACATACTCGTGGGATTCTCGTGGGATGAAGTCTTATGCCAATGTCACAAAGATGCCAAAGTCATACTTTAATCTTTTTAAGAGTATGAAATGCTTGTTTTCTAGTTCCTCCAAACAGAAAACCCAAAAAGGCAGGGGATCGGTTTAAAATGGGTCAAAGCTATGTATTCRGTGTCCTTTGTTGCATTCTCTAAAGTTGGCAAACTTCCTAATGCCCAATCACCGTTTGACCTTATGTATATGCAAGCCAGTCCACAGCCACATCCATGTTAGTTTGTCAATGACAATAATTCTGTCAGTGCAAGTAACCACATTAAGTTGACAAAGAGATAGTGTACAAACTATGAACTATAATGAAATCATTAAATCACCCTTGGCCTGTTTCCTCGTCTGCAAAGATGCTGGCCAATATGAACCATTGCTCTGCCAAGGCAGAGTGGCATGTTGGTATCTATTGAGATCTTGAGCAGCATTTAAGGCAGATATTAACATATATTAACTTTTTTTTTAATCAGTGTCTTGCTAAGGAAGACTATCACGTACAACGACACTTGTGAAGCTCCCAAATTAATCAGATCTTACTCACGTTTTGCTACCTCAGGTAACATTGGTGGTGTGGTTTAACCCCAGCCGGCACCTAAGCACCACACAGCCGCTCRCTCACTCCCTACAGTGGGATGGGGAAGAGAATCAGAAGGGTAAAAGTGAGAAAACTCGTGGGTTGAGATAAAGACAGTTTAATAGGGAAAGCAAAAGCTACATGCACAAGCAAAGCAAAATAAAGAATTCATTCACTACTTCCCATCAGCAGACAGATGTTTAGCCATTTCCAGGAAAGCAGAGGAGTAAGTTGGAGTCTTCAAAGTCTTCAGAAATAAAACCAAAAAACTTCTTCAGTGATGTAGCTACTTACYTACTTGTGTGCTATCGAACTATGCTATAGACCAGTGGTTTTAATTCAGATGTTCTGTACTGAGCCTTCCTGGTGCTAAATAGGCTTTTAAACTTCAGCATAGTTTCGTTTTAGAAACCCACTTAATGTTCTATATGTAAAGGATAACTCACAACTAAAGAAATATGAACCTTCCTCTTATGTCATAAGTAATGTTTATGTTTATTAAATATGATTGTTGAACTTCCTAATGGAGGCTAGCTCATTCTACATCATCATCTCTTTAAAAAAAAAAAAAAAAAAGGATGGCACAACAAACCACACTTTTTAATAGTGCACTGAGTAATAAATGTTTGGGGTTTTTTTATTACTCAGTAATAGAGTAAAATTAGAGAAAAATACACTGCAAAAATTCAGCGCCTGTCTGATTATTATTTTTGGACAGTAGGTTTTATAGTAATTTTTAAAGAAGTATTTATAGAGAATTTCTCAAATCTTCAGTGCAATTTCCATGTTCTTATTGCAAGTGTATCAGGCCCAAGAAGAAAAATAATGATTATTAATTCTTGGCAACTAGTTTATAAATACATCTGAATAGAATATTGCATAATATTGTTAACAAACGGTAGAAGAATTTTTTTTTTTCTCCAAGACTGAGGATAATCCAGAAAGAAAATCAAAAGAACAACTGCTTTCACTTTTTGCAGATATTCAGAGTATCAGAGGTCTTGCAGTGGATTGGATATCACGTAATTTATATTGGATTAGCTCAGAATTTGATGAAACACAAATTAATGTGGCACATTTGGACGGTTCCTTGAAAACCTCAATCATCCATGGAATCGATAAACCCCAGTGTCTTGCAGTTCATCCAGTAAAAGGGTAATGTATCTGTAGTTTTAATAAATAAACTACGGTAAAGCTCATCAGAAGATTTCTTCTTTGTTCAGATTTTGAGTTTGCTCATTCTGTTTTCTTTCAAACTTAAAGTAAATGCATGCTGAGATTTTCTTAACTGAGTACTGCTTCCCTACCAAAGCTTACTGTTGATTAAATCATGTAATCATTAGTTGTATATTTTGCCTGCTTCTAAACTTACAAGTGTTTTCACTACTGATGCATTGAAAATAGTGTGTACACAAAGCAACATTATAAATATGTTCATTTTCTTCTTCAGTAAGCTCTACTGGACGGATGGTAACACGATTAACATGGCAAACATGGATGGCAGCAACAGCAAAATACTCTTTCAGAATCAAAAAGATCCTGTTGGTAAATACCTTTTTTCCTGTTTCTTTTTTATTTGATAGTTCTTTATTATGGACATTATCTTGAAATGCTATTTAAGTATACCATGATGTTTTTCATATACTGTATAACAGTGATAAGAACAGGCATAAAGACATGAAAAACACTGATGTGCTTTTGTGTTTCACAGTTTAAGATCTTTTTGGCCCATTCTAATAGAAATCTACTGTAGTGGGTTAAGTATAGTATTATTAACTTCTAGGATTACAGTAGTTGTGTAGATGGAGGTGAAGGAGAACCCATCTGTATCTCTCAATCTTTAGATCATGGGTAAAAAAAATGTAGACAGCAGGGTTTTAATAAGGTATGGATATATGTGAAAGGATACTTTGACTGGAAATGTAGAACCTTCCTCACCAGAATCCCAGCTGCATGATCAAAAGATAATTTGGCTCTTAACTTTTCACATACAGAAAAGAGCAACAGTTGAAGCATACATTTCATATAATGACTTAACCTCAGTTTTAGTATTTGAGAATTAATATAGTTGATAATAAATTATGGCACTTTCTGAAGAAAAAAAAAGCGCGCTCTATATGTACTATTTATTTATTTTTGGTTCAGGTCTCTTTCTTTTTGTAATTTCATTTTTTAGGGAGTTAAAGTGGTTATGTCAATTGTTGTTGCCTTATTAATGGCCCATCAATAAAGTGATTGCATTTTAAAGCATTTTGGGGTTTTCATAACTGAATGCATTAAGCAAGCAGAAGCAAAAATGACTTAAATATTTCAATAAATTTGACATTAGAGCAACATGACATGCATTTTAGACCCTAGATTCAAAGAATTTTATAGAAATCATTTGGTAACTGTTTTATTGTTGATTTGATTTTTTTTTTTTTTTTTTTTTTTTTTTTTTTCCACTTGAAGAGACAGTTTTTTTTTTATCTGGAGAAAAAATAGTGGTAAACCCATGAATTTTAAGGTGAAGCATAAACACATTTAATAATATTAGGACAATATTAAGAAGTAAGGCTGTGTGCAACATTTTGCACTGAATATCCTGTGATCATAGGTCACAGGTCCTAAATTGCAGTCCTTATGGTTTCTGTCATTGAGTTTGTTCTGAGTAGCAGGAAAGCCACTGAACCAAATGCATGGTAGAACGGTAAGTACTCCCCCCCCCCTTTTTTTTTTTTTTTTCTCCCTGTAAGTATATCAGTACTGTCAAAGGCTGCATGTGCAAATCCATGTGGGTTTTGAGAAGTTTTTCTTCATGGACATGTACAGTCTCACTGGTATCAGATGGACTATTCATGCAGTTAAACATTCCTGTAAGCTTTGTAGGAATGAGGAATGTGACATAAGTTTTTTACTTCACCACAGAACTGCAAGTGAGACAATTTGTTTTCTTTCTGTAGTATTGGATTARTTTTTAACACCTTTGAGATCTGATAAGAATTACTTGAAAAAGGTTATATTCCAGATTGAAGGTTCTTACTGCATAATAATGAGACCTATTGCATAATAAAGAGACCATAGAGATTTAATTGTTTTTCCCTTCTTCCTGGCAGTCTGAAAGTGTGCTAAATCCTAAACTATGTAAAGTGTAGAATATGTAGTATGTAAAGAGTGTAGATATATGTATATACGTAAAGGGAAAAGAAAGCTTGCACCTGTCTATTGCTGAAAAAACTTTTTTATTGGTGGACATCTTGGCTCAGTTTTATTGTCAGGAYGGACATGAAAACAGATTCTGTTGCATGTCTGAGGAAAAATGATCAGATACGCTATAGATGAAACAAGTATTAAATTTCCAATATCAAACTCTAAATTCAAATATATCCAAAATGCCTGTTTTAATGGTTTAAATTATTCTTACCATTAGCATAAGAAATTCCCATGCTAAGAACGAGAAAACACTGCTGAAGAGCCAGAGAGTAGCCATCTTAAAAACTTAATTTAATATTTCATTTCTAACTGAGAAACTGTCTTTCTCCATAAGTGAAACTCTAGTTCACGCAGWGCTATTTCTGAGTATTTGGGGAGCAAAGTTAATGATCTAATAAGTAAGTTCACAGGTGGATTATTGAAAAAGACAAATATATGGCTTATTAGAGTTGGATGTTCTGATAATTGATGGGTTTTTTAGTTTTCTTGAGACATAATTTCAGAATTTGAAGAATGAGGGAGTTTTCCAATCTGTGACCTGATGTATGCGGATGGATTTTTTTTTCTCAATTTGAGTTCTATCAAAAGAAGGAGATGACTTCAGTTAAAATATTTTTGTATTAACACCAAGAGTACGTAGTATGGAGATTTTGGAAACTGGTAATCTGAGGACGACAGATTTTGTCTCTGATTTTTATCTTAACTGGTACATACTAGATATGAATGCTAGTCCATTCTGCAGTTCTAAAGCGCTCAAATACGACATGTATGAATCGGTTGAAAAGGGAACTAGTCACTGGAGTTCCATTAAATTGCATTCTTAGGGATTCAGAATTAGTGCTTAATTTGGCTTTTATACTTTGTGAGGCAGATCATTTGATCATTGGTGTCTTGAACTTATTTTCAGTTAAGCAGTTGTTTGTTATAAAACTCTAAAAATACAAACCATGCATCCATTGGATTGTTTTTAAGGAAATGGGTATTATTAAATTGTAGAGTATTGTATTCTTAGTAAGTTTTGAAATAGCTTGGATAAATAACCTTTAAAAACATACTGGATCACTCTCTCAGCTATATTCAAAGGACTCCATAATTATAGGTTGGGGGAAGGGGTTGTTTGGGTTTGGTTTTTTGGGGGGGTTGTGGGTTTTTTTTTTTTGAAAAATAGAGTTCAATCCTTTCTTCTAAACAAACTTAGAGTTTCCATTTTGCTCATGATTATAGTACAGCCCTATTTGCTGTTTTAGCTCTTGTTTCATTTTCTTGGCTGACTTTCTACTTGAATATCCCTTGCTAATTTGTTCTTTCCTTTGAATATTATAGCATAGTCTGCAAACAAAATTGTTGCGGATGTGAACCAAAAATCTTCTTGAGACTGGCTCTTGAAATTTTGTCTTAAATTTATTTTGTTTGCTTAAAAAGAGGTTATTTCTTAAGTATGTATGTGCGTTTAGCATAGAAATAAACCTAAGGATTTCCTAATTTTAAGCACTGTTTTTTCACCTGAAATGTAATCAGCCATAAACAGTTAAAAAACTTTTCTTAAGTCACTAAGGTGGGAAATATGAACAAAAAATGCCAAATACTGTTCCTATAATCATCTAATCTGTAATAGCAGTGTCCAACATTTAATTGATGTAGGTAGTATGAATGAATCCCATTTTTAATGTTCTTGGAACACATTGTTTTCTTAAGCTTCMACTGCTTTTTAGAGGACATTTCCACTGGTAAAAATAAAGTTAGAGGAACATGCATCATTTACACAATAAGTATACGAAAAATGCTATCAAGAGTCATTTCCTTGAACTTCAGTGATGCACCAAATTAAAATATCAAACTTGATTTTCTGGTAGTGGAAGCTAAGATCTCATTACATATATGGCTTTAAGATAGTTTTTGGAACCTCTGTGTATGAATTACTGGAATAACCTTTATGATATACTTTTTAAATAGTAGCATATTTCTGGAAATTTGAGTAAGGAAATTGGAAAATGCCTGTGAAAACCAAAGTCATGGTAATTTTTTTTATTTTTTTAAAAAAAAAAAAAAAAAAAAAAAAAAAAAACCACAACAGAATTCTCGGAGACCAATATTTTAAAATCCTCTGGAGCAGTTGTCCAAATTCATCATAGACAAATACATGATGTTAATTAGAAGAATATTTTTCTCTGAAGTCTAGCACAAGTGCAAAATGGCAGGTATCACTAGAAAATGAAACACAAGAAACTGAAAAAACTAMGGCAGTTTTAAATTACCAGACAGAAGATCGTTCAGTATTTTTGATGGACACAGTACCTTTTTGAAACCTCTTCTGGTGTGGTGGAAGAACASAGATGAACTATAGAATAAGATTATTAGACATACGATTTTGAAAACATTGGGGCCATGTGATTTATCATATTATATACAAGTACAGGATTACTTGTAATATGTTTTATTTTAGGATTTTAAATAGCCTTACTTTGGTCRAAAGAGTCTTTTAATATGTATGTGGAATATACCTCAAATAGAATTCCATCATAATCTTACCAAAACAACTGAACATTCATTTTAATAATGTGCATTTTTATTCGGTATTTGAAACCCTTCAGTAGTTTTGGCTGAAAAACAGTTTTTTAAAAAACTGGAAACAGCAGTGGAGTCTACTTAATTTTTTTGTTGGAGAAATAATTTTTAATGCATGTGTTGGGCAAAAATAACTTGAAAGATGTGATGGATCATGTGAATATTTTAGTGTAGTTCAGTCGCTTTCTAGGATATGTTCTAGTTTCTGAGTAGAGCAATGTGTCTTGTTTAGTTAACACTCTTTCTCCTTTGTGTGTTGTGGCACAGTGGAGAATCTGGGGTGATCTGAAAAGGTCCCTTYCAACCAAAATGATTCTGTGATCTGCTATCTATATTTAAATCATTGGTTAACAAATTTTTGAAACTTGGGTTGTTGATTTGGGTGGGGGTGGGGAAAGTGAAAAACAAGAAACAAACTCCCCCCYTTCCCAAAGTGAGAACACTGACCTACATTAAGTTCTGAATACCAAAAGACATTGAAAAAACTGACAAACTGTAGAAGAAGGTRAAGAAAACATTACTACTTAATTTAACAAAAGACAAAAGTAATAGCAGTACCTGAAGAGAAGATTTGGTGTCCTGAAATGCTCACCCATTTCAACACCAGTAGGCCATCCTTCAAGAACCCAGGTCTTTGAAAATGCCCTAAGCAGAAAGTATGTGGAAAAAAGTTGTCAAGAAAACACATTTTCGTTTTTATTTCCATGTGACATCTGGTCTATATTGACTGAAATTCTGAATTCAGGATTTGTTTCTGACATGCGATGTAGCAGCAAGCAGCACACTCCCAGGGTATATCAAGTCTTTCCTAGATTCCCTCCGACTGCAATTCAGGAAGCGAGGATTAGAAGAAGTTGCTTTAAGACCACTGCAAAAAAACCAGAAATGATACTATACTTCTCTGGAGAAAAATTTTAATCTTTTATTTCACTGGTTTTTTTTAATAATACACCTATATTTTAACTAATACATAAAATTTGGAAGATACCTTTCATAATATTAGATTATTTTTATCTTTGTTATTTGGGAGGAAGATACCATCTGTGTAATTATTTTTCTGACTTTATGTTTTAATTTTGGAAAACTCTCAACCTACCAAGGCCTGGTCTGCAGTCTATTCATTTGCATCTTCATATCCTATGGGAAGGAAGAATTGGAGATGGCTTTGGTTTATAAGTTGTACCAGTAAGGCCTATGTGCAGGAAGGATACATGTTGGAGCAGGTCACAGTTCTTTTGGTGTATTTTCTTTTACACCCTTTACTCAAAACAGATCTATGAGCTCACCCTGATGAATACTCGCAATTCTCATCTAGCTGATGATTCTGGGCTCTTTGAAGCACTCTGAGTCTGATGCTTTGTCTTCAATGGATGGGCCTGTCTTCTTTTCCTTTCAGTTTTCTGAAGACCAAAACAGGCAGTATTAATATGAGACAGGTATTTCGTGGTAATCAGTTAATGACCAGTGCTTTCCATTCAGCGTTCCAGTGGGCATACACTATTGCCATCTGGTAGCTGCTTACACAGTCAGTAARTATTTCTTTTCTACAATCCACGTGTTCAGGTTGACTTTGGCATCTGGGACATAAGGTGTAAGCCACTCACCCACACTAGAACACATCATGAATGTCTGTGATGCTTATGGCTAGTAAGTCACCTATTTTCATTGGTAAAAACAGGACAATTCCTGAAAAAATCTAAACAAACATGCTCTGCCTCCATTAGAAATGRTATGTTTTCACAAAGGTTGGTAATAGGTGGAATAACACAACAGGAAAATACACAACAACAGGAAGAAAAATGTGGTAGACTTGGGTAGAAGGAGATAGGAATGTTATTTCTGTCAGTTGCTGCTGTGTAATTGGAATACCCATGTGTAGAAACACTAGTTTAATATCTCAAGAAGTAGAAAACCTGACAAGATAACACTGTAATTGCTGTGTGGATTGCATTCACAGCAACCCCATAAATAGATCTGTCTAGGTGAAATTGGTGAGCAGCTGACTGGTAGCAGTCAGGAGTTACAGGGAATAGCAAATGCTATCCATCTCAGAGTAAGGAAACCTTTACACTTGCGTATTACCTTTGTAACCCATAGCAAGGTTCATCCATATTCCCAGGAAAGTTTCCTGCGCTAGACCTGAGTACTGCAAGTGCTGCTTGTCTCCAAGGTCTGTGGCACTGTCTTTTCGCTTTGAGCAGTGCTTGTTGTACAAGTATGAAAAGACGTATGTGCAGAGAGATGCTGCAAGATCAGTCTCTCCTGAAGCAACTACTCAGTATTCTTATCCTCTCTCGAGCTTGGTAGATGTTTTTCTTCTCGGTGATACACTTGCAGAGAGGGGAAAAAATATCAGTAACTGTAAAGGAACGTGAAAGCTGTTTTTGAAAAGCTTAGAATGCGGACACCTTTTGGCCTACTATGTCAAATGTGCATAAAGAAGTGGTGGCATGATGCCGGCTGTAAGTATTGCAGCACATGGCACTGCTTTCACCTGTCAGGATTTTGAAAATAGATCTGGCTTTCCACAGAGAAGCAGTTTACAGGATGGAAGAAGAGTACTGCACAATATCTAGAGGTTGACCTAGAGTGAAATACAGTATTTTTTGGCAACTTGCTGCTGGATACCTAGCATGAGTTCTGGGGAAAGTTTAGTACCAAAGCAAATTATTRTGGCATGTGTTGTCACTATGCCAAGTTAATTTCACTGGAAAATCTCCTGCTACAATTACTTGAACATTTTTAAAGGATTATAGAAGTCTGAAATACATTATCTCTTAGTTCTTTGCTCTTACTTCCAGAAAATTATATGCTTTGTTTGTTTAGTAGGTTATTTTGCAAGTATTTTTATTTCTACAGTTCTCTTGCTTCTAACTCCAAAGAACTGATCATGAGGTTAGTTCACTGTGAAGCAAAATTAAAATTAATACTATAAATTTGTTGAGAACTAGTATTAGGTTTTGGTATTTCAGCATTCTAAGCAGAGGGCTGTGCATGTAGGGAGAGAACAGACTTTTTATAGTTCTGAATCACAAAAAGTAGCTTGTTTTCTAAGTCTTTATGTATTCATAATTTTAGAATATAAATGATGGCTTCTGGTTCACATTTACTGTAGTTAATGACCTCGCTTAGGATCTCAGTTCATTCAAGTAATTGTTCATTGCCAGATAATGCTCTTTCATCGGTCAGTCACTGATTGATTTCTGTAGATGTTGGGAGAAATAAAAGGCAGAAATCTTTTTAAAAGCATGATTTTTTTCACTATAAATGGCCAAGTTTGTTTGGTTTTATCAATTGTTTTTTTAAAGTTTGAGTGGATGAGTGGATAGATAACATAATTGTGTGTGTATATATATATTTCTTAAATACACTTTTATTATGAAAACAGCTTAACACTAGGTGTATATTATCTATTCAAGCCACAGTTAAAGTTGTATACATTAATTACAGGTTTATCGATAGATTATGGGGAGAACAAACTTTACTGGATCAGTTCAGGAAATGGAACCATAAATAGATGCAACTTGGATGGTGGTAATCTTGAAATAATAGAGTCAATGAAAGAAGACTTAACAAAACCCACAGCTTTAACCATTATGGGTAAGTCCAATGGTAATAACTTAGTTTTTAAATGATTGGAAGCTAATTAATAATGAAATATCAAAAGCTTGGAGAAGCTATTGTTGTTTTAATGTAAATAATACATACAGTACATTCACTAGTGAGACTGTTTTGTTTATGAAAAACATTTTTATATTTCATTGAACAGACAGTTTACAGTCTGTATTACAAGTATATGTTTCTAAATATAGTCTTGCATACATATACACAGGATGAAGGTTACAGACTGATGGCTTATATTTACTATAGTTACTTGTAAAGCATGTTGGAAGGAGGTGTGTTACGCTCTTTATTCCAGAGAATTATCTATGACTTGTTTCTCCTGCTGCTCACTTCTTCCTACTATCTTAGTTCAGGATAGCTCTAGTTTACTGGATTGGTTTGCACTTTGTGAAGACTTCTTTGGGTTATGAATTGATGATTGATGATTTGGATAAATTGATGATTTGGATTTTCAGATGTCTGCTAATATTCTGTGTATTAAATTGGTTAAAAAAAATTCTGTTGTTTATACTTTGCACATTAGAGATGTTTAGAATGTTCAAAAACATCTGAATTATTAAAAAAAAACCAAAACAGTAACATAAGGAAAAATTCCTAAAAAATTCAAGAAGTCTTTAAGTTGCAGATTACTGAATATTATGAGAATATTGCTTCAAATTGACTGTTTCTCATATGCATCTTCAGCTCTTGGCCCTTGCTGGAGCTAGGATACAGTGTGTTAAGAAATTCCAGTCTGACTCAGAACTAGTATTTATATTATTCTAGAGATAACTTTAGAGCTTTCCATATTTCCTCCAAATGCTTTGCTGACCTCTGTCCTGGTTCAATTAAAAATTATTTATATTTATCTTGGATGTTCCAAAAACAAGTTCAGTTGATAAGTAGACTTTTGTTGGGATAGTTGACTCATCAACTGCCAGAGTCTTTTTATAAAAAGTATTTTATTTGATTGATTGATTATATAATGTACATATAGATGGTGTCTTGTGAAAGTTATGCTAAATGAAATCCAAAGACTTTATGCACATGGTGTAAATTAAGTCATATTTTAAAGTAGTAACTGCTAAAATAGGTTTTTTTATACACCTATTTGCCAGTATTGAACTCCAAATGCTGTCAAAATGTGTTGGAGAGCAGATGCTTTTATATATGCATTCATAAAAAAAAAAGCAAGTTTTGTGTCAGAAGAAGTCATTAATGTTAATATAGGCAAATTGTCTTTCATTGACTTGATTGTGACTAGAAATAGAATGAATAGATGACCTTTACTTTAGGGAGCTATTGGAAGTCTTTAATATGAAATGTTGTAAAGAGTATTTGTTCATACTGTCACTGAGATATCTGTGGTATCAAGTCTTCATCTGTGATTCACAGAAACTACAACAGTGATGATCCATCTGGGATATTGAATAAAGAGTTTATAGCTATCATTTAAACAAGGGTGTTTCATGCTTGTTTGCGTGAAAGTAGTTGAGTTTTTGCAGGTGTGGAGATGTGAGAATTTCTGCTGCGTAGTTTTTAAACATATATACATCTAATATTCCTTGTTTGGGTTGCTTTGTTTTCATGGGTGATGGCAATTCTTCCTACTCAAAATTGGTAAACAAAACTTACAATGTGTTTGGGGTTTTCTGTTTGGTTTGCTTTTGGGTTTTGTCTTTGTTTTGGAGCCATCGTTGTGATAAACTGCAATGTGACATTGCAGTATGATTCCATATATAAATCTGTTGGAGAAAAGTGCAAACAAATACAGTTTTACAAACAGTACTGTATGTGCTGATTGAAAAACATGAAAAGTTTCTGTATTCATTTCTCCTGTATGTTTTTATATTGTGGAACATACTGTAGCAACATAAATGCCATCTATTTTCCTGAAGTGCTGGTGGCTTTACATCAGCTTCATATAGTCAGGCTTTTGTGCATGTAAAATGGATTAGAACAGAAAATCCAATGCGATACGAAGCAAGATAACAGATCTGTAATTGATAAATGATCATAACTAATAATATATAAATAAAGAAGAATGAATAATTTGTGCTAATGTAAGATTTAACATGATAGCGTGTGAAAATTTAGTACCCCTGTTGATCTGTTTGCCTACAAGTTTAATAGGAAGTTTTAGCAGGTGAATCACAGTAATTATGAAGTTTATTGCATCATTTTTGGTCCATTTCATAAATTTTCTTGACTGCTTTTATCTAAAAACACAGTAAACACAAAAACCAACATGTTTCTTCTCTGTCTATATACTAAGCTAACTTTTTTTTTACCATTTGAATTCATCAGTGACTGAAAAGAAAACAGATATGATATCTGTGCCCAAACTCTTAACTGTTTTGTGGCATTTAGGTTCCACTCAATGCTACAGAGTCCTGTAGGTTTCTGCTCTCTTTTGCATTATTCTGTCTTTTGCATTTAGTGTCTCCCCAGGTAAAAGCAGTATTTTGGACAGCTTATATTTTTTGTTTCTTATTTTAAGTGTATGATTATGTCGTATTGTTGGGTTATGTTTCCACTGGGGCAGGAAGAGGAAATAGAGTTGGTAATTTTGAGACTCCCTTTGTACAGTAGTCTCACCAGGTCATACATYGGTCAGTTGTTGTTGATCATCAGAACTTTTATTAGTCTGAAGAGCTAAAACAAGGAAACGGTGGAGGGAACTTGGGTGGATTGAGGGGATAGGGTAATGTGATCTGAGATGGCCCTGGTTCCCATGCYCCCCTCCCCCCCCGCCAAGGGTAGGTGCACTGGGGGAGAAAGGATTGTCAGAAAAATTGCTGAATTTCTAATGAACTTACTATACCAGTGATCTCCTCTAGCACCTCACTCCTCCTTGCTTCTGAAAATTTTTTTAGCTGTTTGTGAAGTATCTCCTTACTAGCATCTTTCCCAGCTATCAGAGTCTCCTTGTCAGAAAGCACGAGCTCTCAGAGACACCCAAGGATAATCCAATAGTCTGCGTGAAGAGCTAGTGTCTTCCATTGTTTGTCTGGACAGCCTTTTACACAGAAAACGAACAGATCTTCTGACAGTTTCCAGTGGTTTTTGCTATATCTTGTAGTTTATGTTCCAGAAGATTTTTCAGAACTATAAAAGATTAATGACTGACAGGGGCTTGGCCCAAGACTGACCTGAGTAGCAGTTAGGTACTCCATGGTTATGTACTGTGATATGAACTCAATAAATAATGCTAGCTAAGTCAGTAAAGTTTTGTTTTGCTTTTTAATATAGGTTATGGAGTAGTTCAGAGCTTCACCAGGCAATGACGAATACCGCTCCCCTTTAGTACTACTCCTCAATGTCCTCATTGTTTGTACTTCATTGCTTTCAATCCCTCTATTTTAGTGTTGCAGTTTAGCCGTTGTAAACTGTTTGAAAGTCACCACTACTGTTTCAGATGTTTACTTTTGTTTAGTCCTTTCCAAGCTCTGTTTAACATTTTCCTACTATTATATCCTTTAGTGGAAGCATATAGAAGGTAATGATAAGACATGAAAAAATAATGTTAGCAAATAAGTTGGTGCCAAAGTGACTCTGAGGTTTATTCTTAAGGGAAATGGAAACAAGTTATATAATTCACATATTTTTTTATTTTGTTTTTTTTTCATTTATTGGTTTTCTACTCAGTAGTGTCAGTCATCTTTCTTTTTCCATATGCTGAGCTCCAAAATTCCTAGTCTTTTGGTGCCTGCTTTTGCTACGTCTTTTTGAGCATGATATAGGTGGGATGAAAATTATATTCCATTTGAAAGTAAAGCATTTGAATATATACAAAATTACTATTTTTTCCATGTCCTTAAGCATACAAAAAATTATTTTTGCTGTTGCTATTCTGTATTACAAAGATGTTGCTATAAATCCATGATGAAGTCACATTTGCTTTTCTACTCTTCCCGCTTTTTCTTCAAATACACATTCACTGTGTGAAATGTCAGTGCATGCAACATAACCCATTTTTAGTTAATTTACCATTCAAAAATGTGTGTGAATGCTTTGTTTAGTACCTCCCACTGTTTATTGTCTTGCATTTGGTCAACGGTAATTTTCTTCTGCTACTATGCTAACTGTTCATTTTATTTTGTTCAAAAACCTCTGAAGTTTCTTCTGGTCTTTTAGACGCTTATCTAATTCACAGCACCCTATGCCCCGCATAATTTTCAACAGCTATTACTGACACCATTTACAAGTTGATAACAAATATATCCACTGTTTTGGAAACATAGGATGTTCCATGTGAGAGAATCTCTGATTTTCTTATACGGTACAGCGATACTCTTTTCAACATTAAGAAAATGCTTCCTGTACTTGTGGTGTGTTTTGTTTTGTTTTTTAATACTTGTGGTAGAAACCTCAAAGGAAATATTCCATGGTGCTAAGCAGTAGCCTTTTTCTAGTTGTTGTTTACTAGTATAAAATAGAGTAACTTCACGAAGTGAATGATTCTATGTATAAGTGCTATTTCTGTTGAAATTAATGTAAAAAAAAAAAAAATTCAATCAGCAATTCAACAAAATCAGACATATATAATAGCTTTTCAATGGGAGTGCAGATATTAGAACAATGTCTTTTGAACACAAGCGGTATGTAATACAGCCATCAAGGTGTATTATCAAACAATCAAAATAGACAGTAACAATTACAGTATTTCATTTTAGACAGAAAATGCGGGTTCATATTACCAAAATATATTCATGCTGCCATTTACTTTCATCACGTGGTTAAATGATATATTGGTTATTTGATTTTTGTTTTATCCTAAATAAAGTTTCAAAAATAACACCAGAATGCATTTCTAGTAACTCAAATGGTGGGAGCTGTGACTTTGCTGGATGTAGTTGCAAAGTGAAAGGGGCTGCTTAGATCAGGAAAATTCAAACACATACACCTTAATTTTCCAAGTCATCAGTCTTCTAATTGCCGTAACACCATTCATTACATTAGCATTAATATATGAAATATATCTAGGCAATTTGCCCAGTTCTAAGTACAGTACATAGTTGTCTTCCATAAATACTCAAACCACCATTAATGAAAACTAATGGCCCATCAAAATTTGCATTCAGAGTACTCCTTGAAATCTCCAAAGGACTGTCCACAATGCTAGTGTAGCAATTTTTGGCATTTGAAATTGCTGTTTCCCAATATGTTGCTGCGCTTAATGCTAATTGCCCAACAAAATGGATAAATACAACAATTTTAATGTATATTATAACCCGGTTTCAGCAACAAGATTGTAATTAGTGATTGAACAACACTCTTGTTAGGATAATCAAGCAAATAAATCATTTAACTTCAGTTTGATATTTAAAGGTTTCAAATAGCGTTATTTCTTCCCTAGTTTGTGAAAGCAAGTTGTCTTTAGTATAAAGTCGAGTGTTTTGTAAAATCGTCTACTATATTTTAAAATGAATATAAGATTAATTCATCCTGATCCCAGAAATAGCAGATGAGTTATCTACTGAGAGAATATATTAATAATGCAGCAAGAAATAGTCCAAAACTCTGCTTAGAATTATGGTCAAAAATAGTTGTGTAACACACTGGGGATTTTTTGGTATGAGACCATGTTGTGGTGTATATCRGCCATCCAGAAGTTTCTGAACAATTAAAACCTGTATTCTTTAGGTCTTAGGGCATAACTGGCCAGCTGTGACCAGTTCATGTTTTTTGGCAGGTAGTCATAAGAGGTTTAACCTCAAGATGTCTGTACTTCAGAATTTGTGGGTTGTTTTTCTGGGTTTGTTTTGGTTTTTTTATGTTTGGGGTTGGTTTTGGTTTGGTGTTTTGGGGTTTTTTTTGTGGGGTTTTTTGTTTGTTTGTTTTTTGTTGTTTGTTTGGTTTGGGTTTTTTTGTTAATATACCTGAAATGTCAGGATTTGCATGAGCTTTACCTTACTTAAATTGTCAGGTTGTCTTTCTCATTTAACTCCCCATACTATATCCATATCTCTTTCTAAAACTTGTAGTGCACCATATAAAGCCTCCATGTAAACGAAGAATAACTGCTAGTTCAGTAAGATTTTGTAAGTTATATTTTTAATTAAATGTTTATCCAGGTGTCATGTCAACAAGGATGGAAGAAGATGATAAAAGAATCATTATGAAGCGTATTTTGAGTATTCACTTGTGATTTGTCGTGATTTGTCCTTTTTAACGGTATAGGTAGCGTAGGAGACTACTCAACCTCTGTGTTCACAGTCAGGTACTTCAAGGACTAGTAATGAGTTTATGCTGTGATGATTTCTGTTTCTTGTGTCGTGAAGGGAGGGAAAGAAGATCTCTATGATCTGCCATGTCTGACACCATTGATGGAAATTTTCTAGATACTGTTAACTGTATATCAAAGCAGCAATAGTCTCATTTAGTAGCTCAGTAAGCAAAAGAGGCACATGGTGGAACATTCAGTTGGTGATGTAGAAATGCTTTGGCTCTATACTAGTACTAAAAGGGAGAAAGGAAACTATTTGTGCTGTAGATAATTATTGGTAATTGAACTTCTTGATTAAGCACGTGCCATGCCTTCATCTCTTGGCAAAAGAATATGCGAAGTTGGTTATTTGGGGTTTTTGTTTGTTTCCTTTCCCTAAAGAGACAGGCAAGTCAGCAAATTGCAGTTTTGAGAGGCTGTCAAAACCATAGCCAAGCATGAGGTTTTGCACAAAATACTAAAGAAATGCCTGAAAGAGTTTGATCGCTTCTTTGAAGTAAATGATGCAGAACACCAAAACTGTATGCGTTTTGCTTCCTTCCTGTAATCCAGTCTTGAAAAAAAAAAAATAATTATGGATGGGTTTGGTTATGTAAAACAGTAAGTTCTAGTATACGATGTGCAAGACAGCAGTCATTACCAAAATTATTTAATGGGCCATTCTGATTCGTGGTCAAATAGAGGATTTGAAGACTGAAATCGCTTCTTCACATACAATCATTTCATCAAAAAAGTTAGCCTAAGCCTTTAGGATAGATAATTCATTATTGTGAGTCATAATCTCACAGGAAAAAAAAAAAAAAGTAGTCAAATTCCCATGATTTCCCTTATGGATTATATCACATAGTCACTTTTATATTTTATCTCACATCTGTCTTTTTGTTATAATTCACATCATCAAAATTGAGCACAGGAATTTCTTGTTCTAAGGATTGTCTGATAAAAGAATCATCAGATGCAAGCTACTATTAATTTAACAGGTTGATATCGCAGGATGATATTTTCACTCAGTCAATTCTAGCACCTTTGGATGCATAGGATGATGGATTTCCTTTTAAATTTTACACAGGTTTCACTGGAGAGTTCCATTGGTGTCTCCAAGTCTTCATATTCAGAATATTTGCATTCTGTAGATTGTTGTCTCATCATATACCTGTGAAGACTACGCAGTAAATGCTTTTTTTTCCTTGATATTTTCAGAGTTTATTTTCTTTTGTGCAGTAACTTTTTACAGTTACTGCAATGGAAATTCTTTTTCAGATATGCAGCTTTCATCATGAAACACTCAACTGTCAGGCTTTATAAATTAGTTATTTAAATATTAAAACTGCAGCATAGGCAACAATTCATTTAACTGAAAAGAAAATGAACTAGAAATGAAGTTAATACACAATATTTGTTGGAAAGGCAGTGTTCCCGAAGTTTAAAAGTTTTTTCGATCTAGGGTTTTACTTTTGGTTCATCTACAGTAACAACTTTTTCTGCCTGAAATGAAAATGCTGATGATGTTAAACTTGTAATTATACAGACTTGCCCCAGTTAATTATTTCATTTAAGACGTTTAAAAGATATGTAACTATTTGGAGAAAAAAAGGAAGTGTTCATACTTTTTTCTTCATGTAGAACATTGCTGTGAGATTGTATTTCACAGGAATCAATACTTTAAATGTAGTCTTGAGTGAAATGTTAACTCACTGCAAAGCAGTAGTTTGTTAGTAACCTAAGCATGTGGTACTGTCCATATGCTGCCATTTACATTGTTCCATTTTAAAAATACACATGACAAACTGAAGATAAAGTTGAATTCAAATTGCTGCTGTAATTTCTTTTCCTTTTTCTGTTGTTTTCCCTTTCATGGTTAAATTTAACTTTCACATAAAAACTGCATTGTGTTGCCCTTGAGACTATTGGTCAAATCTAGGTCTGAGGTAACACAGTATGAAAAAGTTAGCTAGTTCAGTTTGTTTAAAATAGTTACTTTTCCAAAAGGCTGAGAGCAGAGGGAAGTTGCTTGCACTTATTTTTATACCGTTTTGTTAACTCGGAGAATGTAACAGAGATGGGGCAATGAAACCTTGTTTCTTTACTGAGACTTCCTAGAAGGCTAGAACCAGAACTACATTTTATTTGACTGATTAAATTTTACTAACAAAATAGCTTAAATTTCTTTATAATATATGAATATAGGAAAAATATAGGTTGTGGATCCTCAGAAATATAATTTTAAATTCATAACATAAAAATCCGTAGCTTCCTTTCTGAAGCAGTGAGCTACAGAGTGTTAACCAGGCACTAAGGTGAATGACTTGACTAAGTCAAGAGAAATTGATAACTCATAATGAGTTGGAAGGAAGTCATCTTACTGTGTAAGTCTTGTGAAGGGAGTAAGGGCTCAGGTCTTGGCATTCAAAGAAAAAGAGAAACAAACACTGTGAAATGTACTATGGACTTGGAACTTGTCAACCTGGAACATTGAGGCCATCTCATCATACATCTGTGTGTACTCTAGAGACAGTGAGGACTAATGTGTTAAGGACTTGAGATCAGAAGATTGGCTAGGGCTTCTGTGTCAGTGTTTGGCCATTAGTTCACTGAAGTTTGAGTTTGATGTYGAAGCTGTTTAAAGTTATATTCTGATCCATTGGGAGGTAAGCCTGCTTTTCATTTTTTTTCATGATTTCTTAGTTATTGATTGTAATTTGTTTCTAATGAAAAATGTGTTTTAGCATTACAAGCAATTTTGTTCACTTGTGAAAAATAATTTCTTCCCTAGAGTAAAGTCAGTAGAATTTCCATATATAACTAGGCATTTTAATTTAGGATTCTCTATGGAAGTAGCCTCAAATCAGCAGTTGTTGCAGCAAAAGTGGAACTGGTAAAGACTGCTTTCATGTCTCCTGAATCTTAATAACACAGTACCTTCAGCTTCTCTCTATAACCTTCTCTCCATAATACCTCCAGTGCAATACCCCCCATCTTTCATCCTAAGACCTCACCCTAGTTTCTCTCCTGCTCTTCTGCACAACAGATGTCTCTACTGCAAGCACTTGCAGAGCCTTCCCCCATTCACAGTTCCACAATTTGCTATCACAATACCCCATTTTCCTCATGTATTTCTTAAATTTCCCTTTTTTCTCTCCACTCCATTCCCCATCTTCTCTGTGTCAAAACAAAGCACAGGCTGTTGCCACTYTGGAGCTACATATGAAGTGATACACCGGCCAGCACATGTGCCGCGTGGCCATCTGGCTGCCAGCAAACTGAAAGGATTCAACCAGTCAATCATTCCACTATTTTGCAGTATACTGGGGCTCAGTCAGACCAGATTTTATATGGGGTGGCTTTTGAGTTTGTCAAGGAAGTATGGCATATGTGTGTTCTTGGTTTCGCTTCAAAAAGAAATCTGTATTTTGACAAAGGTTGTGTTAGCTCTGTGCATTGATTTTTCCTAAGGTTTTAATTAGTTATCAAAAACTAGCAGAAGTATCTCATGCCTCTACTGTGTAAAGTAGAATACAGGATGTTGTTGTTCCAGTTACCTTGATAGAAATAGCTGGCAGTGCTTTGCATTTGGATTGGTTTGTCTACAACTAGAAACATCAGGAAGTTCTTCGCTGAAATAATGCTTTTATGCAATGTCTGAAGGATGACATTAAGAGTTAGCATTGGCTAAGTGTTTTCTGTATGTTCGGTATGCTCTGTGTTTCAGTCTCACCCAGACAGGAAAGGACTGATTTGCTTTGCTTCCAGCAGCCATTGAGATTGATGAATAATGGGAACAAGCTGGCTGAAATTAATTATTATAAAAATGAATAGATTATGTTATAAGGGAAAGAGCTGAAGGACTTGATGTTGGTTAGGTAAGGAGTTCTTCACTGTGAACATTCAGTCGCTATGAGTTAGCTGAGTCCTTGTTTCGGAAGCAAGTTTAAGTTCTCAAGTGTTTAGTCTGTTAAAATTAGACAGTAAGCATAATTAGACAGTAAGCWTCATTACTACATTTATTATTCTTTTGGATCTTACAAAAGTTTGCTTGTGTTTCAGAAATACACTTTTGCAATTTCAGTCCATTCTTTAGTTTCCTCTAGACTGAACTGTCACCATGTACCTCATGGAAGATATTTATGTAGAATTTGTTAGGTTGCATTAAACAAATGATCCCACCTTGAGTGTGTAATGCTGGTGCCTGCATATGTGAAATTTAAAGGTTGGGTTGTTTTCTCTCTTGGCACATAGCAAGTCTCAAAAGCACGTCATGGCTGACTTCAGTACCCTGATTCTCAGGTTGTGATAGTCTCAGATGTGATATAAGGGTGAGCAGTCCCTGGGCACCCCTGATTTATGATGCTTGACTGTAGTCCCTGACAGTATGGCCATTACAAGTAGCAGTGCCATACTACAGAGCTTTTCCATCGTCACCCCAGCGTCTTCATTGAAAAGCTGCCAGGACATAGCTTTTGTAGAAAGCAGTTCTATGATCTTGATGTCATCCTTCAGAGCTACAGTAACTGTGGCTTTTTATATGCATAGGGGTATAAAGAAATGCCAAGAGAGCGAAGGGCATTTCTGGCGTTCGTCTGATTTCCCCTCATTTTAACCTATTCTGTCTTCCAAGTCTTAGCAATAGCGAATACAAATTTTCTGTGAAAGCTGCTGCGAAGGTTTTCAAAAGTGTATATTTAATATTCTTTTCTTCTGTTTGCATTATTTCTTCTTGCTGTGTTTCCTGATCGGTCGTCTTTGCTTTTTTCTTTTTGCTTCGTGGTTATTGTGACTTATTTTATACCCCATTTGTGCAATATCAAGTGATGGCATGAAACATGAAATATTCAAAACTTGGTAGGAGTACCACCCCAATACCAGTTTGAGGAAAAGTAGTAAAGATTATTACCTTAAAGAAATTATAAACCATTGGCACTGAGGCATCTTACTAGCTTTCGTTAGATAAATAAAAGACTAACAAGCTCTTTAACTGAAGAGGCTCTTTCATTAATTCCAGCAGGTAATGAGTCAAAGTCTCAAAATGACAAACTGATAACACTGATAAATGTTGTGTATTTCTGAACAAAGCTAAAGTAATTGCTAATGTTGATATTTAAATTATGGTAATGGAGCTTCAAAAAATAACATTTTCCTGAAGTGATGCAAGTGAAATGAAGTAGAGAATATACATCTCATGTACACCTTTCAGTTTCTTGAAATTTCTTTTAAATTGCTTGTCTTCATACACTGTTGTTTAAATTGTTATGAAGATTATCTTTACATTAATACTGGCATTTGTATCTTAATTTCTTTTTTTAATGGATATTAACATTCCACAGTAACCAATATGGCCACAGCAATATGATCAAACTTAGTGTTTCTATCCTCATGTCACTTAGAATCCTGTCTGAATTTAAGTGAAATCTTTATGACTAAAGTCACCTGAAATCCAACCCTTGAAAAATTATGTTTCATAGACTGCAATTGTGCATCAAGTGAGAATTCTCTGTCATAAATTTTTGACAAGTCCTACATACTGTAATTCAAGTATTCTGCATGTGTGGATTGACAAGGATGGTTTGAAGTTTTATGCTAGTATGTTCATATCATGTMTCATTTTTTCCTGTTATTTTAAAATATCTTGTGTAAATTATGATGAAAAAGTTACTATCAATTTAAGTTGGTAATTTCAATAACTTCTTTAAGACAGTAACAAGATTCTTAATTATTTTTATGGTAATTGTCATACTTATTAATTTCAACACTCAAGTCAAGTAATGAAAACCTGGAACCAGAGTTCCTGTCACCTCTACGTACATAATGAATGGATATAGCAAAGTTAGAGAACAAACCCTGTGTTGTAGTAGCATATGATCTATGAATAAAGTTTGGTAACTTTCAGTTATAAATGGGGCATAATTCAGTTTTTCCACTTAAAAATGTGTGAAAACCTATCACCTAAAGAGAAAAAGGTAAATTTATAAATCCAAAATTTCTAGTTTTAAAATAAAAAAAACCAACATTATTTATTCTTTGAGCAATTTTCCTTAAAATTGATCTGAGAATTAACCTCAAAAGCTTTTTCCCACCTTAGGTTTCAAACATATATAATTTGATAGTGTTCCTCTTAATTTTTAAAACTTGAAAATTTTACAGATAAAAAGCTTTGGTGGGCAGACCAGAACTTAGCTCAGATCGGTACCTGTAACAAAAAAGATGGAAGAAACCCAACTGTCCTGCGAAACAAAACTTCAGGTGTTGTACATATGAAAGTGTATGATAAAGCAGCACAGCAAGGTATGTTAAATTTTAAGCATGTTTAACCAACTTTTAGACTGCGTAATATCTTTTCCCATGTTATTCTCCAAACGTGGCTAGAACAAAATAATATGTATTTCATTGTAATTTAGTGATAAAATACTATAAAATATTTTATTATTGAATAAATTACTGAATATAATAGGATAATTGATTTAGAATATCTGCCTGATATCTTTTAATTTATCAGATGTTTTCTGAAGTTTAACTATTGTGAAGTTTTGAAGTTCTTTTAGAGAATCTTAAGCTTAAAATTTTTAGTCAAAAAAAATCAGTTAGTGTGTGAACCTCATCTCAAATTATTGAAATTTTAAGTAAGTGAAGTATTGTGAGAGAATTCATTAATATTCTTAATTATCTATTTGTTTTAAGACAGTTTAATTCATCTAAATTGACAGAAGTGACAGTAGTATAAATCAAAAGTGAGACAGCAGAAAAATGGGGCAATATTGCTAATACTGCCAAAACTTAGTTGGCAAAGTGGGAGCTAAGATAATATGAAAAAGTGTAATTTGGGGTCATGCACACAGTTTTATGAATTTGGAGATCAAAGATGAAGACATTTGGGAGATTCTTTAGAAAGAGATTATTTCTGATTCTGGCTACATTCAAAGTGTTGATGGTTGCACTGAAAGTGATAAGGATGGGATCTACATGAAACAACTTACTTAATTTTGTGGAGAAGCTTCCAAAAGAACACAGGATGGAGCTAAGCTGTCTGATATCTGATGGACAATAAGTAGTCTATGTATGGACTACATTAATTCAGCTCCATGTCGAGCACTTCTGGGAACACTTGCCATTTTACCTAATCTAGGAAACACCAAAGGTGCTTTGCCAGTCTTGCCCTTAGTTTTAAATGTCGTGGAACCGTAAGTAATAAAAATTTAGGCATTCAGTAATGTTTCTGTCATTTTAAAATGCTTGAACTCCCTACCATGGAGACATACAGATAGCCTCATGAGTGCCCAAATGTTAGCAATATCTGGTGTCTGTGGCATTAATATGCATCTTCCATTGTACAAAAGTCAAGAAAAGGAACAGTTCTGTCTTTTTGTACTACTGAACTTTAACCGTAATGAGAGCCTTGAAGTTGTGTAGTGAAATGTCACCTTGCTGATCTATATTTTGACAGAGCAATGTCAAGGTTTTGGATATGAGAATTAAACACTGTAGATGGGATTCAGGCTTACACTTGCATGGTTTTTTTTAAAGAATCTTTGCATATTTCGCATGCATCTTGCATTTCATTAAATCAAAGTGGCATGAGAGCAAATGTGATGTGAGGACACTTACAGATTTCTCTGTATACAAATACAACCTTTGTCTGAGGATATCTGAGACTTTGAAACCTCACCTGTCTTTTCCATTTGTATGGTTGGATTGTTAGAAAACATCTCTGATTTTAGATGAAGAAATGCTTTCTACTTCAAAATTAGGAATGCAAAAATAAATGTGACAAGTAGCTCTCTGATTCATATGGGTTTGGTAACTTGTAATCAACTAATTCCTTCAATGTCTTCGTAGACCTAAATGTTTCTTCATGAAGCTTCAAATTTCTGAGATGTGTTTATTGTACTGTGTATAATGTTTATTATAAATCTTATTAAAAAGTGTTCATCTATTACTTAAAAGTAAATATTGTTTTAATTAAGAAGTAGGAGCAWGGATCTGTGAGATCACATTGGAGCATATCTTAAATATACTAAACAAAGGATGGTTCATGAAGATACAAGGTTAATATAACGTTTGATGAATGAATACAATATGATGAATGATGTGCTCATGGCCTAGAATAAGGTACACCTTCTAGACTAATGTCAATGAGATTTCAGCATTGCTACTCACAAACTTAATGTAGTATTTTCAGTTTTATCATATGCTTTTACTTTAAAATAGGCAGATTCTTCTTCAGAAAACTGAGTTATTTAAAAAATATATATTCTAAGGAAAAAACCCGCTATTCTAAGTGCGCAGATAAAATACTGTAAGAGTGAAGCATGGAAGAGTATATGAATAGTAGCATAGCCTGAAATATTCTATGCGTATCTCAATTTTTCAAAGAAGTTAGCTGAACAAAATTTGGTTTTGGTAATATTAATAAACTGATGCCAACACTCATTTTTAGTCATGATTGCATTGTTCAAATTTTGTTTCCTCTTGTCTCTTCTGCTGTCATGTTATAGGTAGCAATTCCTGTCAGTTAAACAATGGTGGGTGCTCCCAGCTTTGTTTACCAACATCAGAAACCACCAGGACTTGTATGTGTACAGTAGGCTACAACCTTCAAAAAAACCGCATGGCATGCAAAGGTAAAATGGCTTTCAATATTTATTTTAACTAACTTCAGTTTTATGGGAACACTGTAATGAGTAAATAAACTTTCTTTATTAATTTTAAGTTAAATAAGTTATTTAGTATAACTAAGTAAAGCATACTTAATATGCTTGATTAAATCAGTAACAGAGAAATGTCTATTGTGGTTAGGACAGAATTTCAGTTTAGCTTTTAATTCCTTTATTTAGTTCTTCGTAGCTTTTTATGGAAACTCCAAGGAATATTTTTTAGGTTNTTTTAAAATGTACCCAGAAAAGCAGACCATTTGAGCCATCACTAATAGCACTACATATTTGTTCAAGGTCATATACCTTAACCTTAAACTAAATTATAGGCTACAGTATCTGAAAGGTTGGGTATCTCATCTTATTGTATTGCCCTTAATATAAAGTAAGGCCTGGGTGKTTTTGTTTGTTTGTTTTTTTGTTTTATTAATTTTAAATCTTTTGTCTATTTGAGCAGGAAAAAATCAAAGCATAGCTTACATCCAAAGTCTTACTTTTTGCCGAATAATACAAAACAGCCTTATGGTCAAGGTTCCTTACGGTTGTATAAATTCAATATTATTTATTCCTATGAGGGATTGCTACCTCATCTAGTTAATAGTAGAGAAGCAGAATTAAGCAACATAAATGTGGCTTTTCTTACTTCTTCAGTGCTTTTCATATGTGACAATAATATGTCCTTAACATTTTTTTTTTTTTTTTTAAACATAGTCATTTTTACTTCTACAATTATGTCAGATACTTATAACTTCCAGTTGTGGGTTAAGGTAAAACTGGTGGATGTTGTGTATTTGAAATGTATTCCCCCTTTATGTCTAGATATACTGCTTTCTAGATCATAACAGCTTTTTATCATTAAATTTTCCTTCAGTTAAAAAGAGATCATGAGTCAATAACATTTTTATTCTGCCTTGAATATTCATGAAGAAAATCCGACAAGTACTATTCTGTACATATATACTTGTTCAGCATTGCTCTTTTCATTTGCTAGCTAGATTTCTTCTTGCTTAGAAGAAAATGTTGTAATTCTCTACCTGAAACTTTTTAGTCCACATTCTTAGGGTCTTCTACTAGCTAGCTCTTTACAAAGAAAGACACTTTCAAAGAATTGATGTGAAGAAAAAGGAACTTTTTTGTGGATGGTAGTTAAAATTCTTCAAGAATGAGTTATGTGTTGTCACGCTGCATAACTTCCCTTAAACTTAGAAGTGTTCTGATACATGAACAGATTAGGGCAACAAAGTATTTGTTCTAATTTTGGTTGTCAACAATTGGGTGTGATTCATCTCAACCGGGAATGACTACATAACAAGACCCCTACACAGTACAATTTCTTCCTACTTAATAGAAATAGATGCATCTAGAGTGTGATTAATCTAACATGAAAGCAGACATTTAAAATGCTTCTACTGCATTATTCACTAAAACTATGTATTTCTATTATCTAAAGGAAGTGTGCATGACTAAATGAGGTGGGATGAATCCCATGCCTCAAAAGACAATTTARTCTTGGGTCCTGCTTTCCACAAGTTCTTTAAAATTGTCTCTTGCTGAATATGTACAGAAAGTGCAGATGTGCACTGAAAATGTTCTTAAATTTCTCATAATTCAAAAGCATTTTCTTCTTAAGTTTTAATTTTCATTACTGCTAATTACTTAATTCTAAGGTGATGCTTGAAATGGACAGTGATCCCTTCTCTTTGTAAGACCGCATTTGTCATTTAACTAGAAATCATTCTGGAAAAACTATGGACAGTATTGGAAAAGTATGTCTAGTGCTTGTTAATTCTTCAGTCTTGTTAGTTTGGAAGGTCTCCACTTTGCTCTCATTGGCTATTTTATTTTTACCATAGGTATTGAATCATTTCTTATGTATTCTGTTCATGAAGGAATTAGAGGAATTCCTCTTGATCCAAATGATAAAATGGATGCTTTAATGCCTATATCTGGAACTTCATTTGCTGTGGGCATAGACTTCCATGCAGGTAAATATTATGTATAGTTTATTGTATGTATGGTAAATATTGTATACTATTCTTATAAATGAAATAAAACCCCAGTTTTCAAACCTTCTAAATAATTACAACTATATTTGAAGGAATTGGAAGTTGATTGTGTGTTACAGTGTTAATCTCTAGCTATTCCTTATTTATAGTTGAAATAGAAAAACATGTATTATGTATATGTAGATTGCACTAGCGACACTACCCGCTGTTTTTCAGTGGAGACATCACTGAGAACTTGAGTAGGAAACTGGTGGTTTTAGAGAAAGTGGTCATAAATCTGTAGGAAAGCAGGTTTCATTAGTTCATTTTTCATAGAAAAAAGCTTGTTTCTGTCACGACACTTTTTCCACTGAACTTTCTTAGTCCTATGTATTGTACCTAGCAGGTGGCTTCGACAGCTGAGTGGGATAGTTTTCTTTCTGTCCAGTAAAGCTCGGCCACTTCACTGCAGTGTACAAGCCAACTCTGTATCTGTTTCTTCCTTTTAGAAGTGGATGCTCTTAACAGCCTGAAGAACAGGCATTTCTATCTTAAGTACACTACGTACCTTTCCACTGCAGTATATAAATAGGAAACAGTTTTTTGTTTAGATAGGCTCACACATTTCCTATGAAATTAGCTTTCTGTTTTGCATACATGTGAAAGAAGGTGGAAAGAGGTTAAGGATCAGATCCTGAAAAGTAGTTGGGTACATCTCCCACTGGTACTAAAAGGTGTCTGAGTATCTTCAGAGGCATTAGGAATTTATGGTTAGTGTACAGACAGTAAGAAATCTGTGACCAAGTAGTGACCTGAAAACATCTTGTATCTCCATATTTTTAACCCATTAGCTCTTTGACCAGCCTTCCTTCTGAACTGATTTTCTCATGAGCTGTTTTTGTTACCCATTGAGTTTACAAACTAGCAGTTTAGAAATAAAATTTTAAGTTACCTATGTTATATATGTATGGACATTGGCTTCCTGAAACATACAATTACTTTGTCATACTCTGTTGTTTTTAATTTTGAAATAAATTCTGCCTGGGAATTCAACATTGAGAGATGCTAAGTTTTTCTTAAGTATATGTTAATATATGCCTTCGTATTAAAACCAGACCTTTTCCTGCTTGTTCTGTTTGACTACTTCATCACACAAATATCACTAATCTTTTGTTAACAGGTTAGGAGTTAAACTCATTAAAGTCTTCTCTTCTTTTTGCCTGCCTTCTTCACTGATGCTCTTGTACCTCTACTCTGCCTAGTAAAATTCCAAGTTCACTTAACATTTTACAGTGCCCTGATAATTGTATTTTTTGCCTTCAAATCAGTGACAGCTAATGTTCAGAGCTTTCATTATATCATAGGTATAGTTCAGTCACAGTCTACTGAGACATAAAAATCACTTAAAAGCCAATACCTTTATATGCATATCTTAGATGGGAAAGACTATGATACAGCTGATTTCATCTATTTCTGGAAAGATACAGAATGATAGAGAAGCGGTAGCTATGCATGTTCTTGACAGAGAGTGCTAAGACAATGCAATTGGCTTTTCCAGGGATTATATTTTTTTATTACAGTATACTTACCTTAAAAAATACCATTTTTTAATTCAAGTCTTGCAAGCTTGTGTAATACAGAAATCTGAAATTTGACCTTTTTGTTCTAAAATACTGATACTAGGATTTTATTGGGGATTTTGCATCTTGTGTTTTCTTTGGTTTTTTGTTTTTTTTAGCATAGTCTACTTATAGGATATGCTAGCTCCTACTTTAGAGAGCTTTGTTTGGACTTCACTGGTCAATATCAAATTAATGTTTTGGAAGAATAAGATGCATGTGCTAATTTTTAGCTTTTTGGAAAAATAAGATTTGAGGAAGGATGAAATTGAGTGAGGTTTGCCAACTTGCATGATGATCAGTTACAGCACAGGGAACATGAATACCACTGACAGTGACAAATGCATTGCTAAACATGAATGTAAATCTTCTGTAACAGTGAAATCACAAGGGAATACCGTGTCATAAAAAGTTACAGTACAGCTTTCAACTGCTTTTCAGCTTAAAAAGCAATTGTTTTTCTCATTTTGATACCTTGCCTTGAATTTTCTGAATTCATTCCTAAAAGCTTTGTTCATCAAATATGATTCAGAAGGCAAGTGGAGGTACTTTCAGATTTCATCTTGTTTTTTTTTCACTTAGTGACTATTGCTTGCATTTCATTCTTAATTGTGAAACATTCCCAAATTCTGATCTACTCTCAGTAATGTTTAGGTATGCAAAGTGGCTAAAATACATTAACATATGCTAGTATTATAGCATATCATAGTTAAAAGACTTAGGGCAATATTTTTTGCAGACATGAAAGGGCTAGMAGATAAATGCACCTTTTTTCTCCCATGTCTTGATACTTCTAAATTGTCATTAAAGAACTACAAGAGTAGTTTTGACCTTTGGACTTTTTTAGAGGTTGTTGGGGAGTGAGGTTGCCAGTGTTATTTAAGACATAGGTTTATAAAACTGAGTGTGATCCTAGTAGCCTTTCACTTCTGTATTGTTAAAGATAATGGCATTGATCCCTGCTGCCAAAGATTTCTTCACAGTATGTCAGGCAAATGCCCATTGTTTTTTTCCTCTTGACATTATTCCAGGAAGCTCACCATACTTTTTACCTTATTATCTGGTTTGCATTTGTTGAAATCATTATTTCACATGGTGGGAGGTACTCTGTACTTAAGCTTGGTCTGGTTGGAGGAGAATCTGCATGGTAGAGAAACACTACTGTATTTGAGACATCAAGGGCATTCTAAGTATTGAAGAAATGAGAACATCGTGTTTATTTGCAGAATGATGGTCTTCAAACTGATGGATAGAACTATGTCTCTAAGAAGGTGATCCTGTTCATCGGGAGACACTATCTTAACTCCTACTGACTTAGAGCGCACAAACTACTTAATGAGTAGCGGTATTTCTGTCTTTTTAAAGTACAACAATGCAGAGTGGTTACATGAATGTTTTCATTAGTGCCAAAAAGCCTCTATAAAGGTGGAGTAATAGTTAAAATTGTTGATGGTTTTGAAAGAATACGGTGTTATTGCTGAGCCCCTTTCAGTTCTGCAGTAGTTCATCTTGCAAACAGCTTAAGATTTGCAAGATTTTGCTTGTATGAAAAGCGGAGTCTTCCCAATCCCTCATTGAGTTTTGCTGAACTCAGTGGGAGCTGGGAACCCAGAGGTGTTCTGTCACATATTTTCCCCCACTTTTGTCCCCCTCTTACTCATGCTATCATTGTGCCTCCAGGCATTTGTATCTGCGGTGTACGTACAGGTGTGTATAGGTGGGAGGCGGATAGATTTTACTCTTTTTGTTGAAATAAGCATTTTGAACATTTACAGACTAAGCTGACAAGGCGTGGCAAAAGGGGTAGTATTCAGCAAATACTTTATATGGTGAATTTTGAGTTATAGGATTTTATTGGCAAAATACTAATGCATTAAATGGAATTAATTTTCAGTGTCTGCTGATAAGCTGCCTGTGGAATGTAGGAGTCAATGTGAGGCCGTGGTGACTAATGCTCACCACTTAGCAAAATGGTAGAAGTTGTGTACAGTTGCAGACAGTTGTTTCCCATTTTGTGGCAACTGTCATTTCCAGGTAGTAGTTCTCTTCTCTTCAGATTCCAGCAACAGAATAGATAAATAGATACTGAAGGCTCCAGATTGAGTATAGGCCTTCTTTCCATCTGTCTGAAGCCAGAATTGACTTCAGGAACCAGACGCTGAATGGAGTTTTTGTCTCTATCTCTGTTATTTTTCAGAGTAATTTGGAAAATAAAACAGGTTTGTGCGATTATAATATTAATAGTGCTACCTGACAGAGACAGCATTGATACACAGATCTGTGAAAATGTCATCCACTTTTAWAAGTGAACAGACTACAACAAAATAAAGGCCAATTGCTTAATCTGAATTCCTGTTAGCTTGTTCTCCATGGCATGGTCTTCAGCGGTTGAGTCCTACTGAGAATGTTACGTTTTATTGAGATATGGAGAACTTTGATTATTAGTAGAAAGGAACCTGTAAAAATTGCTGTCTTCATAAAATGAGAGGGGTTTGTCATTTGGATGTGCTTTGTGAACTTCCTCCAACACAGCAAATATTACTTGAGTTTCCCTGATTAGTTCCAGTCCCAAAACTTCTTCCATAATTTTTGTTTGTAGAACAGATTCATTCTGCTTAAAAATTCTGGTTATTTTACAGGAACACTACCAACTAAATAAAAATCCGATTTAATGGATGYTAAAATAGTATTCCCTGTATTATTTGTCTTGAAAATGTGTTTTCCTTTATTATTGGGAAGTATGTTTATATCTCTGAAGTTACATCTGCACATCTCTATGATTTTGTATGTCCTCACCATCCTTATTTGTACATGTACATAAGCATTAGTTGCTTTCTACCTGTTTATACTCAGGTCAGGAATAGTGTGTATTAAGGAAAAATGTTGGTCATTAACAAAACAAAGCCGTGTCACAAAATGCTGCATTTTACAGAAAATAAATYAGTAATTTAGGTAGACTTTTAATGGTTGTTGTGTGTAATGATATATTTTAAAGAGAAATATGATTTTTAAAATTGGTTTTATCTCTCTAACATGTGATTATCTGGAAGCAAATCCAGGTAATTCAGTTGTTTGAATTTTTGTATGACTGAAAAAATACTATTTTAAGGAATAGTCATTTAAGTCTTTAATGTGGGAAAACAGCACCTCAAAGTCAGTTGTGCTATATACATTAAGTTTCAGTCATGGAAGTGAAACCACGGAAATCTCTGTGTTCTTATAACTGAGTTTCTAAGCTGTTATGTGGATTGTTGCTCACGTGGCTGACTTAAATGGTCATAGTATGACTACAAAGTGGTTTATTTTTGTGGAGATGAATTAAACTGGAATATGTAATACATAAATTTTGCTTGTAGACTGTCTTATCCAGTTGGTAAACATAATAGATAGAATTTTTTTTTTTTTATTAATGATGTACTTTCAGATAAGACTTTGTAGTAATTCTGTATAACTCATATTCCACTGAAGGGTATTTGGTATACACCTGCACACAGTCATAGATCAGTATCTTATTGTTGAATATATGTGCAGCTAGTATTAAGATCTGTGTAATTTTCGTGCTCATTTGAAATAAGTAGCAAAATACATTGCTCCAGTATGTGATAATCAAACTATATGTTTGGGATACTTGAAGTCAGAATTTATCATTTGTTTTATTGTATGCCATTTCTTTCAAATATAATTTGCCAAAATGAGAGGTGGTGTGGCTAGGGTTCTTGAGCATACCAAACTGTTTTGGTCTTGGAATTGACTTTTATCTGTGTAAATTTTGTTTCTTTTATTATTTTATATATATATAAATATATATAATATATGTAATATTATATATTTGTATATACAAATATATTGTATAAAAATATATATATATATGCACAAACACTCTTATGGAATTAAAAGCAGATATATAAAGTATGAAAAAATAAAGAAGGAAAAATTATTATTTATCTCTGAGCAACATCTTTCCCAGAGAAAATAGCTCACTCAGGAGGTCCCCAACTGACAACTTTGAAACCAGAATGTGGGTTGCAGCATGGCTGTGTTGTTAACTCGGAGCTCTGTCAATGGAAATACAGAGAATTCTGCCTGAGGGATGTCATCATTTTGTTYGCCCCATCTCTTTATCAAGGGTACTTTGTGGCAACAGAGGGGAGTGCATGTCTGTGCTTTGGCCACTCCAAATTCTGAGCCTGGCTGATGAGTTTAAATGGTCAGTGAAAATAGGTTTGTGCTCTAAGACTACATAGTGGTCCCTCTCTTCTGCCTTATGGACAGCCAACTGCAGCAGAATGGCAGGGAAGACAGCTGAAATGCCTTAAAACATCAAAAGAGACTCTTAGTAAAAGCTTGTCAGGATATTTAAAATAAGAGATAAACTGTGGATAGAGTCAGTTTTTTATTCTTTTATCAGTATATGAATCTCAAATGTCACACTTTTTTTTTTTTGTTTTTACTAGTTAGATTTTTTTTTTATACTGCCAAAATTCAATCTGTATGATTACTGAAGGAATAGACTGTATAGGCAGTTTTACACTGTAGTTTTTCAGACCTCTAAATATTTTGCAATGGTGATTAATAAACAAAACAAAATGTTTTCAAACAGGTATCCCATTGGGGGGGGAGGGGGAACAACAACAACAAAAAAACAAACCAAACCAAMCAAACAAACAAAGCAAGACAACATATTTATTGTCTGATTTTTGACAGGAGTGGTGGCTTCCATCTGTTGTCATGGCCCTTTTGTGTTATATGTGCAGTACTCAACAACCAGTAGAAAACCTAGTATTCTGCTTTAATTATTTAAAAAAAAAAAAAAAAAAAAAAAAAAAAAAAAAAAAAAAAAAAGGAATTAAAGATGATAGTGTTGATACCATTCTTCTATTTACTCTGAGACATATTAATAAAGTTACAATTGGCAGTTTTTAGTTACTGATGTAGATACTTGGACTGAAGGAACTGAATTAATCCAAGAATCCTTGCCATGTGTTTTGTAGGAAATGATACAATCTATTGGACAGACATGGGTTTCAACAAAATTAGCAGATCTAAACGAGACCAAACATGGAAAGAAGACATAGTTACAAATGGTTTGGGAAGAGTTGAAGGCATTGCAGTGGACTGGATTGCAGGTAGGTCTTAACCTGCTTCAGGAATTGTCATGATTTCTGACAGTACGCTCTTGCCTCTTCAGCTTAAGACTAAATAACTTGGGTTTACTTCAGCTCTAATTTCTAATATTCCAAATGTCTAGATATTTTTCTCTGAAGATACCACCACTGTTTTTTTTCAGTTTTACTGCAGACAGAAAAATTATTTAACTATCTTGAATACTATTTCTTAGATGGACAGTCTCAATGGTGACAACCACGAATACAAGTTTATACTTTAAAACGGAAAGATGAATAGGGCTAGAAATTAAATATGTAAGATACATATAAGTTAAAAGACAGACATTAGTTTCTGGTCCTAACTTAGGCATTTAAGATTTAAACACTTTTCAAGTAGTCTTTTCTTTTTCCAGTAATTTCAAGGTATTTTTCCTAGGTAACATATACTGGACGGATCATGGCTTCAACTTAATTGAAGTTGCCAGGCTCAACGGCTCATTCCGATATGTAATTATATCCCAGGGTTTGGACCAGCCAAGATCTATTGTGGTACACCCAGAAAAAGGGTAACATGACCATGGCTACTTGCATTTCTTTTAAAGTTTGCATGCTAGCACTGAACCTTTTAGATAAGTAAATCGAGGCCTTCATTCTAATAGATAAGCATTTAATAAAACCCAAAAAGGATTGTATTGGAAACTATTGTACTGTAACTAAGCACAGGTGGAAGGAAGTGTTATTCTTATCATACGCTGAGTTTTTTCATTAGTCTCTGTATACGTGACATGCTGTACTTTCTTTGCAAAACAGTTTTCATTTTCGAAGACGATCATTTCAGCTGAAGTTTAGACATTGCTTGGAAGCATGGTTAAATCTGTTCTTAAGTTTCCAGGAAATCCAAGGAAGTCACAATAGCTAATGAAGACCTTGATGTCATGATGAAATCATAGAACAGCGTAATCTTTGGTGGTTATAAATTCTGGTATCATGTAACATCCCACTACAACAACCAAGGAGATTGCCCAGGGTAGCTGAAAGTAATGTGAGATGAAGCCTGTGGGTAAGAGAGTAAGGGTTGTCAAAAATACAGGTTGCATCTGTATTTATCCAACTGTTTGGTGAGAGTAGGGACTATGCTGCAGCATTAACAGAAATAGAGAACTTTCTGTCCCCTTCCAGCTCCAAAACTGTCGTTAGCAGAGCTACAAGTAAAACAGAAGCAGTAAATTCCGCAAAGAATTCCCATCTTTTTTTCATGGGAATATGAAATGTACTTTCTGAGGAAAAGGCATATAAGCAAGACTCAGTGGATTTAACTGGTACACTTACTCTGCTGAAATGGAAGCTCTAAATGGTGTGTATCCAAAAATCTTAAAGAAGTATTTGAGCAACTGCCTGCCCCCAAACCCAGAGATGATGCTGTGTAGCTCATTTTCCCCACATTCAATCAAATCAGTATCTCGCTATTTTCAGGAAAGCAGTCTCTGTACTCAAAGGAATTTGCAGCCATAGTAATGAAGAATCCTGACTTCTCAGTGAGGCCAGATTGATACCAGTGATGCATTTGGATTTCCTTTATGAGAATTTAGACATAGTGATCTGTGTATTTTGCAGACTAGAGCATTGCAACTGAATGTATTTAAGAATGAAGATGAAAGCAATAACGGGTTTTATTTTCTGCATAATGTAATAGCTTTTGCCACAAATCATTACAGCTGTGTTCATATAGCACCACAGGTTGCTTGGCAGTATCTGCTAACAGTTTAGGATTAATGCTGTTCTTCAGAGCAGGATCTTCTTCAGATCCTACTCAGGATCTGGCTGAATTATTGTATTTTTGTCCTTAATGTAGCAGAATAGCTGTGCTCTTCTGTTAGAAAAAATTTAAAACAAACAAACAAAAAAAACCCCAAACAACAACTTTTGAAGGTAAGTATACAGAAGCCTGATAAAATTCTTCTGACCAGAAGGGTAGACCAAACTTCTTCAAAACAACAGTTAATTTATAGTGTAATTTTCCCCAACATGTATAATAATGTATTTGCTGTACACACATACAGACAGGTTTTCACCCCTTACTTACATCAAAGGAAAGGAAAAGCCCCCATGAAGTCTATGACGACTAAGTGCAGCAGATGCAGTTTCTCTGGAGAATCCTTAGATATTAAAATAATATGAATTATATAAATAAAATCCATTATTTTCATCTAGAAATGGTTAAAAGTGTAATCAAGTCTTCTGCAGTATTTGGAGAGGGAAGATGGGTTGTAGCTGAAATCCAGTATTTAACATTTTCTATAGGGAAAAGTAAATGCAGAACCCTTGACAGAATAATATTTAATACTGCTATTGATAGAAAAGTTGCTTTTTTACTGAAGTGTGGATGTTTTTATTTTAATGACAATATTTTCACATGATGCTTTCTGACTCAACAGTTCATGGTTTTATTTTACCAAAATGATGTGTGCACATAAGCAGATGAAATAATAGTCAACATTATTAACAAGATTCTTTGGAAAGAAACAGTTCCTGCTTTTAATTTAATGGATATTTAGAGATGCCACTGAACCATCTTCTTAGGTCTTAAAATGGAATAGTCTAATGCCACCAAAAAGCAGATATTAATAAAATGTGGTTAAAATATAATTTGGAGGAGTTTGAATTCTTGCACTTGAAACAAAGAACAATAAAGAAAAGAAATGCTAAATGTAGAAATGAATTCAGTTGTGAAACATTTCTTAGATGTTTTGATCTTGTTGAGTTTTATAGTTAGTTTTTGGATGTGTTTAGAATGCTTAAGAAAACATAGGAGGATCAGAGGACCACAGATTAGTAATTGTTTTACATGTCTGGTAGAACAGTGTATCTTCTGTGAAAGTAGGTAAGCTTCATCTCTCTTTTTTTAATACTGTGCCACAAAATGATATCTTGAGATGTCTCCAATCAAAGTTTTTTCATGAGAAGGATAGCAATGTTTTGCTAGTGAAGTATAGGTATACCTTTCTGTGGGAAGAAAAAGGCCTTTTTACCCTCTGTGTTATTGTCATAGGTCTTTCCCTTTATGAGGCAAAACTTTCAAAGATATTCTTCCCTCCCCTTGCCCTAACTTCACAATCTTCATTCCTCTTGAAGCTTGAGTTGACAGCTATAAGAATGGAGAGGAAAATAGCAGTTATTAGATCTCGTTGAATCTGCCAGTTATACCAACATATGAGGCAGCCAGCATTCAGCTGGTTGGTAACATTATTGCTACTAAGGAAAAAGTTAAGAATGTGTAGTCCTACAAAGGAGTGTCTTGTGTCATCAGGTATACTTATTCATATAACATACACTTGGCTGACTCCCTCCCCCCCCCCAATTAAGTAATAGTTTTCTGGTCAAGCTCAGAATTGTGATTGAAATATGAGTTAAGCTAATACTGAAATAATTCTTAGACTTTGAAGATTCTCCTTCAAAAGAATTTTGGGAATTTCATTTGTGTTTAGGGTGGGGTGAGTTTAAACTCTGATTTAATTTGTTCCAAAGAAGTTTTTTTGAAAGCTGATTCTAGGCCAGCATCAAATTTCTGCCACTTGCATCTCCATGTCAGCTACATAAATTATATATGGGATAGTTCCGAAATAAGTGGAGTCATAGTTATTCTAGCATTGCAGTATATACACCAAAAGTGTCGGTAGCATATTTCTACCTACAAAGGTCCAGGAACAAGTATTTTAGATGGTACTTCTACGACCTTTTGGGAAGATAAGGGAAGATCAAGTTTTTCTATACTAGTTAATTGTTTATGTAAGTTCATATATCAATATATTTATAATTATTAATGCTCTAAGAGAGTATTAAGTAAGTTGCCTTACGTTTTTGGCAGCTATTCAGGATTTTCTTTGGAGGATTCTGGATTCATTTAACCTGCTAATTATGGGGGGGGGRGGGGGGTGGGGGGGKGGTGGTGTTATGTTTTTTTCCTCAGAGTAACTAATCTAAGGAAAGAGCACAGAAAGTTTAATTCAGGTGTATTGAATGCCTGCCTTTCTGTAGTCAACATTTAGTTGGTGTCTTGTGTTAAGAAAGTACCTTTGCCTAGATGCCTGAAAGCAAGTTCAGTTCCGTTTAGAGGTGCTGTTAGTAATCTGGTTAAAGTCGTATTAACTTAGCAGTGATTGCTGATATCCAGCTGGTTAATACTGTCTATTTTAACATTTCTAAAACATATTTTTAATTTAGCTAATGTAGCAGTTCAATTTCCTAAAGTAGTCTAAGTTTTATAGTTAGTATTCATATTACTGTTTGTTATGTAAAGAAGTATGAGAACAAATTCGTTTTTATTATAGCCAGAAAGCCCTACGATTAGAGCCAAAGTAAGGTGGGCATTGTTTCAGAAGCTAAATTTGATGAGCTAATTATAGGATCCATATTTGTTCTTCCCTGTCCCATTTTTATCCCTCTTTATTTCTTGTATCTGCAGTCATCCAATCAAAGATAGCTATTTAGCAACAGATTGGTATAACGATATCACCAGAATCAGGGGTAGAACTGGTTAGTAATGCACAGAAGACTTTTGTAATCTTTAAGAACAGACTAATACATACATTCCACACAGAGAAAAACAGTGGAGATCGGTGTTGTATGTTCTGTTCACTTTGTGTACAGCATATTACTAAACAATGTTTTAGTGTGTTCTTATGAATATTTGCTATGAAAATGCTTCTCTTCAGGCGATTAGTAATATGCTAGACCTCAATTATGTTATCTTAGAGATTTCTTGCTTAGAATATATATATTGTTATGTGTGTGTTTATAATATATTTTAACACAAATATATATACACACACACATATATATATTTGTAGACACATAGACATTTACTTAAAGCTATTCTGTAGGTTACTGTTCAGTAAAGGAAGTGCTCTGTGTAGATTAACTGGCCTCATTTTGCTATACCTAAAGCAACAGATTGAGAAGTAGGAGGTCAAGGCAGAAGTTTGACCTAGTATCTTATTCTGAAATAGTGATGTTACTGTGCCAGTAAGTATACAGTAATATAAAATTAGATAAGTAAGATGCAGATTCTTCCCATTAGCATTAGGAAGAATAGTAAAAATATTTTCTTCACAAATAAAATCCCTTTGCTCTACCATTTCCCACAGTGCTCCTCACTGCTTCATATTTAAAACATTAAGTTAGACATACATCTCTTGTATTATCACATTTGTTAGTAATTAGATGCGAGAGCTTCTGTTGCAGTGATTTTTTTTTTCTAATTTGCTTTTATTTTTCCAAGCACAAAGCTGAATTCTTTAAAAGAATTGCATATTGACTGATCAACTATAGTTTTAAGAATTACTTCATATATAACATTTGCAAAAAATCTCTCAACAAAATGTTCTATGAAACAAGTATTATGATACATTTAATCTCTTAAGATTATTTAGAGACGTGAGCCTTATGTTTTTTAAATACCTATTTAATGGTAATGGTGCATTTTGTTTGCAGTTGAAGTACAGTATTACATATTTTCAACTCTTATTTTGATGCTAAATTTTAATTGGTAATTTCTACAACGTTTTAGGTATTTATTTTGGACAGAGTGGGGACAGACTCCGTGCATAGGCAAGGCACACTTAGATGGGTCTGAGAAGGTTGTGCTTGTGAGCCTGGGGATTGCGTGGCCTAATGGGATTTCCATCGACTATGAGGTTAGTTCCTCTGTCTTCCAGCATATGTTAAAATGTACAGTATTTGTTATGTTTCATTAAAGCCAGCTGGTCTTCCACTTTAATGTAATCTTAATAACTCTTAATTAAATACTTGGACAAGACTGTTGATCTTTCCTTTAAAATTAATCTTTAGGAAAATAAATTATATTGGTGTGATGCTCGTACCGACAAGATAGAAAGAATTGACCTTGAGAGTGGAGGGAATCGGGAGATTGTGCTGTCAGGGAGCAATGTGGATATGTTTTCAGTTGCGGTGTTTGGAGCTTACATCTACTGGTCTGACAGGTAATTTATTTTTCATAAGTATTTGAGTCTCAAAATGTTATTTCAGTGCCAGGTGCTTCACCTTTGTAGGATTAGCCATTCCTTAGCGAGGTCACAGAATGGATCACAGAAAGCTATGCAATTTCCAAAGAAAGGGCATTTCTGTTGCTGAAAGCTAAAACATATCAGTGTCATAGATGAGAACAGGTTTCTTCACCTTCTGTTAGGTGAACTCTCCACTGCCCTTCAGTCATTTGTTTGGTGTGAATTAGTTGAGGATTGTTGATGAGACATCTTCAACTTTTTTGGCAGAGCACATGCAAATGGCTCTATTAGAAGAGGCCACAAGAATGAGGCCACGGATGCTGTGACCATGAGGACTGGCCTTGGAATAAACCTGAAGGAAGTGAAAGTCTTTAATAGAGCACGAGAGAAAGGTTGGCTGTTCTTAAGGATGCTTATTAATTGTTTTAATATCACCTGCTACTTTTTATGTATATTAAAGCATACCAAAAGTTAAGTAATCACTGATTTTATCTCCACTTTTTACTCTTGAAGTATTTTTTTTTTTAAGCTAAAATTAATGTACTAAAGAAAACATATAGTACAAATTCTRCTAAAATTCTTCTAAGTGTTTTAAGGAAAAAATCTAAAACACTTCCTATCATTCCAGGTTTGGTGGGTTTTGGTTGTGGTTTTTTTTTTTTAAAAAAAGCAAAAAAATAGTCTCAGGAATGAGAGGGACCTTGAACTGTGCTTTAAAGAGCAGTAATCACAGGCAGTCCCAGATTTCTATTGGAAAGCAAACCAGAATTTTTTTTCACAGCTAGAAATTCCCAGCCTCTGTGTCTCAAATATTTATTTCCTGAAATTACTTGGTTTTGAGTCCTAGTTTTTTTGTGTGGGAAGAGACCTTGTAAATAATCGGATTTCCTTTATATTCAATTTCTTTAGCAAATTCAAGAGACAAAAGTTATCATATACTCTCGGTGATTTATGGTATCCATGGTTAAATTTTATTCTCCACTACCTGACTAAGAATAATCTTGCTTTTAGCTATCTTTTTCCTCCTAAAATTCTGGTTTTGAAGAGACCTTGAAAAACTTGTTTCAGTGAGCAAAGGTGGTTACAAGTCTACGAAAAACAATGATGATTTCCTCAGAGCAAAGTGCTACCAGGCAATCCAGACAAAATTTTCTACAAATGTATTCAAAAAGAGAGAAAAAAAATGTTACTCTAATACAAGATAAACTTTTTAATACAAATGTATCTCTGGTGTTGGTAGCTCTCAAAAGTTGCTTTAATCACAGCATTACATACCTGAAGAKCCTGTTTCTTTTATATACAACTTTCCTAAATAACTGCATTAAATATGACATGTAAAATAAATCTACATTTTGAAAGAAAGTATATTTAACAATCAATAAGAAAAACTGTCTTTTCATTTTTTTTCCAAGGGAATTTTAAATAGTTTTGAAAAAAATTACTTTGCAAACATATGCATATTAATTTTACTAACAATTTCTGCATGTAATTTCAGAGTACTGTGGGCATCATATTTTGTGGATAAAAATAAAATCCACACAAAAACTTATCATTTCTTTTAACTAGGCTAGAAATAGTTAATGTCTGCTTGCTTGGAAGGGCTGCTTTATATTCTAGTCTTAGGAAAATAGAACAATTGGATAAAAAAATGCTTCTTTACATGTAATGATTTTTATTGATAGCTTTAAAGACTTGATCACATTAGGAATAAGAGAAGCAGTTACTGAGGCTAAAAATCTTTTGATGTTAGTTTGAAAAACATAACTGAATGAATTTTTAATACGTTTTTCAAATTTTACTAGGGTACAAATGGTTAATGTCTTTGGGAGGGGCTGTCAGTGAGCCAGGAGGACAAAAGGGCAAAAACAGGTGAAAAATGTTTTTGGAATGTTTTTCTATATCACACTATTATATATATTTTTTTAAGTTCATTGAACTAGAAGTAGTTAACGCTATTTAAAAAAAATGTAATTAGCTAGCTTCCTGACCTTCTATTATTAAAACAAACAAACAAACAACCCCAAACAAAACAGAAGAGAACCCCAAACAAAAAAACAACAACCTGTGCTGATTGTGATTAATGCTTTTTTTTCAAACACCTGTTTTACCCTTTCTGATGAGCCAGTCCTGCAGTGCTATTTACAAGCGGATTCCTATCCTTCAGTGCTATTTTACATGTGTGCAAGGACATGCCCTAACTACACTGATTTCAGAGTTGGCCATTTTAAAAGATATTTACAGCTAGTGAACTGTGGAAGCATTGAAGTTTTCAAAAAGAGATTTTAGAAGCTTGAGGATCTTTTTCATATAACTTCCTTTCTCTTCTCAACCTCTCATCCTTCCAAACAGATATTAACTTTTCTAGCCTAATAAAACTTTAAAAGAGTCTTTAAAACAAACCAAATGTAAAAATGTATACAGCTAAATCTCCAAATGTTTTTATATAACTATAGAGGAATATGTCTCATGTAACTTGCCTAGGAACACAAAATTCAATGTTTCCAATTTGAAGAGCAAGTTAACTCTCATCCCCATTATTTTTTCTTAAAAGTATCTGCAGCTTGAAATGTAGCAGTTAGAAAATACAATCGACAGTACTTTCAGACACTACACATTCCCCAACAATTATCATTGTTTTCTACCTGAAAACAGTCCATTTAAAATGTTTTCTTCTCCCTCACTGTGTGGAAAACTTTCAGAAATGGGGAAGTGACTATATTGAAAGAGCTGAGTTGTTACATGGAAAGTGCTGTCAGAAGCAGAAACTAAATTATCTAAACTAACTATAATAGTAATTGATACATAGTCCAAAAAAGACATAGGAAAATAGCTCCTAATTATTGACAATTACTGTAATTTTAAATATTGCTTGCAACAAGTGTAGTTTAAGTCATTGAAGTTACTAATTTGACAATGATTTCTTAATGGTATGCATTTGTCAGGGAGTAAGTTTTTAAAGTCAGGTTTTAAAGGAAATCAGAACAAAATGTTAGGAAGTGTCTTTATTAAAAACAGGGAACTGGATTGACACAGTTTTGTACCTGTCAATGTTATGTCTTCATTTTGATAGAAATTGTCTGAAAACAGTACTGTATTCTGGTGGTATCTAAACTTGACTTTTTGCCAGTAACAGGTGTTTTAAAAAAAAAAAAAAAAAAAAAATTTTTTCAAAGCACTTGAAACAGTCTCTAAGTCTTCAGCTGATTATGGAGGAATAACCCATTTTATCATTTTCTATTAATAAAATATATACTCTTGTGAATTGGAAAGGACATTAATTATATTTGCTCATTAACTGTGTTCTTTAAAATTGGCTTTAGGTTGTGCTTAAAGTTACATTCTTTACTATTTTTGCATTTGTTTTACTTGTGAATATTGTAGAAACAGTTTTAAGAGAAGAATTCTTCAAATACATAAAATTACATTATGATTTAAATTAGCTAAGTGTAATATTATAAAAGATAGTTTTGTTTGTTTGTTTGTTTGTTTGTTTTTCCCCCAGGTACTAATGTTTGTGCCAAGAATAATGGTGGATGTCATCAACTTTGCCTTTATCGGGGGAATGCATGGAGAACATGTGCTTGTGCACATGGCTATCTTGCAGAAGATGGAATTACTTGCCTGAGACATGAAGGTTACCTGTTGTACTCAGGAAGGACAATATTAAAAAGTATACATCTTTCAGATGAAACCAACTTAAATTCACCAGTAAGGCCATATGAAAATCCAGAGTACTTCAAAAATGTGATAGCTCTTGCTTTTGACTACAGTCTGAAAGGAAGAGGTACAAATCGCATATTCTTCAGTGATGCACACTTTGGAAATATACAAGTTATTAATGACAACTGGGCTGGCAGAAAAGTGCTAATTGAAAGTAAGTAAAAAAATTATTTCCCAAAATACGTATTTTATTTCAATAAACTTTATTAAGTGAAAAGTTGATAGTCACTTGACTTTATAGAGTAAAAAATGTCAATAAAGTTTTACCATACTTAAGTATATAACACAATTATTGTAATTTATCCCTATAAGATACACTTAAACATTATCTTTACAATTACAGCTTCAAAATAATTTATTTTATAACAATCTTATGATGCGTGAAGCATATTACTAGAAAACAGAAGTGATAATGACGGTGCTTAATTGGTATTACTGTGATTTTAAGGAGCTTTACTGGTGAAACAATACCTCATTGTGCAATGCCTGGAAATGAAAGAATTGGCCTTATGCCATGAACCTCTTGGTTGTTTATTTTTCTAGTTGGGGGGTGTGAAATACTGTAAGATACCTCTGCTGATATAACCATTCCTCAGTACAAAATATTAGGACCCTGGTCAGTGTGTCCAGTTGACTCACCCTTCTTGTTGTGAGCCCAAGAAAAGTGACTTGTGCTCAGTGATAAGGAGGCAAATTCCAACCTAAAAAATTGTCCGTTTTTAGTAGAGGCTTACTCAGTAGCTTTGCATGTTTACTATGCCTTCTTTCACCACACTAGTAGGAGGAGTTGTGTGAAACTTGACATTTTTTTAGCCTCTGAATAATTGGAGCCTGACGCTGCTATCAAGGAATTGACGCCAATATCATCACCAAAGTCTTCAGGACCAGACACAAAACATATTTTGCAGCTGAGGCCTCAGTAAAATCTTCTGAGGTTCTGGCACTGAAATCTTTATCAACAAAGCCTAACATAACTTTAATACGAGGTGTACATAAAAAGTTATCATGGTTTGTCATGGTAAAATTAGAATTGAAGGAAAATCCGAATGCGGATGTGTAAGAAATATATCCTTAATGCTAAACATCCAAAAATCTGTGCTACAAAAATCTAAATTCTAAAAACGTCTGCTGTCTTTCATTTCTGTTCCAATTTAATTGCTCTAAAATATGCAATAAACCTCATTCATCTGTAGTCAGTTATTTACTGTGTTTCTTCTCTTCCTTGTCATATTTGAGCACTGCCTGCTTTTTTTGGAGGCTGTGGTTCATTTCGGTAACTGTATTCCAACATGTCTGAAGTGTTGTATAGTTTTTGCTCCTTATGTTGCGGATAATTCTCATCTGAACGTCGTACGTTATGTTGCCTAGGGCATTGCTACATTTAGCTATTTGTTTGGGTCAAACGGTTTAATAACAAGACCAAAGAAAGCGATTAGGAAAAATGGAAGTACATTTGATGCGGAACATGTTGCCCTTTGCTGTTGGATATTAATGGAAATATTTTTAGTAAAGAAGGAAGTTAAACAGCTGCAAACTGACAAAATATTATTCTACAACTGACATTGGATAATTGTGTCATTATGTCCCTCTGCACTGTGGTTCTGGGAAGGTATTCGTGGTCATGAAAACTGTTGACACTAATGAACGGAAAAGCATTTTTCAAGTATAATACAAGGCTTTTTTTTACTTTGAATTTTTATGTGTGCATATTTTAGAGGAATTAATGATATCTGTATTAAGATACGGTAAAGAAAAACTAAGCAATGTTGTCAGGATGTTCTCATTACTCCCAGGAAAGCATTAAAACCTAGGGATTCAGAGCTGATGTTAGCCATACAAGAGACACAAACAGCTCACAGAAATGTGCAGTGGTGACATACAAGCACTATTTTAACTGTGGTGTTATAGGAAGAGGTTAAAAGTGTTACATGAAAAGCCACTGGAAATTTTTACATTTAAAACGGACAAAGAGGAGAAAGAAATACTGGTGAAGCACCAATGCAGATACGTATTGTTTTTTTAAAAGAACAATAAAGTATTCCTCTTTATTTTATAATAGGTTGTTGTACAAGAGCTAAAGACATTCCATAAAGCATAGTTGAGAATTATACTTTTAAGAAATTGTTAGGAAGTGTTTCTACTTGTAATCTTCATATGCCCAATTTCATTTTTCATTAGCAGAGTCAGCACTCTGAATAATTGCATGTCAGATGAAATTTTCTATCCTTGCAAAAAATTTACTGTATATGCTTGGGATGTGTTTGTGAACAATGGTGTTAGTTTTCTAGAAATGCTTCAGTTGTTTTTTTCATTGTAAATGAGAAGGAATATCACATCCCAGTATATGTTAGTTTATTGTTCTTCTTCATGTGTTTTAAACCCCTTTTCTTTATGTTGAGTCATTCATTTTAACCTGGTATTTTTGTACTACATATCCTTCCTTTCCACAGTCTGCACATGATTTTCTCTCACTGTAAACAGGAAACAGTTCATGAGACTGCATGATGTATTAGAAGTATTTGACCAACAGTGATACCTATAAAGGAAAAAGCAGTGGTAAGACTAGTTGACACCAGTGATTCCATTCACTGCAAGATGTAAAATTGTAAAATTTTCTGATTTGCATGTTAACTATATGTGATTACACAGAAATTATTAAATGGAATCCAGCTGAGAGATTTTAGTAATAATGTTTCATTTCAGGATTAAAAAAATAACATCTTTGACATTCATTTTGCTATCTTTTTCCTCCAAAATTATTAGTACGCATGTGTGGCAATTTTTACTTTATTAGGAAGAGATTCAAAACCACATTGGAAATATCTAGTGTGGTTCTAACAATTCTACAACCCCTTTCTACCTCATTAAGTTGAAGCCTACAAATTGTGCAGACCTTTACTCAGTATTTGACTCAAATAGTGAAAATAGAGTACATTATATACAAGATACTATTGTCCCAGATTTTTAGTTCACTGATCTGCTCCTAAAGAATCCATTAGCTGATGGATTTCTACCTCACTGAAATCAGATATGCCACTCAAATCTAACACATTATTGAACTCTTCTGCACACTAAAAACAGAGTTAAGTTATATAAAGAGCCCTTTATTAAACAAGTTTCCAGTTCACTAAAAACAGATTTACAACTTTGGAGCAACCCATTATCTAATATGTTTTTAGCTCACTGAGAACAGATTTACTACCCAGAAACAACCCATTATCTAACATGTTTCCAGTTCTCTGAAAACAGATTTACAACCCATACGCAAGCTATTATCTAACATAGTTCCAACTCACTGAATATTGATTTAGAATTCATAAACAACCCATTATCTGACAAATTTTCACCTCACTGAACAGATTTGCAACTCATAAACAACCCATTAGCTAACACATTTTCAGCTCAGGGAAAGTAGATTTACAGCATATAAACAACTTTATCTAACTTGTTCCAGTTCACTAAAAACAGATTCAAAACTCACCAAGAACCTAGTACCTGATAGGGTTCTGTCTTCAGCAGGAAGAAACAATAACAACAACAAAAAAACAGTGTAGCATGTGCATAGTATGCCATACCCTAACACCTTTATTTTTTGTGCACCATAGGCTTTTGGAGTGGATTCTTTCTTATCTCTGAACTCTACTGATGAAATTAGCATTATTTCCTTTGGTCAGTCAGTAGGGACTTTTTATTTCGTATTTTTATAAGTAACTTTATGGGGTTAATCTTTCTTGATTGCCGATTTTTAAAAATTTACCTTGTTCTTGGCTGTGATTTCCCACAAATATTCTTTTGGGTGATGAATTATCTAACCATTCAGTATGGCTCATGATTTTATTGCTATAGCATCATGTACAGTTTAATCCAGTCTGCAGACATTTTTAAAATTATCTTATCGATCCAGCAATACCTATTTTAAATATGTTGTGACATGACTACCATCTCTATCATGTGTTTTTGATCTCATTCTTTCCTTCCAAAAAGAGCATACGAGGTTTTATTTTATTGTCTTTCTTGCCTTAAGTAGACATTTTGAGAAGTATCAGACAATGAAGGAATGAGTAGGTACTTACTGTGTAGTCCCACCCACTCACTAATTTCTTTTTAACTCCCCACTTTTTAGTTGTAAAGGTCAGCCTTGCAGTTCACTTTACAGAGATTAGACTGCTTCTGCTTCTACGTGTAACCTAAGCTAGCTATACATACGTGTCCTTTTGTATCCTATTGTGTTGTAAAAGCTTCATGAACCTGTTAAGGCAAAATGTTTGAGAACCTTGATGACGTTCCTATTTTTCATTGTCAATGGTAGTCCTTTGTAAAACAAAACACAGTCACAGGGATTATATGTGGAAAATTCATGCTCTATATATATATATACTTTCTCTGTTCTTCCAGTTTGAGGAATCGTGCAGGATTCACTCTGCAAAAAGGAGTATTTTTTCATAAGCTTTCTGGATCTTTAGATTGTGAGAACCAGTGCCTTGACAAATCAAATCCTAACTCGGTATTCTAGACAAGAACCAGAGAGATTACATACAACATACACTTTGGAAGTTGTTTTTCACTTAATTTTAGCCCCCGATGGACTGTAGGCTTTGCAGAAAACTGAAAGAAGGCATTAAATACAAAAGGAGATAGAAAAGGTAATAAATTTACATGGAAGTGACACTGAGTTTAAATCAATATATTGGGGTGGCCATCTCCAAATAATCTTTACAATTTCTGTTCAGCCCTACCAGAATTAGACCTTCTAACTGTTGCTAGTCTCTCTGGGAAAATTYGTTACTGAAAACCTAGGTTAAAATGAGGTAATGGAGCAGCATACAGAAAGAAGGAACAGAAATCAGTAGCAGTTAAAGGCACTGAGTTATGTAAGGAGGTATTTGGAAATCTGACTTGTTCAAAATTGCTACAGGTTATCAGTTTTATTTGGAACAATAGGGTCTATTCTCCCCTCAGAGGGAGCCCGGGGGAGAATTTTACTCTTGTTTTCTTTGTCATTAATCACTTCTAGACAGAACAACGCTATTATTTCAAACTTCTGAACCAGTTTCTGTAGTATTCAAACTGGAAGCCACTTCAAAGGCACTCTGGTAAACATATATGAAGTACTTTAAATCTTTATAGGTCTAAATAGACCTATCTTCCATCTGCAAGTAATTTTAAAGTAGATTGAAACAACTGAAAATGAAAATGTTTCAACAGAAGCAAGCATCTATTTGATGTATGAGACTTTTAATATTATCTGTTTATCCCCTCTCATTCCACATCTCCCATTGACTGTTGTTTGTTTTGTCAACTGATAAATGTCGAGTTGACTTTATTTTTAATGATGTGGTGATCTGAGTAGAGATTTCTTCTACATGGAATTAGAGGTCTCAGTTTGACCCAGATAAAGTCAGTGAAAGATGGTATATTATTCACAAAGTAGATTCTTTGTGGTTTTAATGGAGCAAACAACTAATGGGAGCCTTAATTAAATTAAAATCATGAAGACCAGTATGCTAAACTTTTTTGTTTCCTATTATGCATAAGATGATTACCACTGTGGATTGACACATTAAGCAAAAAATACATTATGTTGGATGGGATAAATGTATGGTTTTTTCTTCTATAATATCCAAGATTAATCCCTAATTTGCCAACCATCTGCTAAACTTCTCTTCTTTACTTAGACATCCTTCCTCCTCTACCTGCCTAGAAGCAGAGTGCCAGAGGAGCGTCTGTTTTCCTTCTTCCTTCCCTGGTGAACATGTACATACAGCTCTGAAAAAGTCTAAAATTTCTGTCAACTGAGAACGGAGAGAAGACCATCTTAAACCATCTCTCTGATAAACCGTCTGTGTGAGCTATCTTCCATCCCAGTAAAAATGCAAATTAAGATTAGCTTTAGACAGTGGATGACATGCTAGTTGATAACTAATTTGCAGTGGGAAACAAGAAACTGCCTCACAGCATTTCTGGAGACTGCTTCTGGTTTTCCTAACTTGTTTCAAAGCTTATGTTTATGCAAGGGAGACTTTTTTTTTTTTAAACTAAGTCTCAGTTTCTAAGCTAATAGTGTAGTCTCCTTTTTTTATCATAGGCAGAGGCAGAATTTTGAGGTAATATATTAATTAACCAAAGCCTGCCTCAGTGTATCTGTAGAAAACCAGTGCAGTGTTCAAGTAGGTTTAATGTAGTAGTACTTCTAGAAAGAAGAGCAATGAAGAAGTTAAAAACTAAAGAGAGAGGAGGAAAAAAAAGGGGGAGGAAAGGCAAAAGAAAGCAAATGAGAAAGAGGAAAAAGTATTAAGATGAGATACTGTCAATAAGCTGGGTTTTTTTTTTTCCTAACTCTGTAAACAATGGCACTGAGACATTTTGCTAGTGTAATGTCTTTCACAGCACAAAAGGAAGTGTTATGTGAAAAAACGCTGCTTCTGTTTTGAACTTTAGGTGCTAGTGTCTACAGAAGGCAAAAATCTTTTCACTGCTAACATAAAGTGTCAGATCCTGTGATGTATTGTAAGGCTTTTTACAGTCTGAATCTTTTAAAGGTGTTCCAATGTGTGCTACTATTCTTTCTGACTAAATGGGTCCAATTTAACTGTCAAAAAGGCATTTATGTTCCCATTTCTCTTACAGAGCATTAAGTTTGGTACATTGTATGAGGTCCCTTTAGTTTTGGAGCTTTCTTCTCCAGGAAAAAAAAAAATTAATCTGTTAAAAATAAATACTTTAATATTGTTGCTTTTCATTTCATAAATGAATTGGATTCATTATAATTCTATATGTTGGAATATAGGTCCAGTGATTTTCACTTTTTAAAGGAGGGAAAGTGAGGGGCTCTTGTTAAGTCTAGGACATTTAAGTAGTAAAAACTAAAATTTATTATTACAACTGCTGCCTTGTGAGTGAAAACCAAAGCATCTGGTTGATCACTATTTTGTTTCTGGATGTGGCTGCATATTATGATTAATGGGTAAAGTTTATGAGCTGTTCAGTAAATAACTGTTATTATAGGTGGATAAAGTTTACTAACATGTTAAGCAGTTGTTATTCTAGAAATATGTATTTCTGCACATTTCATGCTTTGTTTAGCTGTTCCTGGTTTGAAACTCTGAAATGTATTCAAGATGGGAGCTGACATACACTGATCTTTCAGCTCAGTATGTCCCGAGCATTCCCAACCTCAGTATTCAGGAAAGGTGCTTCTGCCTATTAAACTTGAGATTATTCATGAAGAAATAATATTGTTTGTGACTGCTTCAACTTTCCACGTTGCCCTTAAATTTTTATTCATGTAAATATTTGCTGATGTAAATTTTTACATCAGCAGCTGTGGCTTAGTTGCATAAAATGCAAAACTATATTTGGTGAATTGTCAGGAAAAAGCTATACAGAGGAACATCTCTTGACATTTCTCCTTTGTTTTATTCTAAAGAGTAATGTGACCCAGCAAATATTAATAGGTTATTAGGCTATACTGCCATTAACGTTTCCAATATCTCTATAGTGTTTGGTTTTACTTCAACAATGACAAGAAAAATGTGTGATTACATGTATTTATTAGAAGACTTATTTAGTCTTAGCGTAGGCGCTCTAATGGTAATGGTAATTTTTATTGATTTAAAGGTGGTAAGGCTGAGCAGTAATTTTTTTTTTTTGAGAGTTTACATATAAGGCATAGAAAGATAATGTGGGCTCTTGTAATTAGGAAAAAAATTTCTTGCATGACAATTGTTGAGATTTTTTAAAACTTAATAAACCACTTCCATCTCTATATGTTAGCTTTCCGTTCTAAAGTCTTTCTGCTTTTAAAGCCTCTTTTACATGGATACTTTTAACTATTTTGAGCTTATGATATTATAACACGTGTTAACTAGTAATGATATATTGAACTATGCTGAATACAGTTTACAGTTACACAAAATACTATTGTTTTTCTAATTTGTTGAATTCCCTATATTTCCTGAAGTATATGATGTACCATTATTCCTTTGTTACATTATTCCCCACTGACCCCAAGACAATCTCTAAACCTACTCAAGGAGTAAGTTATATCTAGGATAATAGAGGACAGAATAATGTAGGTTTACATTTCTGTTGATGTGGTTTTCTTCAGTGAGCTGTCAGGGGACAACTCTGGAAGGGCTATGTCCATTGTTGGGAAAAAAAGTGATTGGAGGTAGATATAGATTTCCTCATAAAAAGTTGTTGGTTATTTTTTCCCTCATGATAAAAGGACTAAATCATTCTTTGAAGAAATATTATGGTACACAGGAATGTAGACATAGAATTAAATACATAATTGTTGTACTTAGTAACATAAACCAGACTTGATTTTTAAAAGCTGATTATCATGGCAAATTATGATGATACTGTCTACTGTGGCTTGACTAGTGTGTTTTTCAAATGCTGTTAACTGGGCACCAAAAAGAAACCCAGCATTTATGCATATATAAGCATAGTCCTGGAACAAGCTTACTGTTTTCAAAGTCACCTTTTTCCTCATTTTAAAGGTGTTGATTACTTGTTCCATGTATATTCAGGTAAAAATGACCAAAAAGTTAGTGGTGGTGTTTCTGTTCTCTCATTGTGAGTTTCTGAGCTCATTTGTTTGATCCAGAAGTAAGCTAAACTATATAGCGAAATGTAGAAAAACCACCAGTGCTGATAGGGGACAAAAAAAAGAAAATTCAAATAATCTAAAATTTGAAATGCTGCTATTAATTACCTATTTCTTGGCGTAAAACTTTTACAGAGCTCTGCCTGAATAACTGAAAATGTTTGTCTTACAATAAGAATAACATATTTCTGCCAGTCTCCATAATGAAATTAAAAACAAACAAACAAAATGTTCCAGAAACACTGTACAAGTTGCTGATTGATCCTTTCAGGATCAGCTTTTCCTTCTGGTATCTCTGCCCTATTTACATCAGCGGCACTCCGTAAGTTATAGCCTCGCATTAGGGAGCATGCAGGTATTCACCAAGTGTTGATAGGTCACCTGCTCTCAAAGGTCCAACTTTGCCCAAAGGTGCAGACATGCCTTGTCTAGCTCCAAGCTGGGCTTTACCAATGTTGCACCACGAGTACGTTGAATCAATATCTAATGCACTTCATTGCACAGAAATATCATCAAACTATCATATACTATTCAGTTGGTTGGTTAGTTCATATAAGTATGATTAAAGTCATCAACTGCAGGTTAGGTTCACGGTCTTTTTCACGCTAAATTTTGATGTTTCCTACTCTGAATAGTCTCGTCAGGTGTTTTGTATAGACTTTCATAAGTTCACTGGTGGACTATACATATCCTACTACTTAGGCATCTGCCTGTCTTTCTTTTACACTGTACTTATTTCACAGATACAGTAATTACATACAATATTTTATATATCTTCATTGACATAGACTAAAGCGATGTTATAAATCCAGAAAGATATTTACCTGGTAGTTTCTTTTTGCTGTATGTATTAGAAGTGTTTCTTGAGCAATTATCCAGTATTTATATTTTCATTTTTATTTGCACATAGACTGAATTTTTAATTGTCATTAGGAAGACACCAAACATTTTGGAAGATGTAAGATTTCAGTATTATACTTTCTACAAAAACAAAGGGTTTTTTTCGTTTTTTTTTTTCCTAGATTCTAAAATGATTTTATTTCCCTTTAGATTATTCCCAACAAATGTTCATTCTTTCCAGTACTGGCTACCGCAGTAAGTTTGAAGGAATAATACGGTTACATCCATGGAGATGTTTATGGTGTCTTGAACTTAAGCTAGTTCTTGCCGTGAAGAACCCAAAGCCTTTGTTTATACCATCTTATTACATTTAATAATCTCTACCGTGTAATAGTGTATAACATGGTTTTATATTTTGGAGATACAGAAAAATAATACAGATGTTTGCTGATTTATGGTATAATTTTAGCCAACTTTACATGTGCTGTAAAATGAAATAATATTCTTAGGCTAAATAGGACAATGAAATAATTGGTTGTTACAGTTCAGAGTTGTTTATGCCATATTTGATACTTAATATTTCTGTTAGAATATATGATGGCCTTGTTTTACATGTGACTGACAGAAGCAATTAAGAAATTAAATCACCCTCTAATTTTTGAGACAAATAGAATTCATCTTGCTTTTTTTTTTATTACAACTTATTATTGTSTTAGAATTTTTGTTTAGCAGAAAGACTTCCTGCTTTATGGCTACTTGAAGACCAAAGTAGAAGAGTAAAGAATTATTTAAAGTTCTAATTGTGCAGTGAGTTAGATATGTGAACTAAAAACCCTTTTCTTCAGGTACTTTATTGCTTGTGAGGCATTCTTTTCACCTCAGATCAAGTGGTGACCACCTGTTATCTATCACCATAAACTTACACAAACAGATTGACAGAAAGCAGTGTCATCTCCTGTGACCAGTCTGGTATAACAATTGGCAGGCTGTATCCTGAAAGGTAAATTGTGAAAGCCAGTTCAGAGAATGAATAAAGGTCAAGCAGGTGTTTAATGTTAAGTACTGAACATTAAAACCTTCTTCAAAGTTCTGATATTGAAGTGCTGTTTATGCTCAATTTTATTACTTTGATGGTTTTTCAGTATTAAAAAAATTACGATGTTGACGGTTGTTCTTGCTTTACAACTTTGCTAAAGAAAAGGAGTTGGTAAGAATATGAAATTAAAAGAAAAAAGTAGTTGAACTGATGCAGGTGGAAAAGTTTTGACTGTAAACTTTCTAGAGAATTTTAAAAGTAGAAGATAAGAGATAAAAATCTAGGAAACTGAGAAATAGTATATACGCTACCAGAAGTCAGTGGCAACAACTATTGGATAATCTAAACTTTCTATCTTTTAGTATTTTTATTTTGTGTTTGCAATAATGAGGGAGCTCTAATCTGAGTTCTTCAGTTATTGATTTGTTGCTTGTCTGTTCCCTGGGAAAGTCAGATGAAGATCAGCATGACAATATTTATAGGCTGCATCTCATCTGTGGGATGCAATCCATCTTCGTTAAGTTCAGTAAAAGTGATAGATGGCATTTGGCAACGTAATGATGTGATCACTCTACCATTGCCTTTGTAAATCATAAGCTGTTGCATTCTCTTGTGTAGATATTTAATCAGTTATACACCCCATTACTGATTTAATTCAGAATGTCAGTGTCAGGTGAATAATGTGAGTATTTGTATATTAATATCATATTGTATTAATGTTCCTTTCATTTAAGTATGCTATTCATGTGAAAATCATAAACTGTTGCTTCATGGCTAGAATAAATTTAATCAGTGCTGTAGGCATCTAATGCCATCAGTGTTTTAATTCAATATGTCAGTGAAACAAATGTGTTTCTTTTCATTTCCAGTTTCTTTATGCTTTACTAATTCASCATATTATATGATGCTGTGAAAATATGAAGCTGAGAGTAAACAAATTGCTAATTTTCATCCTGTCAGTAGATTTTTGGGACTGAATCCCCCAATTGTAGCACCAGATAGGATGAGTACGTATTTCTGATTTATTTTATGTATTTTAAAGTAACTGAATATCTAATGATAAATTAACTTAAAAAAAAAAAATCGCTCTAGAATATTCCTTAAGGAAGTGTGAAATAAGTAAATATAAAATAATATCAATGCAAACTGGTAATGATAAAACACTGGAATGCATTTGCTTTGGAATCTTCTCCAGTGTCCTGTCTTTGGCAATATGGAGTTGCTAGAAGGTTTTTGTTTTAAGGAACCACCTGGAAGTGGCTAGAGGACCATTTCTAGGTCCATTTCTGTCCTCAGTTGGCACCTGCTTTATCATTGATAAAAGGATTTATATGAATTTTGGGATTCTTGACTAACCTCTAAAACAAAAAAATTATTTTAACCTAGAAACAGTATAAACTAACAAAAAATATTGTATTAGCACTGATAACTTATTATACTGAAGATTTGCCTGAGTAGTGTACTGATGGTACTTCATCCAGCTCATACTACATACTAATAAGAACAAAGTTAGTTATATTTTCCGTTGTAAGAATTTATCTATGTAAATGGCTTTAGCACCTACTTTCTAGGTCTTATGCCATTGACTTTAAAACCACCTTACTTACAGATTTCTAAAAGTATTAAATGATTCTCTTCTGTATTGGTGGAGTTCTCATTTCCATAAGTAAGGAACATGATAAAACTAAAAGTTTATTGGCAAATAAAAGTGAGTGCTTGGCATAAATCCTTCAGAATTTATACTTTTGGTGGAGCTAAGCAAATGCACTTGGTATGTGTTTGCAGCAGACAGGGGTTTTTTATTTAATTAGTGTTTTTTTTCTTGTCTTACATCAAGGCAATTGAATTCCTCTGAATGTTTTGGTGTTTGGGTTTTTTTGTTGGTGTTTTTTTGTTGTTTTTTTGGGTTTTGGGGTTTTTGTGTGTGTGTGTGTGGTGGGTTTTTTTGTTGTTTTTAAGAAAAACATATTTTTTTTACTCTGAATTTTTGTGTTTGTGTTGTTTATGAAACCATTAGCGTCCACAGGCTTGTCCCCTGAACCTTTTGATAGTTTCAGATTTAATTTGCTCGAAGATGTGATCATCCCATAAGGAGCCCTCTCTTCTTCTTTAAAAAGCATATATACATCAAGCAGTTCCCAAAGTTTTATTTGTGATAAAACATTTCCTTAATTGGATATCAGGTATTTGATTTCAGGCAGCTTTCACAGCCTGATTCTGTTGCTGGGCTATTTTCAGGTTTGGGTTTTTTGTTTTGTTTTGTTTTTCTTCTTCTTTTCAGTCACAGTCTTAATCTTTGGAATTCCCATTAAGATAGAGGGGTTTTTTTTTATTGGTTTTGTTTGTTTTGTTTTGTTTTTTTAATCTTAGCTTCTTTATTTTCTTTTAAAGTTGTTGCTGCTGTTCTCTTTTACATTAAATGTTTTATTGATTGCTTTGTTTTAGTTCTGCTCCACTCAGAACATATGTATATATGGCAAGGTTTTTCAAAACTGCACGTTTTAGATATTTTATTAAAACAAGAGGAAGATGCATTTTTCATCTGTATGCTAAATGTTTGCGTGTCTCCATATATGGCAGAACTTTCCATGACACTGTTTTCTAAAAATTTAGAAATTACCATTTTATAAATAGTAATGTTGAATTAAACCTTTTTCTGTCACCATTTACGGACCTTGATATGGAGTTGCAGTATGATGTGTTGGTCCAGTTTAAGAATGTGAAGCTGTACTTTCTAATTCCTGTAGAAAAATGGAGTTTGTCTCTTAAGTATAGAAATTACAAGTAAACCTACACATCTTATATTTGAAGAGCACTTTCATCATTCCAGTTGTGTTCTAGTTCATCATGTCTAGCTGTGGCAGTAACAACATCATTATCTTTTGTCTACTACAGAAGAGTTTTAGGCTATGTTGTATAAACAGTTTACTTTCAAATTTCTTGACAGATTCAGACAAGAAACAAAGCTAAAGTTGATAGAAATTCAAGAGGTTACACGAGGGAAATGACTTTTTTTTTTTTTTCCCCTGATAGTCATCTTTCAAATGAAGAGCATGATTTGCATTAAATTTTAGTTAAATGCTCACCTCCTAAGGACTATGTCTTTCACCACAAGACAAAGACTTGATTTCATTTTTCTAAAAACTTCCATAATAAAGATGAGGAAACACTCAACATTCACAGATATGAAAGGTAAAAATAGTGCAATAAATGCTCTGATGGTTTCTTCATTACAAATAAAGTGCAGAATTGGCCAGAAAATCTTCACTACATCTTCTGTAATTTTTAATAGAATCACAGAATATCCCAAGTTGGAAGGGACCCACGAGGATCATCAAGACCGACTCCTGACTCCACACAGGGAAACCTAAGAGTTAAACCATGTATCTAAGAGCGTTGTCCAAATTATATCTGAGAGCGTTGTTTTTAGTTGAGAATTGTAAGTAGTGGTAAATTGGGATTCAGCATATACTTTTAGTGGAAATTAGTAGATTAAGTTAGAATTGTATTCCTGGCTCGCTATTTTAATATTTATCACGCTTACTAAGTTTTCTTTTAATTTCACAGTTAGTGGAAGATTTGCAAGAAGTGACCAAGAAGTATATCAGAGCCCGTATCTAAACTGTACAGATTTCTGCCCCTGGGAGTGATCCCTGGGCCCAGACCATGGAGCAGAGTGGTTCATGTATGCAGTGCTTGGCCTGGCACCTCTAGCATGATTTGGGCAGTCCAGGTTTCCTTTGAATCCTATGTTGTGTTTCTCTGACTCTGAGATATTATCATTATTTTTATGATTTCTTCTGGCTCATGCTGCCTAAAATTGTGCGCTGGCTGTATGTCAGTCCTAAGAGTGATATTTTGTTGTTATGATCATGGATATTTCTTGCATGTCCTGAAGCATGGTGTGAGAAAGTTAAGGTGTGTTTGAGGTGTAGAGATTTTAGTGATTGGGAGGTCTCTGTAGGCAAAAGGAACAAAACCTGATGTCGTCTTGTTTATACTCCCAAAAGAGCATTTTTTCAGAAAGAGTAGCAAATTTTTGCCAGAAGAACACCTGGGTTACATCTCAGAAGGAATGAGTTGTTTTGTTCCAGAAGGTTGCCCTGGTATAAAGTAACATGCATATGGTGGGCGCTCAGGGGTGCAAGACCCAAGAATGAAGCAACTGACTTTCTCAGTTCATAGTATAGACAGACATACCCAGAAACTGCATAAACCATAGTTGATAATAAGCCTGCATTCAGGCATGTTCTAATTGGTTTTAAAATACTTCAGTAGGTGTTTGCACACCTCTGTCATGATGTTTGAAAGAACTGCTTATCTTTGATTTCAGTTGGTGATTTCTGAAACAAAAAATAAAACCATGGCTATATCTCAATATGTTTTTGATGCTAAGAATTAAAAAATAAATTAATAAGGCAACTAAATACTGCATTTAAAGAAAGAATACTTGTAACACATTCATCTCTGAAAACCAGAATTCTTATTTAAAGGGTCATCTTTGCAATGGTCAGAGGAATTTTTTGTAATTTTCAAGTTGCCTTCAATGCCATTTTTAAAGTTAAACTCTGTCACTTTTTTGAGTTACTTGTGAGCGAGCTGAATATATCTTCTTTCATAAATTCTTCTTTGTAAGTAGGAAAACCCATTTTACATATATTCATCTCCATTTAAGGAGTGTCACCTAATTTATTTTTTCTATTCTTCTTTAAGACAAGTCACTGAGACTTCTCTACAGATATGTCATGAAAATGTAGTCAGAAGATCTCCAAATGCTTTTGAAAGAGAAACATAAAAAACTGATAAGTAATTATTTGTGTCATAGTTTTGATTTATTTGCCTCATAGTTTTTATTTAGTGTTAGCACTTTCAGTGTGATCAAACTTATTTTGGGACTTTCTGTTCTGTGTATATGAATTGCATGGTAAAAATTACATCTTCCAGCAAGCCAAATGTAAATTGTAATAACCAGCGTAATGTAATCCTTATTATATTTCTAGATTTTTGCCTTCTATAGCTCATTAATAAGCTGCATGAACCTTCTGGTCTAAAATTATTTGTTTCTAACAAAATAATAAGTGAAGTAATCAACATACATTTCTGTAGTAATTCAAAAATAATGGTAGGAAATAATTACTCCTATTTCTCACAGTCTGTCACTTTTATATATTGGAATCAGATACAATTTATCTTTTCTGGATGTTAAATATATGTTTTAGCTGCTTATTAATATTTGCTTTTGTTTCTTGCTCACAGTTTTTTATGTAGAATGAAAGAGTGTGGTATTGTGGCTTATTAAAACGATGTATTCACGCTGAGACCTTCAGAGTTGGTCTTTTTTCAGTATTTTTCAGGTGTTTAAAAAAACCCTATACAGTTAATAACAACAGGACACTTTGATCCCTATTAGTGTAATGTGTATCTGTATTAGAAAATACGTAGAAAGATAATGCTAAATAATACAAGTAATTAGTGAAAACATGCCCAAGACTTGGCTTAAATGGTGTTTGAAGTTGTGACTAAATTATCGCTGTCTTGAATAAATGCTTATTATTTCTAATGTATTATCTGGGGACACTGTAGTAAAAATATTAATTTATTGAGTGTTAGAATTGACAAATATAGTACAGGGATATGAATAGTGATATTGCTCTCATGTTTTTTTATTTAAATTTATGAAAAAATAATAAGACTTTGATTCCAATAAAAAAATGAACAGGTGAAACGATGAAAGAATTGACAGAGTCAATAGGCTGAAATAGGTGAACTCTCTGATTCTGCAGGATCAACTTTGAGGAAAAAGAAAAACAAATGTCTTGTTTTTCTCAACTCCTAGAAGGAGTTTTATTTGCTCTCTTTGTAACCATGTCTTCCAGATGTTGGGTCAGTGGAGGGACTTGCTTATCACAGAGCTTGGGACACTCTCTATTGGACCAGTTCAACCACATCCTCAATCACGAGACACACTGTTGACCAGAGACGTCGAGGAGCTTTCAACCGGGAAGCGGTAATAACAATGTCTGAAGATGATCATCCGCACGTGTTAGCTCTAGACGAATGTCAAAAGTATGTATTATATCTTTCTTACCAGATTTTAATTTTTGCCTAATGTCAAGGATACAGCAGCACTTCTTTATTTCACAGTCGTCTAATACTGCTGAACCCTATGAAGGTTAAGTAGATTTCTTGGTTTAGGAGACAAGTGTTAGTATTAATTTTTTTAAAGCAATTGCAGAATTAAGATACAACATTTTATATGTTTTTATGTTTCAGATCAAATAATCATTACATTTTCATGGAATGTTAAAAATTCAAGCTGGTTTTAAGAAAAGTGAGTTAAATGCAAATTATCAAGAGCGATCATTTTACTAATTTCTTTTGTCAGACATGTTACTGTCATTGCTTAAATAAAAGCAAAATTAATTTAAGCATTTACAAAAAGGAATCTGAGTTTCTTTTGTGGCAAATTGATAGGCCCATGTGTTTATCACAAAGATCAGTGTTGTGTAAATTTATATAACTAGAGATGTACATTTACGGTGCTTGTGGACAACATCCTGGAAAGAAGCGTAATTTAGTTCCCTTCCTGCCACTCTCAAGAAGATTGTGTTTCCTAGTAAGATAATAGGAGGGTTTATATTTCTACTTCAGCCTCTTTCTAATAAGTGTCTTACAAATTTGAGTTTCTTTAATCTTCTCTGTTAATTCTGGAAGAAAGGCAACCTGCTTTTTCTGCTTCTTGTAACTGTCTCCCCTTTGGGGAGGCTAGGCTACGTTTCTGCCTTATTATATTCTATTTTTAATTTGTGATAGCTGAACATACGATGTTGCATGGGTAGTCAAGGAGGTTATTTCCATGTGTGACTTCACATACAGTTTATGCAAATTAAGAGTTTATGCTGTATTGTAAAATATGATTTATCTAGGTATCATAAAAAAACCCAACTAAATACTGATGGAGACTGCAATGAGAGGATGGGCAGGTTCTGATCAGTGTATAAATTACATCCACAGCTCATCCCATAACGTTTTGTCCACCATTGCTTAACAGTAGCAAGGGGCTGATTGTGCCTCCTGTAGAGTATATTAAGGTCACTTGATTCCCCATTATCAACCTTCTGCATACCAGTTCTAATATGGGAAAAGCTGCAGATTAATTTCACTGTTAGAAATTACTAATATACACATTAGCAGAATTAAGTTTATATTGTAATGGTATATTAGTATAAAGATATGATCAGAATTGAACAGACCTGTGAAGAGAAAAAAATCTGTTCTGGTATCCAAGTTAATGAACTAGGAAACTGCTATAATTTATAGGATGTTGGCTATCACATTTTTTTATTCACCATTGATTATCACAATTTCTTACAGACGCCATTCATAATTGTCTCTGAAGGCATATGTTTTTTCTGTTGCTCATTTCATAGAGAATTAAATTATAAAATGTATCTTATGGTTTTGTTTGTTATTTTGATTTTAATACAGCTTAATGTTTTGGACTAACTGGAATGAGCAGCTCCCAAGCATCATGAGATCTACCCTCTCAGGCAAAAATGCACAGGTTATCATTAGTACAGATATTCTGACACCAAATGGACTTACCATTGATCATAGGGCGGAGAAACTTTACTTTTCAGATGGCAGCTTGGGAAAAATTGAGAGGTGTGAATATGATGGATCACAAAGATATGTAAGTAAAACAAAAATCCCAAACATATTCATTGTAAATCTGCTTGTTTGCATTTGCTAGCATCTTTAAAATGAAAATGTTACAGAAAGATCTTTAGTTGCCTAAGTTTCTCCTGATATTAGTTGTATATTAGATTTAAAACTGAAAACACTTCTGAACTACAAGTAATGCTCTGTTTACTCAACACATTCCAGTTTCTGGATGACCTTCTGGAGATGCAGACCCTTACCACAAAATCTATTTGCTTTGACATTGAGCCTGAAGCATCACTGTCCTGAATGATCTGTATCAGCTTGAAAAAAAAATGTAGAACTAACTTCAGTAGAAGAGGTAGAGAAATGTTCTGCTTTACATAGGACAGTTATAATTTTCCTTCCAGTGCCAAATTTTTCTRAATGCATTAGAATTTTTTTTGTGTAATGCTTCAGTGTTACTCTACCTATCTTATTTTTTTCTTTCTACCTATCCATTTTCAGATATATTCAACCACACTCCATTACTCTTTTATCATAATACATTTTGGTCCTTGAGTGCTCTATTAGTTTCAGCTCAAGTAGACCTTTTGCTTGGAATATGCTGAAGGCAGTTGATCTGCGCTCATGGTTTTGTTGCATGTTTAGCTCTACGTTTCTCATATTTCATGAAGTCTTCCTTTCAGGGATTTTGTACCTCCCAAAGTGCATGATAAAATAAATGAAGGGCATGTTCTGGCTTGTATTTTCAATTCCCAGCTCCACAAGATAATGTTTGGTACATCAGCTCACTTTCATATCTACTAATGTAAAAAAAAATCCTTCATATACTATATAAAGGCTTTGAAATCTTTTTGCATCTTAAATGAGAATTACATGTTTTTCTGGAATCTTATCCAGGAGATGTTATTCCATCACATGATGTATTCATCTACATTATTATAACTGTAAATGGCAAACTCCTGTCTTGAAGTAAGGTTCATTGGTCAATTAAAAATGCCTATTTAAAAGACACATGCAACTTCTATTTCTTTCACAAGTAGAAACTTGTGGTAATACTTCATTGTGTTTGCCTGTAAGTTTATTGCGAATTCAGACACTTATTCTTAAGTTCCTGGAGCTTAAGGATGTACATAAATACTAATATATGTGCCATTTTATTCCAGTGATTTGCTTTGCTTAAGTACATTATCATCTCTACCTACTGTTATTTGTCTATGTCACTACTATTTTTGTCACATTTATTAGGGAAAAGAGAAAAATATCTCATTTAAATCATCAATAGTAAATAACTTAAAAAATAATTTCCGTTATCTTCTATGCTTTCTTCAATTGTCGTCTTTGAAAATACCTCTTTCTAGATTGGATATTCTTTTGTTCCTCTTCTAGTTCAACAGGGATTCTTAAATTCTTTTCTTACGCTTTTTTCCAGTTCAAATTAGTTTCCTTTTCCTCTTCATTTTGGCTGCATTTCCACTGTCTGATGTGTACGTCTGTCTTGTATTGCTGTTTCTTTTCCATTTTGCTATCATGTTTAGTTTTACTTTCCTGATCCTGTTTTAAGGATCTTAAGGTTTTAAATATGCTGTCAGTTAAGTACAAGGTAATTAGTAGGTTATGTGGAAGCAGTTTAGTTTCGTTTACACACAGGGTATAACAAAATATGCACCACAAACATGAAATAGGAGATGATGCAACTTAGTTGCAAAACCATTACTAAAATCCCACCTTTTAATCAGACCTCTGGCTGTCAGTTTGCATCAGCAAGACAAAGTGGTCATTCGATTTTTCTCAGCCGTTGAACATTGAAACTTCTAACTTTGCTAGTATATTGTCTCTTCATTTGGCTTTCTGTCATTTTAATTCTCCTTCCCCATTACAGTAAACAAAAAAAAAGCTCCTGAAAGCAATAAGCTGMGTCCAGCATGCTCTTCTGAAGTCTTTTTGGGAGCTCTAGTGTGTTACCTATACAAAGCTATACTACTATTGGTTGTCCTACACCAATACCTGTTTTGGGAGAATCAACTAACTCTGTTGTCGAAAATACTGATCTGAGTTCTCACATGCTATGAGCTTTGAAACAGTGTGTGTTTCCTGGGTTCTGAAAGCACTTCTCCTGCAGTAGTTAGATGGGGATTGTTGTACCAGAAAAAAAAACCCACCAGGCTGCTTCATTCAAATCTGCAGTTAAACTGTGCAGAGCACAGTTGGCCAGCACTACTGGCCTCACTAGCAGTGCTTCAGCAGAGTTGCTCATCACTACGTAGATGCATTCTTACTGATACAAGAATGCCAGAATTGAACCATGAAATTGTATTATTGATCTGGTGAAATAATATTTCCAGGGCAGTTGTTTTAATTCGTTCATATGCTGTCCGGCTTGACGAGTTCTCTGGTTTCTGTAACATTAGGATAATACAAGTAATAATCATTCCGACGTTCTGGTGATCTGAGGTTCTTTAGGGTGTTTCAGCAAGGTGCTGCCATCAGCCACCCCTCAAAAACAGTTTAAACAGATTACCCTTTTCCTCACTATCTCTGTTTTGTTGCTTTCTAGTTTCTGTTAGGTTAACAAAGGTAGAAATTGTATAGTAGAACATGAAATGCTAATGTAATGTAATGAATTTTCTTCCAGGGTAGCAGCTTCTTTCTTCATTCCACTCACCACAATAATCTAGTACAATGAATGGGTAGAAAATAATTTAGCAGTATGGAATTGACTCTTTTAAGTGGATTGTAAGAGTTTATTGATTTTGTGTTAAGCTGATATTTTAATACTAGTATTTGGTTGCTGGAGTACTCTTTCAAGTTTGGAAGAATTTTGTTGTTGCTTTTGTTCCTTTTTATTACTTAGAAGATAGGCAGGGGTTTTTTTTAAACATTTCATGTTCTGCTCTGTCAGATCTTCCTGTTTAAAAAACAAAAATGGCAATTGCTTTTTCACAATCCCTTCCCCTTTTTTCTGTTTTTGCTCCTGCCCTTAGTTGGATTTAATATTGTGGCCACAGCTGTTTTTAGCTGCTTAGTGCTTTAATTATAACATTTTGTTCATGAACACAGAGACTGAGCCAACAGTAAATAAAGCTGATTTTATGGTTTGGACTTATTTTTTCAATAGATCGTGAGCTATTTTGATTTTTTCCTGTAAACAGAAGTCTGGGTATTTTCTAACATCCAGGTTGGAATCTTTTGGTCTCAGTTACGGATTTTGTGGGCCTACAGGTGTGATTGTTAAAATCAGTATGGTTTTAGAGTTGTCTCCAGTAATTATAACCTTTGTGTAATTGCAACCTTCTGGTAATTATAACTTCCAGTTTCTAGAATATATGTTTTTATTCTGTTGGAATTTTGTATTTAAGCGATTAAACAAGTTCTCAAGTTGGTGTTCAACTTCTGTTATCTTCAGTAACTTTTTATCAGTTCTGTTCTTCAAACTACTAAATGCAGAAATGGAAGTTAAAGGTTTGGCTGTGCATTTATGAAAAACCTGACTTTATGATTGACGTCTAAAATTACTTTTCAGACATGTCATTATATTTACTTGTAGTACAAGTAAGATTGAGGACAGCAGAGTAATTTTGGTCAATTCTTGGAAGGTATTCATGATGACATCAATGTTACCTTGAGAAGTGGCTGAATAACTCACCAAGGCAGGATAGAAGTGAGATGAGCCAAGGTAGCCAGATCAGAGATAAATCATGCAAAATATTAACAATTAGAAATGTAGAATGTCTAACCTCATTAAAATCAGAATGTGCTAAAAAGTCTTAGAAAAGATTCTCACTAAGATCTGAACATGAGCAGTTACAAAAAGATGCAGGTCCTGAACATGATTCCGAGTTGAAGAATCACATTGCTGTATTCTCTATATACTAATAAATAATCAGATGTGAAAACTAACCCGAAGGAAAATAATGTCAACTAGAAGGCAGATATTTTAATAAGCTTGGATGGTTGTCTAGAAATAAAATCAAATTGAGCCTACTCTCCATAGACAAATTATTTCATCAGTTTCTACTGCTTCCTTGTGATTTTGTTAAACAGCACTAGAAGCAATAATAGTAGAGAAACAAGAAATGCTAGTAAAAATTGATATTGTTAGCACAACATGCAGTTTACCACCTAGACATTTAAGTTCATCATGTTTTGCCTCTCCTATACCCCCTATTATGATAGTTTATTGTTAGGCTCTGGGCTTTTTAATCAATTCATTCTTTCTGTGTTTGAAAAGCAGCTAGAATGGTGTGGATAATCTTGGAAATTAATGGTACTAGAAGTGAAGTTGTGGTGGATTTTTTAATTTTCTCTGTTCAGCAGTATAAATATATTAGTTGTTACAGGAATTTTCTGTTCTTGATTCTTTTCTCTTACAAATCTGATCAAAAAGAATCTTTGCTTCTCAACTTTACGAATGTCCATGTTTCCCATTAACATTTGTCTGAAAAAGTCCAGAACCAATATGAAGAGTGAAATATCCCCCCTGCTTAATTAGTTGTTTTTCTAGGGAGTTCACTCCATTGACATTGAGTTGCTTTCTTTAAGTAGTTCTGTAAAGTAATGCTAAGATTGAACCTAATGAAAGTGATTCCCTAACCGATGGCAATGAAATCCTCTAATCCATGTGAGCTAGGTAGCTGGTTGACACAGATCCAACACTGTTGGTTTGGGACTGTTTGCTGAAATATCTTGATGTCCAGTGTTGGTAGCCTGGTAGAAATTAACTGAAAGAAGGAACTAATGAAAAGATAAAAATAATCTCTAAGGCTATGGAAAATAAGATTATTTATAATACCTCAGTATCCCACAAAATTCTAGGAGGTTGAAATAAATGTAACAATTAGATGAAGTTTGTCATTGTCATTTATGATGTTGAAAATAAGTGTTGTGTAATATGCATGTAGTTGCAAAGAACCTGGTTAATATAGTCGTAATTTAGAGAGATGTATACTTTCCATTTGAATGGCACTGAAAAGTACAGGCCTGTTACAAACAGTTGCTTAATATATCATTCAGTTGAACTGCAAATCTAAGTAACAGCTGGAACACTGCAAATTTAGCATTGCGGTTTAGTTTCCAGTGTCTTAAACATTCATTTCTAGCATGGAGAAACAAAAAATAATTCTTGAAGAGGAAGCACTTCTGATTTTGTTACATCTCACTTGGACAATTCTATGGAAACACGATCTTACTGTTACTGGTAAATGTGGTATTCTAGTATGTCCTTTGTATCCTTTGCTATGTGTTTGCAATTCAAGTTATTATGAAGGTATTTTTGAAAGATACAATAACTGAAAGGAAAATCCATGCATTAAAGATATGACGATGATGAAAATACGGTCTTTATTCAGACCAATCAACAAAAAGCATGATTATTTTTAGTAGGGTATAGCAGTGATTGGCACCGTTCTTCCACAAAACCCAACTTAAAACTAGACTAGAAATTCTTTTTTTTTTTTTTTTTGTGGCAACAGGAATGAGGAATTGGTAAACTCACAAGTGTTCTCTTCAGTACCAAGTTTCTTTCTTCTTCTGCCTTTAACCTGCCCCCCCACCTCACCCCTCCACAATTGTTTTTCTTCTGGTTAATATAAGCTTTTTGTCCTAGTAACACCACAGTGTTGGAAGGGCAGAATTTGGATACTCCAGATCAAGGCTGATAGATTTGTTTATCCAGCAAGAGAAAGCATTTTTGCTTTTTATTAAAGCAACCACATAAATAACAAGCAAAACAAGGAGTCTGATCTAAGTGTATCTTTTTTTAGGTGGCTAAATCAAATACATAAAAGTTATGACTTAGATTATTTTATTTTTTTTTTCCCCTGGCTGTGCAACTGCTTTCCCTGTATCACAGTCTCATATAATTTTTTTTTTTTCATAGATTCCTTGTTTATACTCTTTTAAAAACAGTATTCATAACTGAATAATAAATATGGCATACTATTTTATGTCTTTCATTTGAAAGAATGAACTACATTAGCTAATTTTAGATTAATGTGTTCTGTATAAGTCAGTTCTGTCAGACTGAGTTTTCAGATATTCATCTAAAATGTTATTTATTTTTAGATTACTGATATTGCTTTATACTTGTATAATGATTTTATTATGCAATTGACTTTAAATTGTCATTAATTTTAATCTATTTAAGTGTAGTTTTCTATACTAGCTTTGTCATTCTGTTAGAGACCTCTAAGTAGATTTGGGTATCTTTAGAAGAGTAAAGAACCCTTAGAAAACTTTTAAAAGCTTTATTAGATGGCACTGCCCATTTATTAAGCATTTTGAAAGAGAAGTATTATCAATAAGCCATTCATTAGAGTTAAAATACTTAAAAGCAACTCATATTTTAAGCKGATGCATTAACTGTATGCACTCATCTTTAAAAAAAAAAACAAAACAAAACTGTCTTTCTATAAAAGTTAAGCATTGTCATGGTAAGAATTGTTATGAATCTAATTCTTACTGACAATCTAATAAAAGTTCTATATAAATCATTCAAATTATAGTATTCTGGCACAAATTCTTGTCTATCTGACATGTCTACCTGACTGGCTCCTCCCCTTTTGCCATCATGTTTTTGTAGAGAAAATGCTACACGCACCTCAAATTTAGAGCAGCTATATGTTAAAACAAAAGCTGTCTGGAGAACTTAAAACTCAGAACTTAAAAAAGAAAGGATCATAGTTAAAATTAAATTGCCCTGCTACTTGTGACATTCCTCCCCCAGCTCCCAGTCTCCTTATCTCTTTACAGGAAGCAGAGAAAACTTTTCATCTGTTATTCAGAGCTCAAAGGACATGCTGTAACTGAATGTCAGTAACATTCAGTATTAAAACACGTGATGTACTATTGGATGTGTCTGACTTCGCTGGTTCAGGCRGAAGGGATGGTAGGGATGTGTTGTTCAGGTTTCCTTAATGTTTTAAAACTGTACATATATTGTTGCAATTTTTGGTATCAATTTAGACTTATGATAAAATATGTCAAGACAGGGTCTTTATATGATTGATTTTGTTTCATACTGTTAAAAACCCTATTTAAAAACTTATTACTGTAAAAAAAAAAAAAAAAGTGAATCTGTTCAGATCTTTGTAATGTGGAATGGCAATGCATTGCTTTTTTCAATGTGTGCACATTGATTCAGTACCACATTTCCCTCTCTGTGACCGAAAACATTGCTGAGGACCATAATTATTCTTACTTTTTTTCTGTGGCACAGGGTGCTTTTTGGCAGTTTCTGTCCTTTGTAGAAAAGGTCTTACGCATTTATACAGTACTGCAATAGTTTGTGGGAGTGCATGAATGTGGCCTTTGTGAATTAAATTTCTATGACATTGTGATCTATGTCATGCTTGACTAAATTTGATGGTTGAGGTTGTCTAGTTCTCTTTACCTGTATATTGCCTGCACATGTTAAAAACTTATTCCATGTATGGTACTCAGTGTAACACAGATGCTCAGTTTCTTATGGAATTGTGTCTTTTTTTCCTCTGACTCAGCATACACAATGGCTTTCTGATTCCAGCACACTTTATGCAACCTTAATTGAACAACAGGCAGCATCTACTGCAGTTTTACAATTGCGGATTAACTGGGCATTATGCTTGTGTTGATATTGTGCTTCCAGATGGGATAAGTAAAGAGGTTTTTGCCTGTATTCTCATAAGTGGGAGCAGTGCTTTGGGTCATTTGCTGCTACCCAGCCTCAGTTTATATAAAACTTGCTATAAGTTGATTATCTTGGGGTTTTTACAGTTTGAAAACATCATTTTYCTTACAGTTGAATGATTCTGCCTTGGCTTTCTTCTGTGTTATATATTTGGGTATGTGCATCCCCTGAAAGACTGCAGCAGTTGTCTTATGTCTTGATCCAAAGCTTATAAGATTACTATCAGTAACTCAGAGGAATAAATCTGCAAAGTGSTTGTATTGGTTTCCATCATTATTTTTGTTAAACAAACAATCAGCAAGAAAAAAGGAAGCAGGAGGTAGTGGGCAGATCCTTTTGTGCTTCCTCCCCATCCTGGGCCAGCCAGATGGGGCCACCCAAGGAGGATTTCAGTAGGGTCACAGTGTAAGAACCTGAATTTTTGTTACATGATCCTGCTGGTGAATCTGCAGGTATCTCTGTCCAGAGCTGCAGACACCACTGGGAAAATGAACATGCAAGCTGTACAGAATACAAGATTTAGAAACATAGATGACTTAGAACAGGTTTGATACACAGCAAATTTGGTTGACACTGAATCCTCAGGACTTAAACATGATTTGGCAGGTAACCAAAGGATGAAACAGACTTTTAAAGACGACTTTCATTTTCAGTTACTTCTGATCATCCAGGAGTGCTATCAAGATTTAAAAAAAAAAAAAAATTTTAAAAATTGTCAATCTTTTTCAGTGTTTTTCTATAAACTAGAATGTTAAAAGGGCTGTAAAGTTGGCCAAAAGCTGGCAGAAATAGGAACTCTTCCTTTTGGATGCTAAAATAAAACCAGCGTCCTTGGATAGTGCTGTGACATAATAGAGGAGACCCTGGTGAATGAAATGCTATGAGCATTAGTGAACAAATGTTCCTGGATGTTAGCTTTTGTGACCCTTTATTTGGATCTCAAACCTCCCAAGGTTGAACAGGGATGATCAGTTCTGTAATGCATTTACATTCCTTTTGTTGCAATTTGAGAAAAATTGTGACAGTGCTACAGGACACAGAACGCTGAACAGAGTAGTGCCTTCCTTGGCATTGGTTGTAACAATAAAATCCTTCAAATTGGGACAGTTTCACATTATCATGGAGAACAAATATGGGGTTGCAAAATCCGCATGGCCAGATTTTGTACAGATCTTTCAGAAACACACATGATTGATTTTTATTTTTTTTCTGAAATATGTCTGAATCTGAATAGCATAGGCTTTTAAGAGTGTATTATGAAAAGTGTTTTACAGTAAATGTGCACAATTCCAGAAGAGGTCTTTTTGCCATTAATACATTCCCATCTATCTTTTAATACTTTTAATTTTGAAAAAAGGCTAGTTAGAGAAAAATTGTCCTCCTGGGACATTTATCACTGGAAAAAGTCTTTGCTGGAAAAAAGGATTTGCTGGTCAAACCTTCTTACAAATATGCAGAAGAAGTGGTGCAGAATTTGTTATAATTATCTGATTAATAAGTAATTTTGATACTATATCTGTATAAGTGAATTTAAACATGGCCAGGAATGCTCCTGTGCACTGGAATACAATTATTTATGTCAGCAAATTGTTGAAATGTCCACGTGTCTCAACTTTGCCTGTGCAAAGAGCTAACGCTCTTTCCAGACAGTTCTTGGGAGTAGTTTGGCACTGAGTCAGTCCAAGGACATTCCCAAAGGCATTTTGCAAGCTGCTGTTTTGGAGGCTGTTCACTGCCTGGCCCTGGGCAGGGAGCTGGCAGAGGTGTGAACAAACTGCCACTGAAGCATTACTTGGTATTGAATACTGCAGAGTTAGGGCACCTTCTTAATCTCCAAGGCATAGCTGTAGTGGGAAAAATGTTTTTTTTTTATTCCACGAAATTAAATTTGGATGTCCTGTTTATTAGGTGAATTCTTTATATGATGAGAGAGACTTTTCTTAATTTTTTTTTTTTTTTAATTAAATATGGGATTGACCATCACTACTTCTTCTCATTCCACCATTTAAAAAAAAAAAAAAAGAAGGTACACAGCATCCACTTGCAAGTAGGCTAAACAGTGTACCAGTTGGCTCTGCATGCACAGTGCAGCCTATGTGCATGTGTGCAGTCAGCATGAATAGCTCAAATTCATTAGGTGTGCTGTGTATATGCAGATAATTATCCTCTATATTTCAAGTTGATTTCCATGAACTCACGTCGTTATCAAAAGGTCCTTTGGGAAAGAGGATAAAGGACAGAAAGCGGATGGAAAACCGTGGTGACCTAAGTAGAGATATAGGTTGAGCATTGATGATTATAAAAAAGAGTCATTTCTGTTGGGTTGTTAAAAGAAGGATATTCTTTTTCTGGTTTTATCCCAATTTCCCTATGATAAGTAGCAGCTAGATACATAGATACGGGGTTTTTTTGCCAGCCTGGATCAGAAGAACTGTTCCCACTTTATACATAAGTTACTAATTTTCCCAGAGAAACATGGAAGAATACAATGCAATAAATATGTTCAGAATGCTATTTATTTCCATTATCTCTCAAAAATTCTAATGGAGAAATAATAAGCCCTTCCAATAATTCTGCTATTCAGCCAAAATTAAATTTTCAACTAGACAACTGATTAAAAATATGTTATATTCTTCAGAACAGAAATTGTACATGTTAAATTTTTAATTCTGATACATAGAAAGAAAGAACATATATGAAAATATTTTACAGGAGCTGTGATTTCTGCAGTATTCATACAAACCCTACCATAATAGTGAACTGCAATTCCTATTTTCTTTCTACGTTTTAAACTGATAATTAGTATGGTGACTGAGGAGATTTTTTTTTTTTTTTTTTAATTGGAAAACACAAAACATTTATTGTCTTGGGTTCAAGTCTCTACTGTGATCGTAGTGGTGAAGGCTCTTCAGTTCTGAAACATGCTTCTGGCTTTGATTCATAAAGACTCAGAATTTTTAGACTTTCAGCCATGCTACAGTACCTCTTTTCCTCTGTTCTGCTTGGGCTATTAGGCAGGTGGTGTGCTGAGTAGGTATTTTTACAAGCACATTTAGATAAACTTTACAAGCACATTTAGATTACTTAAGGAACAGATTCATGGATTTCTGAAGTTTGGACATATCAAGAAATAACGTTAACCCTTGTAGCATCCTTTTAACACATTTTAAGTGCTGTTATCTCATTTTCCCAGGTGCTGTAAGTATAGAAGAATTAAGTGTTTTGTCTAAAACTATGAAGTGATGTGAGTCACAGTTTGCACTTTTGAAACTTCTTATTCAGAGACAACATTCCTTCTCATGCTTCTCTTCTCTACTTATGTATTCTAGGTAATTGTCAAATCTGGACCAGGTACCTTTCTCAGCCTGGCTGTATATGATGATTATATCTTCTGGTCAGATGGAGTGAGGAGAGCTATTCTGCGTTCCAGTAAATATACAGGAGGAGATACAAAAGTTCTTCGTTCTGATATCCCACATCAGCCAATGGGCATTATTGCTGTTGCCAATGATACTAACAGTTGTAAGTTACAAAGCAAGAGACACTATTTTGTTAACTCCAATATCATTCATTTCAAGAATTTTACTTAGTTTTAACCGAGATAAAATATTTTATGGTGTTTCATAAATTCTTTTTGTTGTAGGAACTGTTAACAAAAGATGGGATATAACCTCTTCCCCAAGTAAATAAATATTATTGAATGACCATTTTCTGCTATGGACATTGTGCTCATTTGATAGCAGTTAAATCATTTCCTGTCAAATATCAGCAGTTTTGAATGTTGTGGGGTTTTTAAATTATTATATTCAAGGTAACTCCATCTGTTTATCTTTAGTATGCTAGCATCTGAGGCACGCTGACATTTTCATCTGACTGATAAAACTTGAATCAATTGCCCATGAATCTGAGATATGGTGATCTTTGCTCTCTCAAAGACTTTGGCCATTGAAGCAAATTTAATAAAACAGAGTCCATCTTTTATAATTTGTTTTTCAGGTGAGTTATCTCCTTGTGCACAAATGAATGGAGGTTGTCATGATTTATGCCTTCTGACTCCTGATGGACGAGTGAACTGTTCATGTCGAGGGGATAGAATACTGATAGATGATAACAGATGTGTGAGTAAGTAATACTAGCTGACACAATGCTTTTCTATGCTGTGATGCAGTTGGCTATCATAAGCAAAGACAGTTGGCCCAAGCCATTAATTTTATTGCTTCTCTATACTGTAAAAATTGATCTGGCAATTCAGCACATACCAGGCTTTTAACTCTTTTATGTCTTATAAGGCTTTTGGGGGGTTAAAAAGCATTAATACTTATACTCTCCTTAAATTCCAGTTTGGGTAGTTGTGTTCTACTGAACACTTCCTACTGGCAATTTGTTTCTGTTGAGTACAAATATTTTCATTTCATGTCCTTAGACATATAAAATATTGTAACTTATTAACCAGCTGTTGTATTTAATCATGTAGAATCGGTGTTTTAGTAATTCGGGAATGTTTCCCTTTAAGTTGGCAGACTCTTTGGAGACTAGTTTTGTTGGAGAATATTCTGTATTACACTGTTCTAAGTCCTCCTCTTCTCGCATCTTCCCATGCTTCCTCTGAACCAGTATGACTCGGCACATGATAAAGAAAATATGAGTAAACTATTTTTTTGTAGTTCAGAAGTGGTTCAGAACCTATGGTTGTCCATTGCAGCTTCTTTAGATCACACTGTCCCTGTGCAGAATTGATGTTTATGAATGTGGAAGTATGTGCTGGTAATTTGGAAGGATGTGATATATATACACACTCTGCAGTCTTCTGGCTTTTCTAATAATTTGGAGAAAATCTCTGTCACTTTGCTAATGCTGTGCCTTAGCAGGAGTGAATTAACTGGAAAGCTTTGGGCTGTTTCCCCAGGGATGACCCACATTCATAATGTGGAACATGACTTTGTGCTTCTCCCCTCAACAAGTGTAGCTGGCTGGATTTGGAATGGAGGGAAAGCTGGGGGGGGAACTGTGTGGTTCCTTATGTCTCTGTTAATGTCACTGTATTGTAGCTCTTCTGTCGGAGACCCCTTCCAAATTCCGGTGGTTTCTTGGACCTTTACCTCTGTGGGGCAGAAATGCCGACTCAGATCAAGTTCCCCACTTCCATTATCTATCTGTCAAGTATGCCTGTTCTGCTGCTTTGACCCACCTGCTTTCTCTAAATCAAATTTTTTGATCCTAACAGTAGAGAGACACTATAACATTCAAGAAAAAATATATTTCAGTTTTGTACATGATTTAGCAAGATTTACCATCCTGCTAGAAGCTTAGACAGTTCGCCTGCTTCAGACTCTACGGTGGCAGTCTGTTGCTCCTGAACAGCCTAACAAGTGGCTTCTCTTCTACTGATACAGAGTCACTTTTAAAATGCTGGTCTGTACATGCAGAGCTGTGTTGGTGTGGGATCTGAAGAGATGTAGTCCTTCATTGATATACCTGGACTGGTTATTTTGCAAACCTACTCCTTTGCTAATAGAGCTTATTTTGGCCATGCCACTGATATTTTTCATGCTACAATGATATTAGGCTTTCCTGGTACTTCTGAGTGAATAGTATTTTCATATCAGTATTTTCATAACAGGGAAGAATACTGTTGTTTAATGATCAGTTGAAGAAGACCAAGAAGTGTGCATCTGCTAAGGACAGTCTTATTCTCCTTCCCACCATATGCCTTTCATCAGCAATAACAGTTGTGTAACTGAATGATGACTTAACTAACTTGCTTGACTGGGAATCAGGATTTTTTGATTTTAGACCTAGTTTTAGTTGGATCAGTGACCAGAGCTCGTTCAACTTGACACTGCAAGATCACTAAAGCCAGCTAAAGAGAACTAGTGAGAACAGAAGACTGGGATGAGGGGGAAAGGATAGAATTACACGTTTGAGTATTGGTGTGATTTTAAATTGGCTTAAGGTATCCTTAGGGCTGGACCCTAGTCCTTTAGAATCAGATTCTTAGGCTTGGTAGCTCAGCTACGTAGCTTTGTGAGGAGTCTGTAATTAGTTTTATACCATACCAAGCTAATTGCTTGGTTATTGCATCTAAGATTTTGATCCTAAGAATTCTTTTGTCATGTTTATTTTGGATCCATAGCTTTGCCTCTTGCTTAATTTCTTAAAATATTGCTATTAAATGAAACCAGATGCATACATTAATTATGCAGATAATCAGTATAATCATACAGTAGCTACCAATATGTCCCAAATACGTGAACTGCTATAGTTTTGTTCTGCACTTTCACACAGTTTAGTTCACCTTCCACCTTTACCTTTGGCTCACACATACATGTTGTACGTGTTGTTAACTAAGTCTTTACATAGTGCATTATAAGGTCACTGAGATTTCATAGGAAGACCTGGTTCTGTAATTAAATATGTAAAAGTATGAGGGTTAAAACTCTTATCCTTCACAACAGGAAATATACAGCTGATGTAGAGTCAAGATGCAGTAGTAAAGTAGCATACAACTAACCTGTATTACTTTTACAGCTCTTATTCAAAAACTGCTTTGTCTAGCTGTGTAATTGAGATACAATGAATTTTACAGATGATTTGCAGTGATAAAGATTTCAATTTAAACTATAACACTGTTTCAGAGTAGCAGATTTTTAGTCTAGTAACAGAATCCAGTGATCAATTGATATTGTATGGACAGGTATCTGATTGTTAATGGTTCAAAGATATTAATTAAGACTTTACTACTTTACAAAAAGGTATTTTCCACTAGAGTGAAATGTTTCTGCTTCCTGCAGATGGACTGTTACCACCAGGCTTATATAATCACCTTATTTCACTCTCCCACACTGTCAGGTTTTATTGATTTTGGTCATTAAAGAGACCTCTTGGAGCTGGAAAATTTCCTTAAGTTCCATTGCCTACCAAGTCTGCACTTGGTCTTGTGGGTCAGGTCTGTCACTTGCTCCGCTAGCATTCTCCCATCCCTTTACCCGTGAGATAGAGTATGGTAAAGTACAGGAATTGCTAGAGACTTGGAATTAACTGCTGCCACCTTCTCTGAATCTGGCAAGGAATCTTTCCTTCATTGCTAGGCTGGCAAGAGCCTAATGGGTTTTTTTACTTCCTTACAGCAGGACAGAAACCTCATTGGCTGATAAAGAAGACAGGATCAAATTGTAGCAGGTTAAAAGTGTTTCAATGCTTGGTTAAGGTATTTATATCATAAACATTTCAGTTGCCTAGATTAATTAGAATCAGAAAATATAAGGAAGAGTTGGAATTCTTAATGTCTGGAGCACTACGAAGACAAATCTTTCACTGATCCTCATTTTACCTTCATTAAATGTAATGGACTTTATTTATTTCGTGTAATGATTTAAACTCATTGCATGAATGCAATAAAAGTTCTGGTTTGTTTGGAGGTGGGACAGAAAGATGGCTGCTGGCATTCCAAAGAGGTTGAAAAAAAACCACAACCAAGATGAAAAATCTAACTGCTATTATGGTAGTAAGATACTACTTTCTTAGTAATAGTTATGATTTTTAAATAACTACCATAATTACTACTGGGATAGATACAAGTATCTACAGGCATCCATTGGGTCTGTCTAGGGCTATATCAGATGAGTTACTGAAGTTGAACCTTAATTAAAGCACTTTTTCTCACCTGTTTCTTTATCTTGTCAAGGCAGCGATCAGCAGTGGAAGTGAAAGAGGTTCAGCAGATAAATTCATAAGTCTGATCATTTATTTTATAATATTATATGGCATTTATACTTTCCAAAAGCATTAGAAATCTTAAAATTGCTATTAGGTAAAACAGTGTTTAAAACCTCATCTAGACCATGATCTAAATTATTTTGTAGAACGTTTGCAAGAAATGTTGATCAGCGTTATTAGTTTAAAAAAAAAAAAAAAAAAAGAAAAAAAAAAAAAGGACTTAGACATTAAATGTTGGGGTTGACTAGCACAGAAAGGATGGAAACAAGACAGTCTTTATAATTTAGCTGTGAGATCAAGTTTCCTTCTTTGTAACACAGTTGAAAGGGATACTCAATAAAATTGAAAGTTAGCAATTCCAACTGATAAAAGGAATTAACTGCCCTTTCAAAGTGTAATTAGACTATATAACTTACTGCCAGTCAAGATTCTTGAGACAAAGCTTCAGTAAAATTCAAAGAGGGATTGGATGATTATATGGGTAATAAGACTACCCAGACTACTTGTTTCTAAACAAATAAACTGTTTTGAAAGGCATTAAAGTGCTTTGTTTCTGAAAGTTGGGGTTTGAAGCAATCTCTACAAGGGTTTTCAGTTAGACTTTAACTGAGGGCAGATTATACTATACATACATTTTGATTCCCCCCCCCCCCCCATCTTTCTCTAAAGATTGCAGTCTACGATGCTGAACTAAATGAACTACAAATGTAATTGAGAATGACTTTTCCTAAGATCTAAGTTCTTACAATGCTAAGAAATGGGGGGAAAAAAGAGAGAAACACAAATGCTGCAATACACTTGGTTAACATTTACAGGACTGTGTAAATCATATTCAAGATCAGATCTCACCTTGTCCAGAATCTATATTTTCAGCACTTCTTTTATATTTTTCTTCACATTTGAATCAAATCAAGAAATGTTTTCAATTTATATTGGCTTGACTTTTGCATATACCAGACATCAGTTCTTCCTGAATTTGTGCTGAAGTAATTATAATGGAAACAAGAAAAAAAGCGTAATAATTAGGTATCATTTCCCTATTCTTCCTCTTGAATTGTCCTATATACTTCTCCTTTCTCTCAAGTTTGATATTTTGTTTAGAACTATACACATGAAGTAAGTGTACTATCACGAAGTTCATGACCAGATTGTTCTGTGTAGATTTTGTGATACTTTTTTGGTTTCTAACTGAACTACTAGAAAATCTATATGCAAGAGAAAGCAACAGTCAAAATTTTAAATGTACATCTTGTTCTCTTCTAAAAAATAGATAAAACATCCACTCTGAGAAGGTGAGAACACAAAAAATTTACATGTCTACCAATGATTTTTTGTGAATAAAAAGAAATAGGTAAAGTACAAACAGCAGGTTTTCTTCATTGGGTGTTAGGCTATATCTTCAGCACTGGATGTAGTACATTGATGCTGGTACCTGTGTACACACTGAGCACCTGCCACAAAACAGACTTGAGAGTTCAAATTAACTGCTAGGTAATGTAAGTGTTTACTTATTGCTCTTGGATGTGCTGTGTTGAAGAGGTTTTTTTAAACATCTATTAAGGAACGGTTGCATACAAGGTAGGGGCTGTGAAGAGGTGTGTGTGGGTAGAGGATAGCTGAGCACAGTAGTTACAACGTCATCATCTCATCAGAATTGCTGCCTTTAAGTTGCTTCACTACATGTTCCTTTATGGATGGCTTGGCTATGTATTTTTCTTTTACAGACTCTCTCTTACCTTGGTTTGGAGTTCACCCCAACATGAAAATTGTTTGCTATTTTGATATCTGTCCTCAATCCTGCATAATATCAACAAATATACAGAGAAGTATGGCAGTCTTGCAGGCCACCACGCTGTAGAAGCTTTTAAGTTCTGATGCCATGGTGGGGGTTTTTTGTACTTTGGTTTTCAAAAACTGTGTAGGAGATATTTTAAATGCAGCCAATGTTTTTCTCATTTTCACTAAGTGTAAAAGCTATTAAAAATTACATGTTAATATGTTTTACTTTAGCTAAAAATTCTACTTGCAACATTTATTCTGAGTTTGAATGTGGAAACGGTGAATGCATTGATTATCAGCTGACTTGTGATGGCATTGCTCATTGTAAGGACAAGTCTGATGAGAAACTTTTCTACTGTGGTAAGTATTTCCAGACGTTTCACCTTCACATTCTTATTTTAGTTATACATGCTTATATTGGTTCCTCTGTGACTTTTCTACTTACTCATACTAACTGCTTCCCAAGATGCACGAGAAGAAAACGCCAACTCGCACATTAAGAAAACCCTGACATTGTAAGGATAGAATTACTTTTACCTGAATATATTTTCCTCACAAACTTCATGTATTAGCTGACTTACATTCTAAAAAAGCATCTCAAATGTTCTCATATTTCTGTCTCTAAAACAAAAATAAGGAAAACCACAGCTAGCTGCTTTTTCAAGGATGAAAAATTGAGTATTTTCAGCTTTAATTTAGCAATTTTGATTTAGTTTTCCATATTTAATAAGATTTTCCCTGATTGTGAATAGAAAACATCAAAATAGAAGTATTATAAAATACAAAAATGGCTGTGTAATAGAAATTTTTCCACTCACTTTTCTGTTTAGGTTTATAATATCATTATTCTTCCCACCAATCAGTCTGCATCTTGCAACAAGTTAGGCTCAAGGGTSTCTACTCTTTACTTTCATATTTTTCCCCAGGGATTCTATCCTTTTCTCCCTGCCCCCCCCACCATAATCACTAACTGAATCAATTCCAGGTTTTTTGTGTCCAACTGAGTTTGCCTGCTGCAGTGTCTAAAACACTATGTTCGAATAATTTTCCTAAATCACTGAGTCACCTTAATGAATTCATGTATCCTGCATGTTAAGTGAAATCTCCTTGTTACCTGTGTGCCTGTAACTCTTGGCCTTTATCTTGTTCTGTATATTCATATCACAGCCTTGGTATCTCTTCTGTTTCCCGTATGAACAATTTCATGTCATTTCAAACCCACCCATTATGTTTATATCTGCCACCTATATAGTTTTATGAAAATGTTTGCTTTAATTCCTGGAGTTCACCTCTGCCATTTTAATAGAATCATAGAATATCTCAAGTTGGAAGCGGCCTGTAAGGATCATTGAGTCCAACTCCAAGGTTGATACTGGAGTAACAGCCAAGGTTGATACTGGAAAAAAAGAAATGGAATAGCTTTCTTCTTTTTTCTTTTTCCTTACAAAAATTAACACCAACAATCTGAGTATAGCAACTGATACTATGTATTTTTTTTTCTTCTTTCATCTTCAATTTGTGCCCCATTAGCTTTCAGACTTCTATGTGATAATTGCTTTGATCATGTCATGTAAAACTAATAGCAACATTCCATCAGATCATCTACATGATCATCTACATGTAGATGATCTGATGAGGTTTGTTTGTTTGAATCTGAAAAAAAAGAAAACACATCAGACAAGGAAATAAGAATCTGGAATATACAAAACACTTCTAGTTACCAGGGCGGAAAGGCCCTTGAATTACAAGTGACAGCTTCAAATCACTGAAAAGTAAATGACTAATGTCTGTGAATTCCTTCTTAGGTTTCCTTACTAAGTATGTGTTGACGTATTTGTATTTAGGTATGCATCTTGCTTAGACATAAGAAGTAATTAAAAAAACAAACAAACAAACAAACCCAAACCAAAACAAAAAAACAAACAACAACCCAAAAACTAAAACCAACACCACCCCCAAAAGACCCAGTCGGCTATATTTTTATATGGATTAACCCTCTTTGCCTCTACTATTAATTTTAGTCATTTATTTCATTCACAGTTCATGGAAGAAAGATTAAGATTTCATATAGTTTCTTTTACTTTGTTAGGAGAGGAGAGTAGGTTGAAGGAATAGAGAGAAAGTAATCTGGGAATAAACAAGAAAGTTGTAGCTGGTGAGGAATCTCAAAATACTCTTTCTTGTCATTCCAGAGAAGTTGTCCTATATGTCAGTATAGGTTTGGGGTTTATTGAGCTGCTAACACTATTTTATACTTTATTCTACAATACTGAAAAAATATAAATGCAAGATCCAACAACTTGTCTTTCCATGGATTTGCTACATTAATATAATGTCCTTTATAAAATTATTTGTAGTGTGACAGTGTACATTTTGCCTGATTTAAATGAACCGTACTGAACTTTTTGCTACACATTGGAAAAAGCAGGAAGAACTGTGATTCTGTCATGCACTAGGACATATACAGTATGTTGTTTTCTGAATCTGATAAAGTACAGGATGCTGGACTCATTATTATTGATTAACTAATCCAATGAACATTATTTATTTATTATTGTGGCATGACTTCTACAATGGTTAGGGCTTTAGTAAATAATTCCTGAATTTTCAAACATATCAACATATGTACAATTCATACATTGTTCAATAGGGTACCTACTTGAGCAGAACACTTGCAGTATTGGTATTCAGAAATCCAGAAACTTTTCTGCTAATATTTTTTCTTATTTTACTCTCCATTTATTCCTAATTTGGTTTAGGGCAAATTTGGTATGTTTCATTCTATATGATAGAATTATTGATGCTATATGCAAACATTGTCACATAGCTGACAAAAGTGTGTCTAAACAAATGCATTTAAAGCACATGGGCTTTTTATACTGCAAGATAATGAAAATTGAGAATTAAGCTTTCCTTTTTCATTTTTTGTCGTTCTTTTGTTCTTTATTATCGTGCTTTTGTTTATTATTCTTTATCTGTTTATCAGTCCAAGTCCTTCTGCTGGACAATAAATGAACAATTTCTGAAGTTTTTCCTGTAGCTTCAAATGCATTTTCATTTAAAATGTTTTTCTGGAATGTTTGTCTGGTTTTAATGTAAGGCTATTTTTATTATATATCAACTGTCTAATAAAATTATGTGCTTGTACTTAACTTTCCAGAAAATAGAGGCTGTCGGAAGGGTTTCAAGCCATGTTCTAATCGTCGCTGTGTTTCAAGTAACAAAGTATGTGATGGTGCAAATGACTGTGGTGACAACTCTGATGAATTTGACTGTAAAGGTAAATGGCAGTTACTTCCAAGGTGATTTCAGAATCTTGCTCTGTAAATGCTTAGTGTGTAAATAGAAGTAGCTAGAAAATGCATATAACTTTATTGGAATTACAGGTGCTGGGATTTGTTTTGTTAGAATTCAAAAACAAGCAGGTGCACACTGGTATGTTTGAGAGAGCATATGCTGGGATTGATATGAAGACCGATTTTGGTTTACACTTACAGTCCTCTAGAAGGCGAGCGGTTTTGGCTATGGAAAACTCAGAAAATACAGTTGCTGCTTCTTCTGTGAAGTAATAAATGAGAGAGTATCTTTACCACAGATGGAAAGATTGAAAGATGGGCAATTTCTTCTCTGCATCTGCTGCACTATTTCTTCTTTGAAGTAGCTAGTGTTCGTTCTATTTCTTTGCTTCTCAGATGCATGGCAATGTCTGTGTCCTTTGCAAAACTTACCAGAATTGTTCTCCTTTTTATATCAGAATTGTTTTTCTTTTTATGCCTTAAAACATGGATTTTTATATCTGTGCATCAGCCAATGAATAAAGACTAGCTAGCAGACAACACAAATCCTTAGTTACAATTCAGAAAGATTGGAGGGGAAATTATTCCACAATATATAGCTAAAACCTATGTAGCTGTAGTAACTAGCATTTTTTTGAAAGCACTGCGTGGTTTTTAATCATTTAGTTGAATATGAGTAGAGAGAAAAGCATACAGGCAAAAACACCAACATAGTGTTACATGAGAGAAATCTGAGAGATTCATAGGTGGTCCTGAAAGTGTTTCTTCCTCCTTACTTGGTGATTATCTCAAACTGAGTTGAATTACCTAGAGAGAGACTTTCAGGCTCAAAAAATAAATTTAAAAATTAGAAACTTATGCTTTCAAGTTTATTAGACCTTATATTTCTACTGAACTTTTAGTTATGGAAGGTACACTGTGTTCTGAATGCCTCATCCTAAAAGGTAGAAGGTTTAAACACAATACATATAATATGCATCTGAAGAGTCTGTTTAGTACACAAATTTACATCTTTTATAACCATATGTTACAGATTCAACGTGTGCTTCAACAGAATTCCGTTGTGCAGATGGGATTTGCATTGGAAAATCAGCACAGTGCAACCAGATCATTGATTGTGCAGATGCTTCAGATGAAAAGAACTGTAGTAAGTTCGTGTTTGTCTGTGCTTCATCATAGCATCTGTTCCATGATTGTTCCTTGTTTTATAGCAGTTAATTCATAGTCATCACTAGTTGGATACCAACAGCTGCATGGTCTGCGCAAACTCAAGCTAAACCTGAAAACCAAACTATAAGGCGCTCGGTCTGTACTAGGTGTGATATAGTAATTTACTGTCTCTTTCCAGATAATACAAACTGTGCTTACTTCTATAAACTTGGAATAAAATCTTCAGGATTTATTAGCTGTAATTCGACTTCACTTTGTATACTGCCAGAATGGATATGTGATGGATCTAATGACTGTGGAGATTATACAGATGAACTAAAATGCCCAGGTAACTGTGAAAGAGAAAAAAGAAAAAATTGATTTACTTTTTTTGAAAAACATATTCCTATATTTCTTGTTCTTTTTTCTAATTGTGTTGCAAAATATTTACTCAGTCAATACTGTTTTATTTAATACAGAGATTAATATAATGCTGTATGCGGTTTTTTTCACCAATCTTTATTTCATGTTTCATTAGATTATGCAAATTATTACAAATTACTAATGCATTTCTCTGAAGAAAACTGTAATGTCTGGCTTTCTATTTCCTCAAGGTTAGGTCTGTCATTAATCATTTTTATTTAAGTAAAATATCAGTCATTAAAATGCCAAGCTCATCAAGCTTCAGCACAATCACTTGGGAACTTTTATTAGCTACTACTTTAGTGGATGATATTTCTTTTCTTGTTTACTTTTTTAACTTTCTCTTTTATTTTGTTGAGGTACTTGGGGTAGGCTGCCAGGGTAGAATCCAGGGTTATTGCTTTTGTGATTGTTCTGGTCTTCAGCCACTACAAAGAGATCACGGTACACTTGAGTCCCAGTCCCAGGGCTAAGACTGTAGGCTTCCAGAAAAGGAAGAGGTATTTACAGCTGGAGATTGTGTTACTTTTCTAGGTTTTCCCTGTCTTTTTCTGGTCTCCTATGGGAAAGACATTACACCCTTATGACGTAGAAAAAAAAAAAAAAAAAATCATAAACTTAGTGTCTTGGAAAATGACTCATATGAAAAACTTATTAAAATAGAGATGGGCAAAGAACCAATAACAACAAGAAGGACTGAGGTAAATATCTTACATGGAAGAAACAAGAAGCAAACTTACTTGACATTTTAAAGTCTTATTTTTTCAACTTCTCATCTGACAGTTTTTCGTGAGAAGGCAGAATACTAACACATTAGAAACATACATTTTCAAGATATATGCATATATAAATTTGAAGGAAAGCCTCTATGTTCATGAGACTTCATGATGCAATTTTTATCAGAATGACTGGAGTAAGTGTTTATGAACTTCAAAAGTTAACATAAAGTTTTTAATGTTTAAATAGTTTTGTCCTCTTGAGCCTATCTAGTAGCAATGCAGGGAAAGATCCCTCATGCAGGAGTATAGTGCTTCTGTGCAAGTCTCTTCTGCAGTCTTGAGAAACACTCATTACCTCATAATCACGCTTTTAGCATCTGCTTTCTATTATTTCATAGGTTATTTGGGTTACCCTAAATTCTTAAGTGTTGTACAAAATCAAATTCTTAATGATGAATGAGTATAAATATCTAGCTGTATTATGAATAAATATTTATTTTCTAATTTGTTTGGGGTTGTAGGATTTTTTTAGGGATTTATACAGTCCTTAACCCCAATCGTTGAGACATTTAACACCATATTTAATGTTAACCAATGAATTATTCACAATATTAAATTCTTACCTAATGAAAGATCACATCTATGTATTTGCTCCTTTATTATTCAGAACCCCTCATTTAAGTTTGAGAATATTAAGTACAATATGTAAACATACCTATAAATAAATAAGTGATGAACTGATTTTAGAATGAGAATACTTTAATGAACACAGGTTTATTGATACATATTTGTAGGATTAGTCCCATCCTATGAAATTCTGATCAAACTGAAGACAGTGCACTAGCAAAAAAACTCTGGGGATGTCAAGCCTCTATCTCCTCTCCTGCACCTTGAGCTTTTATACAAAAATATATAGAATTAAAAATTAGTAGTGTTTTTTGCTCATAGTATTCCTATTACTATCATCTTCCAGAACCACATTCATTCTTTTAATTTCTAGTCTACATGTATTCCAGATTATAGCTGCTGTTATGCTGAGAAGGACCTTGTAGTCCTTCAGTAATCATATCCTTACTCTTTACTTGTGATGGCAAATAAGCCAAGGCATTTTGGAGTTCCTGCTTTCAAGATAGGGATATCTGTCTGTGTCATCTTAGTCATCTCAACCTGCATCTCTCTTGAATATGCCAGACCAGCATTCAGTATATCAGATGAAGTCTTACTTTTGCCTTGTATCAGTGAAAATACATTTTAAATTTTTGTTTATGTTTGTTTTCATAATTGATTTGTGCTAGAATCTGTCTTCCTGTGACCAATACCTCTCTCTTTCTTCTTAGAATTATTATTTAGTGAAAATAAATATTTACTAATTAATAAATGTTATTAATTAATAAAAATAAAACTTTTGATTTTATGTTGGTAATTACCATCCAATTTTTGCTAGACTAGTATTTAACATCATCTGATTATTCCCATTTAATATTCTATTTTTCTGTGTGATGAGCCCATTGTGTCACCAAAAGCTTCTGTTAGAATTCTCATATATTTTGTGCCAACTTTATTGATGAAAATATTACCAGGATCCAGAAGGAACCTAGAACTTCAGCACTAACGTCAATCAACCTGACATTAAGAACTTTCATCCTCCCTATAAGCCAGAAGCATATTAAATTATAGTTTTCATTCTAATCTCCATATTCTCCAGATTAGCTAATAATTCTTTAGAATTTGCTGTATGTAGCACTTCATTGAGCTCAAAATAGCTTAGATTTACTGTATTTCCTTTATCTATAAGTGTGGGGCTTTTTTCCATACCAAAGAAGATTTTGAGGGCAGTGTGCTATAGCTTCAGTAAACTAATGTTGCATAAGTAAACTAATGTTGCATTTTATTCCATCGTCCATTTATTTGTATTACTTTATTCTGTCTTTCAAATTTGTGCCAAGAAGTTCCATCATTTTAATGTGTGACTAATTGCCTGGATCGTTCCTCCCTTTACTTGGAAGCAATACCATTCTAATTTAACCTACATGTTATTTCCTTTGCCATTTCATTCAAAACTGACCAACTTTGGAACATTAAGTTTTTGAGTGTTGTTTCTATTATGAATATGATAATTCCCATTAACAGTCTTTGTTCAGTGTCATTGTTCTTAAAGAAAGTTAAGGCAAAATATTCATTTAGGGATGGCTATACTTAGACAATCTTTAATATCTACCCAGTCGTCATAGACATCCCACTTCTTTCTTTATTCTTTTCTTCTATTCATACAGCTGTAGAAGCCATAAATATGATAACTTTAACTTTCTTTTTAAGGGCGGGGTGGGGGAGGAACAATCCCAGTGTTGATAGCCCCAATACGTTAAAGGAGTAATAGAAACCTTGGCAGAGAGCTTCAGTGATCTCCAGTGCTTGGAACTAGTGTATATCGCCTAGGTTTTCCCAGGCAAAGACCTTGCTTGAGATTTTGAAAATAACCTGTGCCACTCATTAGACTAGTATTTGTGCTTACGTCATGAAACTAAATATATGGTATGTTTTCTTTCCTCACGTCTGTTTTCTAAGCATTCATAAAAGTAGACTCTTAAATGACTTTCATGCTCTACAAAGAAAAAAGGCAAGGAAGAAGAACTTTCTCATTTCTGACAAAGTCTAAATCTCTGGCTATAACATCAGTGGTATAACTCCAGTTAGTCAGTGCATGCATCAGATTTGTAGCTTATCCCAGTGAATGTGACAAAAATACTGCCACAATTAGGTTACCTTGTAGATGCTGGCAGATAGACCAGAATGGCAATTTCTTCAGCTGGTGTAAAACAACAAGCAATGTTGAGCTACCTGAGCTCAAAACCTGTAAACTGAACTACTCTCCTCTATAGGTCCTTTTAATTTAGGTTGAAGCTGTGCTCTGATTCTTCTCTAAATAAATGAAATATTTCAGCTCCCTAAACTACTTAGCTATCACTATTTTCTAATTTGTATGACCACAATTAAATAGTATTTTTTTTTGCATTTTTAGACATAAACACTTTGTTGTCCATTAGAACTCAGAAATTTAGCGGAAATGTATTAGGCTCCTAATCATACTAGTAGAGACCATTTTACATTACATTCTTTATTTTATCACAGTTCAAAACAAACCCACATGTGAAGAAAATTATTTTGGTTGTCCTAGTGGAAGATGTATTCTGACCACCTGGCTTTGTGATGGGCAGAAAGACTGTGAGAATGGAGTAGATGAATTGCACTGTGGTGAGCATTTTATCTTATTTGTATTTCTGTAATCACTAATGCACTTTGAAAACAGAAAGAAGTGTGCATTTATATCTCAGAGATTGAATCCAGAGCTATATGAAAAGGTCTTTAATACTGCATTTGCAGATTCAACTCTCTAATACTTCACGCTGCCAATATTTTAAACCCTATCTCATGCCAGAATGAAAGTCCTATCAAATCTTTTTTTCTCCTGAAGATATATTTGTATACAGACTTTCTATTGCTTTAATATACAACAATTTACTAATTCTTCATAATTCCTCATTAGGACAGTTTTATAGTTATAACCACTTTGTATCCATGTTGTGCGACCCCAACAGGAAGTAACCAAAATAGATCTTTATGACATAAAAATAGACATTTCTTTGCATCAGAGTCCATACAGGTATAATTATTTAAAGTAACAACAGAAGTGATGTGGATAAAATACAGCATAAAACTGTCAACCAGGTTAAGGGTCCATTCTGTCTCAGATCTTTTAAGATTCTTAAACACTATCTAATTGAGGAGCAATGCAGGTTGGTTTTGTTCATAGTGAGAGCTGGTCTTTTAACTTAAATTTGTATGGATTACCTGAACAGATTATTTGTATATTCCTTTTTTTTTTTTTTTTTTCTTTTTTTTTTTTTTTTTTTTTTTTTGCTTTACCACTTAACATGACTGAACGTTATACGTTACTCTCTCCATGACCCAGTTTCCATTAACATGCTTACATGTTTGGTTTGCAGTTTACATTGTATATACACATCTTATAACTTCAAAATTAGGGACTGCTGTGCAGTATGAAAATCAGAAGGTTTTGTGTTGACTCAGTGTTTACGTTTCCAGGTTTTATTACACTTACATACTTATATGTAATATTGTAAAATCTATTGGCTGATTTTTGTGGGAGAGAGGGAAGGGGGATTAGTACATTCTTTTTTCCCAACTTATTGCTCTTACCCATTTTGAGGTAGTTGTTACAACACTCTACTTTTAAATTCAGATGGTATTACCTAAAATTCTTTTTATTGTTAATAATAAAATTTGTTGTCATCAGTTAAAACAAAATAAGTTTTATTCTTAAAGAAAGAAGTCTGGGAAAAGTGGATGATTTGACGTTTTCAGGAAAGGTCATAATAGTAGCACTTATTTAGAGCAGTTGTGCAGACTGATTTTGAAATGCAGAAGCATGCCATTATTTTCAGTGTATACAAAAGTGTAAATGGGACAACAGAATGCAAATACACAACAAATTTTCTTGTGAGAGAAAAGAACATGAAATCTTTTAAAGATGCAATTAAATACTGCAATACCAAGAGAAAAGCTGCATTGGAAAATTTGAACTGTGCCATCTCTGCCCTACTACCAAAATAAAGCAGTTCACTATAGTTATAACATCCATGTGAAATACACAAAGCAGACCTATGTTTTTAAAGTGTTTGTCCTCATCCCACTAGCAAAATTTTTAAAAATATTAGAATGTAAGCATTTAAATGTTTTACTATTTATTTATTTATTTATTTATTTTTATAAATGTATTGGTGAATGCAAACTCTTAGACAAACTGGTAACATCCTGAATACCAAGATTAGGCTTATACTGCGTTTCAGTGTTTTAATACACTAAAATTGGGAGGACAGAAAAGGAGCAGTGTGCAGATTCCTAAACTATGCTAGAAAATACAGGGAATGCAGTGCTGTTGTGAACCTAACAAATGCAGTGGCTGGTGTCATTCCTAGATTCGTCTTGTTCATGGAATCAATTTGCTTGCTCTGCAAACAAATGCATCTCTAAGCAATGGACTTGTGATGGTGAGGATGACTGTGGAGATGGTTTAGATGAGAGTGATGCTATTTGTGGTGAGTAGAATAATTTTAGTTCTGTATTGTGTCAGATCATACATACTGAAAGAGACCAAGTGATCCAAGAAGGTGGTGGAAAGGGAGCAAGTACAGCATCTCCAAAGAGCATGTGCTTTAAGATAGGGTATTAGAGGATATTCTCCCCCAGCCTTCTCCAGCCAGCAGCTAGATACCTTTTTATGGGTACTATATGATTTGTGTGTAGTCTGTCAGTGAAGATATGAATGGCACACCAGCATGGGGAAAAGGAGAACCAAACTTTTCTCCAATTCCCATCCTTGAGGTAAAACCCCTGTATTGCTATTTGAGTTTTACATTTCAGTGGTAGGTGCTTGAAGACTCTAAAGTTGTTTCCTCCCCACCACCACCACCCCCAGCTCTTTCTCCTATTCCCTTTAAATTTTTATATATACAGTCATAAGCATTATTGCGTAATATTCTTCTCAAATTCCCAAACCCTTCAAATTGCATAAGGAATTGAAAATTTTACTTTTCATTCTGGGGCTCAGTTGACTGGAAATGTGTTAGTGAATTCTTTTCAAAAGAAAATCACTTTGTCCCAAGTCATGTTGTCACAATTTCATGATATTTTATACATTGGTTCCATCCTTATCTATTCTGTATTTTAAGATTTTCTTTTTAAAATTTCAACTTTTAAATATTTGTTCCTTTTCAAAAATCCTCTTACTTAACGTCCATTCAACAAAGAGTATTTTATTCCATATTTTATGTGTCATACCACGTTAAAAATATTGTTGATAACTTTTCTTCTCTGTCTACTTAACACTTCCAGTAATCTCTTCAGCTTATGTTCAGAGTTGTGGTTTGTTAAAGTAGTTTCTTAATCAAACACAGATGTAGAAATGCCAACAAATGAAAAGGATGAAGGTGGAAATTAATACTGTTCTAATATGCAAAATATGAATGAATTACTACATAAACTTCAAGTTGACATCCATCTACAATATATTTTTTCATGGTATTCAGGTCATGCTGAGGACTGGGGAGTTGGAGGCAATGTCTGTTTGAAAGGGAAGATTTGTCTCTGCCTCTCTCCCCTAGGAAAAGGAGAAAGTGTGAAATGAGAAGACAAGCACCTCGTCTGGGACTACTAAAGAGCAATGTGAAACCCTAAGAAACATCAAGGCCTGAAGCTTAATAGGAAACTTAGAGCAGAAAATAGAAAAAGGGAGGGGAAAACAAAAGCCAGCAAATTGCAAAGTGTCACTACAAGAAACCTTTTTTTTTTTTTTTTTATTTTAATATTGTTCAGAATTACTTCTTTTGATATCTTGACTTGCAATACATTGCAGATCTCTTATTAGAAGAAAGCCCACCAATAAAATTGTAGGCCATCTCTTGAAGAGGGAAAAATCCACACCAGTTATGAAGAGGGGAGAGTTAAGGCTGTATTTCTTCTTAGGAACAGGAGGTAGAACTGAATTGCAAGAAGAAAAGAGAGATCAAGATGAGTTCAGATTTTTCAGTCTTACAAAATCAATATTTATTTAATTTGAAGTTTAACTTCAGAAGTATCAAAAAATGGCAAATACGTAAACAAAAGTTGTCTCTCTTGCATAAATAGTACAAAAAATCAAATTTTTAAATTTGTTTTACTATTTTATTAATTTCTAAATAAAATTAGCAGAAAATACAGTCTCCTTTTTCGTGAAGTATATTTAACTTATCTAAGAGAATACATTAAGTGATGGATTGCGCAAAAGTTTACTTCCAAACAGGGTAAAATTAGTCCTAGGATATAATATTCTTATCTGGAGAAAAGCCTGTTAAAAAAATAAGTATTAGTCAAATAAACAATATGTTGAGTTGCTAGAACTGTCAGACATTTTCTTACTCCCACTACTGTTGTACTTGGTGCACATTGTTCTCTTCTACATGGGGCTGACTCATGCAAGTTTTGAATACCTTTAGCCTCCTGGCATAGAGTATAGTGATGTGAGGGTTATGTGGTTTACGAGATGAGTTCCTTTGTTCGGTCAGTCCAAACATGCAGTCAAACATAAAGACCAAAATTGGTTTGAAAAGTTGTTCTGTTGGATAGTTTTCATGAAGTATGGTAAATTAAATTTCCTTGCAGAAAATTAAGAGACTGAATAAATGGAAAGAATGGAAGAAACAGTAGATTGTCAAAATTTTACTGTAAAATACAGTCTTAGCCAGTATGTTTATCATACTGTGCAGAACAGAATCTTTTCAGCTTTATTGTAAAATAAAAAAACCCTTACCCAGTCACTACCTGTAAAAAAAAAAAAAAAAAAAAAAAAAAAAAAAAAAAAAAATCAGTTAGAACATGTTCAGCACTGACATATAATGTTTTTTCAGGTTCAGTGACCTGTGCAGCAGATACATTCAGTTGCTTAGGCTCCCATGCCTGTGTTCCCCAACACTGGCTTTGTGATGGTGAAAGAGACTGTCCTAATGGAAGTGATGAACTGTCGACAGCAGGCTGTGGTATGTTTGCATGTCAAAAATGTGTAGTATTTCTTTTCTTGGTACTTTTGCCTTTACGATATCCAGATGCTGTTTATGTCTGTAGTATCATACCCTTACACTGTCAAGATTGTTAGTGAAGATTGATGGACCACATGTGAGCATACATACCAGGATCCTTCAATGTTTTAATCAGCCTAACATCTTCAGGTCTTGTTAATATATACTGAGGCACACCAGCTGAAGATCAGTATGTGTGTCACGTCATAGATGTTATACAGTATGTTTACTAATGAAGATTAGCACATTATTGACTACGCATTTTTATTCCTTTTCCTGTAGAAAATGCTGCTGCATGTCAGGGAGATTGTACATCAAAAAGGGAGATACAGTTCTGTCGCCAATTTATTCTGGCTAATTGTTCAGATCTTGGCATGTCTTGCCCTGTAAACTATTACTGCCAGTCTTCTCAGATACATTTCTATTAAAAGTGTCAGGAGTTCAGTAGTAGTTTCATTAGGGGTTTTGTTTTATTAAGATATATAAAAATGGTATAGGTTAAAAATATTGAAATGTGTTCTCTCCACTGAATGCATGGTCTATCACTTACCATTTCTAGGCTGAGTTACATTTTGAGTATTTATGGATTTTAAAGAGCTTTTGTTCGGGAGCAGAGTAATATAGGAAGGACATCTCTACTTCCCAAATGTTCTTTTCCTCAGAGGCAGACCTTAGGTTAGTTGTAGACATTGTCAACCTCTGACGCCTTTTTGTCTTGGATTACATGAGGTTTTAGCTATCTTTGTGGTGATGATTAGCTTTTTCTGCTATTGAATTGTGTGGTGCTTTTTGTATGACTCAAAAGTTATGGTTGTTTCCATTGAATCCACACAGGCTAACTACTTCTCATTTCATCTTTCTGTAAGAAAATGGCTGTATATCTTATGTTCTAAATTTCATTTATTTTTATGTACTGTATTTTCCTTAGCTCCTAATAACACTTGTGACGAGAATGCTTTCATGTGCCGTAACAAAGTCTGCATTCCCAAACAGTTTGTATGTGACCATGATGATGACTGTGGAGATGGATCAGATGAATCTCTGGAATGTGGCAAGTATAACAAAAGTAGAGTAAACAGAAACATTTCAGACTGTTAACTCTAAGGCCTTCTGCAAGGTCTGTTACTTTAAGTMACTATTGAAAAAGAAAGCTCTTCGCTTTTTAAAATTGTTTTAATGTTAACTTTTAAATTATGAATACAACTTGGTATTAACTTGGAGCTGGAGCAACAATGACAAATTATTTGCTGTAGTTGTGACTTACAGTTGATTGCTAATAACATTTAACAGAATGTAAAAATGTACAGTCTATAATTTCTTGATCATTATGTATATCTTTTCTATATATCTTTGTCTCTATATACGTTTTTTTCTATCAAATACTGAAACATTTCTGTCATGGTTATTGCTGCAGTTAAATGATATCAAGTAAAGCCATATGTGAATGTTTATTTTTTTTACCATTCATATGAATTTAGGATTTCTTATATTATGTGAATGTCTGTACAGTGTATCTAGGCCATACTCAGAAACATCCATCTAAATAATATTTATGGAAAATACAGAGCAAATATTCTGTCCAAAAAGGCAAGTTATTGATTATCATGCCTGATTTTGTGCAGTTAAAATCTATATTGCTTATTTACTCTCTTAAATGTGCTCAAGAGATGAGAACCACAGCAGAAGATAGCTAGCTATGTATTTTAGGCATTTCTATTGTACACACCACCTGAAGAGTGTATGTGCATAAATGATGCAAGTAGACATCCAAAGATTAAAAGAAAAAGCATGTTTGGTATTTGCATTTAGTAAAATTTTTCGTGTAAAGTTTGAGTCAAACATGTAATAGAACATTGTAGGAAAAGAATATAATGTAGCAAATAAGAGCTGATTTGTTTGCTGGTCATATAAAGAACAGATTTCATCAACATTACTTAGAACTGCGTATGACATGGAAAAAATCTGTTCCTGTGATGAACTGGGCAGTCACCAAATTGTCCTTTTTCTCTCTATGCTCACCAGAAGTAGGCTGGTAGTTAAAAGGCAACAGCCATTCCTGCCACATCATTAGATAGGTCAGATCAGGAGAGCACCTTTGAAGCAAATCTCCCACTCACCCCCACATACTGTGTTTTGGCTCACATGGAGCAGTGTTGAAGCAAGTGAACTGATAGGGGAAAAAACCACAAAAACCCTCTGAAGCTGAGCCAGCTAATATACTTCAGCCAGCAGTGGGCATGAAGTCCACAAGAGCAGAAGAGGGCTAGTGTGAAGTAAAATCCTGAAATGCATCTAGTGTGGATATTGGGTTCTCCTTACCAGCTGTTTCATTCTACTGCGCCACACCGCTTGCTAGCGTAGACTTCTGGATCCTTGAAGAAAGAAGGGAACAAACACACCTTTCCTAGCAAACTCCATTTGCTTTTCACTTACGTAAACTACATGGTGTTTTGAAAGGAGCAGTCTGCAACAATAAGCTGTTGTAGGGAAAAACTGCTTAGTTCATGTAGTTTAAACCAAATCAGGATCAAAGCAGGTAATTGATTTATTAATGACAGATAACTAATTGGAAATCGGTGAACTATACGTTCAATATCAGTAGCAGCAATGTAATGGGTAAATCACGCCTGCAAAATGTTATATCTTACGCATTTTTAAACACCATTTTATAACTAGTCCCAAAAAGTTCTGAACACACAGACACACCCAGAGCAGAGGTACGTGCACCTTCTGTCCCAGCCCGGGACACGGGCTTACAAGCACGCATACCCACTAATCCACAGAGGGCTGTAGCTCTCCATGAGGTCAGATATGCAGCTCCACTTGGTGCACCCGTCCTGCCAGGTTCAAAGCACACGCTGTTATACCCGTGTTGCTATCTTAACAGCTGTGGTTATCCAGGCCATTTTGCCAAAAGGAGTCTGTGAGAGTGGACCCACACAATAAAGAAACTGTAAACTATTTCCTCCATTAGTAATAATTTATGCATGCCAGAACCCTTTATAGAAAGTGACTCATTATGGGTTTGTTCCTCTATTAAGCACTGTATGATCAAGTTGAGTGGTGGGGGGAGTAGGAGAACCTTTCTGATCAGATTTTACTTGGAAGCAGTCATAAATTCCTAAATAAGTATTTAGAACTAAACAGTCACAAACTTCAGAAATAGGTGCATTTTTTYCTACATATAATTCCTTGCTGGTGTATTTCATTTGTTTTCTATAGCATCATATACATGCATGGTCCCTTAAAATACTGACAAACAAATAGTGATGGTTTGATAGACTTTTGGAAAGAGACAGAAGGAGGAAACAGCAACAGAAGCAGAGGATGTACAAACTCCTCATCTAATTGTAGTATGGACCTGCCTTCAGGCACCGGCTCTATTTAATTTCTGCTGAGTAAACTGAAATCTATAGCAACATTTGTTACATGTTGCACTGCTCCAATGCAATTTTCTGTTAGCTGGTAATCAAATACACACCTTAGTGTGTGACTAGTATGGTAAACTCGTTATAGTGTAATTTTAGGAAAGGGTTGCATTCTTTTACGAGAAAGGGAACTACTCTTAGAGAGTAGGAATCAAATTCCAAAACAGACTTTTCAAGGTGTTGTCAGGGTGTAAAAATAAACCRCGTAATTCACCAAGATTTTAAACATGTGATTTCTGGTTTGACTGCAAACTAGGTAGCCTAATCATAGCTCTATTAAATTCTAGAGCTAGACCTTTGCATTTTGATATCCAGAAAAAAAATATATACTCTTCAGCAGCCAGTTTACTGAATGGGATGAAATTTGGTTTGAAATATATTCCTAAAAGCTGAATTAAGGGAATCCATTTAATAATCTAGATTTTTTTTTTCCCCCATCTGTATCATTTAAAGGTATATTTTCTTGTTTTTTCTAGAGTATTATTCAGATATAATACAAAAATGGAACTGGTGATTGGATTAACCAGTTTTTACTTGTATCAGAATTTGCATCTAAACAGATTATAAAAGTTCACAACTATTCTAATCCCTGATAATTTCTTTGATATAAGTTTTTATTCCATTGTATAATCCTGTCTTTTTTATGAAATCTTAATAATTAATTACTAGTAAACAAAAAATAGCAATAATTCAAGCTGGGGAGAGCATGAGAACAAAACACATTCTCCCTAAATTGCACATCCTATTGCGGAGACAGAATACTGAACTAGATGAGCCACTGTCTCATCCTGTAAGGTATTTCTTATGTTCTTGAACATTAAAAAAAAAACTAGGAGTTCTATTCAAGAATATGAAATTTCATAAAGAAGATTAAATACTTTGTTTATGTGGCTAATCAAAGGACAAATACAGGAATAGGAAGGACTTTCTGGTTTCAATTTCCAGTTTCTTTATGTCCTGTCATCCAGAGGAGAAGCAATATTAAGCAGAGGCCCTTGTTCTGCACATTTGTAATGACCTTTCTGATGATGACATGCTTGTGAAATGCTGCAGGCATGAGGTAAAGCTGTTGGTCTGTAAAAACTTCCATTCAAAGGTGTCTCAGATGACCAAAAAGCTTCACCTTTTTTCCGTATCAAGCCAGCCTATATTCTTTCAAGCATGATCTATGTAAAAAAAAAAAAAAAAAAAAAAAAAAAAAAAGAGAAAAAAAAAAAACAAAACCTTCAGGAGACTACAGAATTATTTTAATTCCAAGTAATGTTTGTAATTGATGTAATAACATACTGCATTTTGAAAATAGTACATTAACACATTTCTAAATGAATTCTGATGATATACAAGAGGTTTAAAGCTCTTGATGGAGAGGGATATGTCATCCCAGACTGTCAAATGTTATGTCTCCATCTGCTATCAGAAAAAAGCTATACTACATAGCAGGAAATACAATAATTAGAAAAAAAGAACAAATATTAACTTTGAACAAATATTAACTTTCTACTTCTAGAGAGTAGAAAGTTACGAGTGCTCGTTTCAGATGTTCACAGCTTCAGTAGTTAAAACTTCAGTAGTTATTACAATTTGGATTTGTTTCTTGGAAGAATCAAATTTTTGGAGCTTAAAATCTGCATTTTTTTTCAAGATGAAAGAATGTTAAACATAATTCAGCATATTTGTTTTTTAAAAAAATATTGCAAAATCATTCTTTATAATCAGAACAAGTATTGCTACGTAGTTCTTACTTTATAACCATATTTACTTTGTATTTTTTTTCTTGAGTTTTAAACTAAATCAAGGCTTGCTTTCAAGGCTCTTCTAAAGGACTACAGAGTATCTGAGGCAGAATTTATACACACAGAATACAGGAAAAGTTACACTTTTCTTTCCCAAACAGGAACATACGTTTTGTAGTAGTTGGTTCAGTGTAATGAATCTTACAAGTAAATATCTTACAAATAGAAGGTGATTTTCCTTCTGGGAATTTTTCAACTTTCATGTTTCAAAATTGAATAGAAAAAACTAAATTTGTGCTTACTTTTCTGAATTTTTCTACTGCTTTGTTGGTTTTGAACTCTAGGTTAAACACTCTAGGTGTTCTAAGAAGCAAATGCCTGTCTGTGGTTTCTTTACTTCATTATATATTATAATTTTCTGTTAGAAATCCACTTTAACTTTGAATATGTATACATTTTATATATATTGATTTTGTGGCCATCTTAGAAAATGCATGTTTATTGTGGTTAAAATGATTAGTGTTCTGTGTGTTTTAAAGGGAAAGCATATAGTACAAAGCATATCGCAAAAATATTTGTTGGGTATGGCAATTTCTAAAATGTCTGTTAGCAAGCTATTTCCTAATAATAGCAAAAAGTCAAATTACACCTAAAAGAAAATGTATTTATGATTGAGAGCTGCATAAATATGTTTTACATATGTGGGAATTGTTTCGTGACTATACTGTGCTGCATAAGAGGCATTTGATTTCTCTCTTTGTTGGTAGACACTCATGTATAAGCATATAACGCTTTGTATCTCTTTACGGAACAAAAGATACTTTTACTTACATTGCCTTGTATATGCCAAATTTTATGTCGAAAGTAGGAAGCAAAGTATGAAGTCATTAATTGCTGTATTTCTAGGGTATCGTCACTGTCGTCCTGGAGAGTTCACTTGTGCTGATGGAAGATGCCTGTTAAATTCCCAGTGGCAATGTGACGGTGATTTTGACTGCCCAGACCATTCTGATGAAGCACCTATAAACATAAAATGCAAAAGTTCAGGTTCGTATTCCATTTTTTGAATAATGTGTGACCTTTCTTTTTGCAAAGCAATGGTTTAGGATTGTAGATAGGCAGATGTAAGACCTCGTAGCTTAAATCTACAGTGCTTTCATGGTGATATTCCTTATCTCTTGCAAGGAGAATATGTTGTCAGTCCTTGGCATCCAAAACCTCAGCTCGCAAGGTTCAAGCTATCAGTTCCTATGGCATAAGATGGCTGCTAGTTCATTAATGCATAAATTCTGTTAGTACTAAAATAAGATGATATTAACATAATTATTGTCGAAGTTTATAGCTTGCCCTGAAAATGTTTAATATATTTAATATACTCATCACACAGAAGTAGATCATGCAAAAGGGGATGTTAGGTTGTTCTTCCTATATTAAACACTGGTCTATTTTTATTAGTAAATCACTGACCAAATGTGATTTGTTTTATTGATATTTTCTACTGGCATAAGTTTGCTGAGGTCTGACTGGTTTTTGAGTGGAAAATGAATCCTGGTGTGTATGTCATATCCTATTCTGTGGCTTTTTGAAAGACCAATTCTTTTGTCTAGATCTTATGACTTTACTGTACAGTAGCCCCATCCTTTATACCAATTTTGATGGAAATCACTCATATGCTTTGAGGTAAGGCAACASACCTGCTTAAGATATAAGTGTTCTGATTCTGATTTGAGGAACCTGAATGTAGCTGAGCCAATGTATTCAAGTTTTGCCGAACAGGAAAAAAAACATGTATGTGTGTCCTCAGACAAGGAATGCGTCAGAATTCAGTCAGTCATGTTTACTAAACACCTGAGCATCCAGAGGAGAGAAGCCATGCTTTTTAAGTTTTGCAAACTATAGAACTATATTTTGTGCAGAGATAATGTAGAGGTTTCTAAATTGAATGAAAACAAATGTGTAGGAGGGAATAATAAGTTGAAGTATTCACACAGTTTCCAGGAGAGGAATAAACCTTTAAAGACACTGAAACGTGTAAAGGTATTATAACACTGTCAATTAGAAATGAACATTCAATTTTTACACAATTGTTTCATCTCACATGCACACATTGCAGCTGGTCCATGAGAAAATTAATTCCAAATACTAATAGACTACACAAAGTTGTGTTCTCTTTTTTTGTTTTCCAGAGCAGTCATGTAACAGCTCTTTTTTTATGTGCAAAAATGGCAAGTGTATTCCTCAAAGTGATGTTTGTGATAACAAAGAAGATTGTAGTGATGGATCTGATGAGAAAAGCTGCCACATTAATGAATGCCTCAGTAAGAAAGTTAGTGGCTGTTCTCAAGATTGTCAGGATCTTCCAGTTGGATACAAGGTGAATAATTACAAAATGTGGTGTAATATAATGCCAATTCTTAATTCTTAACTGTTTCTTAACTACTGCGTGATTATAATAAAACTCCAGTGTGTTGTACTTCCTTGTAATGAAGTAGCTTACGTACCATAGTAAGAACATTCAAATTTTTATTTCCAGTAAGCAAACAACTGCCAATTGTATAAAAAAACCTGGTACAATACATACTTTAAACCTGTGGAAAAGAACACACAGTATTTTAAATACAACAAATCATACTGATGTATACAGARCACTGAAAATCAGTTGTGAAAAAGGAAAACACATAGGAGTGAATAGCAGGAATAACAGTTTTCTCCAAATTTTTTTCTAAGTCAAAGACATTTACAGAAATATTTAAACAAAGTATTATTGCCTTAGTTGCAGAATAAAACCATTAGTTGTCTKCATGTGATGGTGTTTTCTGAATCACCTGAATCTGCTCTTTGGTCTTGAGACGTAGAGAGGAATACTTCTTGGGTATTATGTAAACCCTAGCCACTGACTGCACTAACCTGTAAACAGAAGCTGAGAATAGGAGAGAGATTTTTTTCAGGGTTTTAACTCTGAAGTAACCCTAACTGCACCCCCAAATGTTTCATCTTTTTAATAGAATATTGGCCCACTGAGAACTAAATAAAATCTGTCCAACATGGCTTAGCTCTAAAGGTATTCAAACCTCTGAAACCATGTCCTAGTCGGGAGGCCATAGACTAGGGAGCTGGAGACTAGGTTGGGTACAGCAAAAGCCTTGCTGAAGTAGCACCATTGTGGAGAAAGCATGTCATGGGTCTCTGCAGAGAGTAATACAGAGAATACAGGAGGGAACATGACACAAAGTTTTCCATCGATGAAACTATGCCCCTGTTTCAAAACMGCTCTACCAAAGTTGTATTTTGCATCGCTCGTGTTGCATGTGATAAGCTTGCCCCGGTGATCATCAGACCCCAATAAAAATTAGCTTCAAGAGTTCTCRTTCACACTACTGTATTTGTTACATAGAATGCTAGATGTTATCAGTGCTTCAAGAAAAATTATTAAGAACTGTATATCTTCACCAAAAAGCACACGTGTACTTGAAAATAAAAAACTCCAAAGGGTCCATCCATCATTATTTTCATAGAAGAATCCCTTCCATGTTTTTGAAAAGGTGTGTTTTACTTTTTCTTCAGCTAAAAAAGAAAGAAAGAATATTTACTCGTTCCACAGGGTTATTTGGGAGGGAATGGTACTTAAAATCACTCCAGCAATAGTTGAAAAGAAATGTAGGTATGTCTGCCTGTAAACAGTATAAATAGCAATGTAATTAAGATGTTACTTGAAAAACTGAGAGTACATGAAAAAGTTTTATATGTGTATATATATTCAGAAGAAAGTACATAAGATAACAAACAGAATCAATGAGTAATTCAAAATGAATGTATTTGTTTTTCTTTCCCAGTGCAAATGCTGGCCTGGATTCCTGCTGAAGGATGATGGCAAAACATGTATAGATATTGATGAATGTTCATCTGGATTTCCCTGCAGCCAGCAATGCATCAATACATATGGAACCTACAAATGCTTGTGTGCAGATGGGTATGAAATACAGCCTGATAACCTAAACGGCTGCAAATCCCTTTCAGGTATCACTTTTTTTTTTTTTTTTTTTTAAAAACCACAGCTGTATCCAAAATAATTTGTGAAATACCTTAGCCCCAAGGTCTGTGTTAGCCTTTTATGCAAGATAAACAGTTACTTTGAAGGACACTACTTCTTCAATAAACAATAGGAATGCGATTCAATGTCTGAATGTAATAATAAGTTCTATTTTTAGTATGTATTATGCTCAAATCATTTGTAGTGAATAGTTACAGTGGATTATGAAAGTTTGAATTAGTAACTTCATTAGAAAAAGTATTAGGAAAGTTAAAATACATCACTTAATTCTACTTCTGAGTCACATGATAATAGTACATTTATGATAAGTGTTTGAAAGACTTCTGCTGTTTTATTTCATCAACTTGAGAATATTAGAATGTTCTTCAAACTTCCTGGTATAAAAAGGAGGGATAGGAAAAAATAACAGAAATTGCAAAATCCATTTTTCCTATAGCATATCATATCCACCAGTCTTATATGTAATACACAGTGAAGTTCAATATATATAAGAACACTGATTATTTCCTTACCCCTGTCTATGCCACTGATGTTATTTTTATGTGCTTCAGTGAGTAGGATTCGCTAGATCAGTGAAAGGAAGAGCAAAATGTCAACAGGAAAGAAACAAAAAACCCATTACTGCGTTCTGCTGGATTTCCTTCATAGTGCAGGCGACCTTCAGCTTGAGCAGACTCCTCCTTATTCCAGTCTTGCACAAAGTTATTTGTGTTTTGTTTTTAAATATCAAAAAACTTCTATTTTCTTTCTAAATGACAAGAAGACTGGAACCTCTGTCTGCCTCATATTCCTGTCTCAGGTGCTTCCCTGGGAAACACAGAAGAGGGCAGAAATGCAGTATCTGTTTTTTGCTTTACTCACGCTTTGCAAGCCACTCATACGTTTAGAAGCTATAGATCACTCAAATGAGAAGGGGAGCTGGAACACATCATAGTACAGTTTATTGGAGTTGTAATATATCAAACTTCAGAAGTGATCATGACAAAGCTGTTTGTGCTGTGGCAAGGATGGTTGTGCTGTGAGGAGTTGCCAGCATGTGAATGTTTGGCCTAACGCTGATTTCTTGCATAAATTGCCTTGAACTCTTTACAACAGAGCAGAGCAGAGCATTACAGCCATTCTCCACAAACCACTAACAGTTAGTGCTGAGGATGATGCCTCGGATCATTTAAGAACTGGAGAATGTCTTGAGTTGAACATAAAATGCAGGCAAGGTGGTACAATGTATTCAGTACGAGAGCAGAGTAGGTTGGACAACACATTACATTCCAGAACGTATGAGCAGTAGATACAAGTCTTAAATATGTTTTTAATTATAATTAGTAATTTTTTTCTTTTTTTTTTTTANTTTTTTTTTTTTTTTTTTTTTTTTTTTTTTTTTTTTTTTTTTTTTACACTATTATGTATGTCAGTGTCAGAGATGTTTCAAAGTGATGGCATGAATGAGTATCTGAAGGAATATTTTTTGACAAACTAGAAAACCAGGGATGTAAAAGCCAAATCTGGCTTCAGTTCAGAATTAGAGAATCAAGGTTTGTCCAAATAGCTGTTTCTTTATGTCTATACTGTTCAGAGTATTGAAATCTCAAAAAGCAGTGGTCAAAACATGCTTGGTTTGCAACCGTAACAAATAATAGTCTTAGTGATAATTTGAAAGTGAACGTTGAAATTAAAACCAGTGGTATGAAATATATTTCAAATTTAACCTCTGACATTAAATTAGCATAAAATACAATATGGTTCCCATATTACAAAGGCAAAAAAATTAAATTACATTGAAAGATATACTAATTGATTGCTTTGTTCATTTTTATACTGCATCATTGATCTTTCTTGGAACATTTGAATGTTTTAAATATTTCTTTCATCCATAACATTGATCAGAGCATGTAACATTTATTTTTCAAACCATCTGTATTTCAGCATTGTATTCCTGATTTTCCATAAATTAACGTAAAAGCTAGTCTAATATATTCTTTCTCCCGGGGTTTAGATGAGGAACCTTTCTTAATTCTGGCTGATCATCATGAAATAAGAAAAATTAGCACTGATGGATCCAACTACACTTTGTTGAAACAGGTATAATCATAGTACCATGCTCTAAGTTTAACTCAATACTTTTATACTTTTCTGAAGTGTGCAACTGACAGAAACATCATCCTACAATTGGCATTGTATGCACCATAGAACAACTGCAGTATCTTCAGAGTTTTTATAATATTTTAAATTGACTATTTTATCTGAATTTGACATGATTAAAGCTCAGGCAGTTGTTTCGTCAGTCCTTCTGATGTACTAAAAAAAATTATGTTATTTGTGATCCTATTCCATCACAATATGTTTTGCGCAATTTGTATATTTCAGTTTTCAAAAAAAACACCCAAAAACTATTTGGCCATGTATTGTTTGGGCTACTTACTGTCATAATCCAAATCTATTTTTTTGATTAGACAGACAATCCCAAGATTTACAATATTACAATACAAGAACATATATCTTTGGCTAAATCTAATTTTTTAAATAATTAAATTAACAGGAAAAAAAAAAACTTACTTGAAAAAAACTACAAAAATAGAAAGTCACCCAGTAAGTACAGAGCTGTCATTTTTAGCAGTTTCTGCTCTGCTTCTATGCTTCACCTAAGTGTAGTTACTTACCATAGATTACAGTTCCAAAATATGTTTTAATAAAAACATCTATTTCCTTGAGTACTAATTAATGAATTGCAGAAAGACTAGAAAATCAGTTATTGCCAGTCAATAGCGCTTTTTGTGACTTCTTGTGTCAGTAAGCTGTGCATCTTAATGTCACAAGAGAGGTGCTCAGGTCTTCACAACAGTAATTACAAAATTAACCATCTTGCATTAAACATTGACTTTATTTAAGCATAGCAAGCATTATGTTAAAGTCTGTTTGTTCTTCTGAAATCCTTCTGACTACCTCTCATTTACATCTCACTGCCTCTCTCCTCTTTTGCTGGTATATCTATTAATAGAAGCCTGTGAAAAGAGGGGAGCAACAGTAAATTTTCTTTATGGTTGGTGCTGACAGATTGGCTCAGAGCTTCATCAGTCTTGAATTTAATGGACTCCTCTTCAGTATGTTAGAGACTGTGTAGCTCCAGCCGTTGAAGAGAATCTGTGTTTTCCATATCGCATTAATTCACTAGTCTAATAAATACCTCTGCTATTGAACGTACTGGCCTTTGATCCGGCAAATACAGCATTTTTAAAAGCATCCAGATTTGAAAGCAAAAGAGGGAGCTATACCAGCAGAACAGGTGGGCTGTCTTCCTCATAAGGACATCTTTTTGTCCTTGTAATGTTATGATGGATCGGCTCTTTCTTAGACATCTACCAGTGAAGGCAAATACCAGAGCTGCTCTGGCAAAGGAGCAAAACCACCCTTCTCTGTGTATTTGATCTGTGCTTTGCCATTCTAACAGTTGTTCATATAAACCCAGAGTAAAGGAGCTGAAAGTAGGAATTCATTCAGTCTTCTCTGAGTTGTTACGTGCCAGCTTTTTCCTCTTTTTTTTTTTTTTTTCCAAATATACATAAACAGTACAACTGTTTGAATTGCGTCTTATGTATGTTCTTTGCCTTCCATTTCCTTCAATCCTAGTCATCAAAATTCTTAGGGTTTCCACAGACAAAGCAGATAGAGATAATCTTCCCCCTCATTATTTGTGATTTTTACCTGCATTTTTTTTAATTGGGGCACCAAGGCAACGCAAATCACAGCCTAGGATACCGTGTGCTGTGTGTAACAGAAACAAACAAAACCTCAGGTTTAAGATGAGAGACTAATGCAGCTGATGCCATTTGACAGCTTCCCTGTTCCTTCTAAAAGCAGATTACATGAGAAGTGACAAAGAATTATGCTAGGAGGAGGACTTAAAAGTGACATGTAGATCACGAAGAGGAGATGTTGTCTGGACAGAGAACTCTCTTGCAGATGTACAGAAATAATTTTACCTGCAGTTGATGTTCTGATAAATACTGGAACTAAACTGACCCAAAATAAAACACTTGAAACCAAAGACTTGCAGGCAGTCAATTCTCTTTATTCGTCTGGGTACTTAAGAAACTTTTACAGTGTTGTAGAATATGTAGATATAAGGCTAATTTTTCACAAATTACTGATTTTGATTTCTAGAATGTTATAAATTTTTGATAGTCTTTTGTATTTGTTCACCTGTTGCCTCCTTTGTCAAGAATTTGGGGTGGGGGTTTATCTGTAGATGCATTTATACTAATAGTAGAAGAAGAGACAGGAAAAGTGTTTTGCAGCACAGTTATAACTGACAGAACTGCAGTTGGTTTTGTTAAAACGCTGTGTGCATGGATATGTGATTTTTGAAAATAAGAGTGGTCCTCCAACACTGTATTGTTTCAGGCTTTCTTTAATGATGGTTTGTGCAGCCTAATCACTCCTTTCCTCTACATTTTGATCAAAAGATAGATTTACAGTATTACACTGTAGTAGTTGGCAGATAAGCCGAGTATCACTTTCTGTACAATTAAATATTGTTCTTAGTTGTTTATTTTAGAGCTGGCTAGTCCAGCACATCCCCTCTACAGCTATGAATTACATTAATGAGGGAAGTTGCCGATCTACCTGAGAGTAGAATGTCACTGGGCTGATAACGGAATGGATTAACTGATCTTGCGGTTTTAAAAGGAGTACAAACTGCATTCATTCTTTTTACCACTGCTGCTCCATCTTTGATAACAACATCTTTGTATAGTTAAGAATAACTGTGATTTCACTACCTATCAGAATGTTAAGCAGATTATGGGGCAAGGCTTTCCTGTTCTCAGATAAGGAAATGAGAACCATCTGAATGTAATACCTCTCTTTTCTTGTCTGCCATTTGGGTTGAAAAGCCATTATTATATGACTGCTCTTTCCACCCTGTAGGAGTACCTCAAATATGATCACCACTCTTTCTTACAATGTATTGGCTTAGTAATTGGAGCCATAGGAGACTTCCACATGCCTGCTGGATCTCTAACTTTTACACTTTATGTATATACGACCTCTGTGTGTATGTATACACATATATATATGCACACAGTACCTATAACAAAGCATCTAAGAATTGAAAACCTCCTTATGCAGGAAATAAAATTAATGCTTTTTTGAACCTCACAGTTTTGAATTCCTGATTAATTTATATTAATAATGAAATGTTTTCATTAAGTAAAGATAATAAATTTTATGCTATTTGAGTTTATTGTTGTAAAATGAATGTCATGTAGTTTGCCAAAGTAATGCCAAAGGTAGTCATTAACAGAGAAATTGAACAAAAGTTAAAGTATTTACTGTTAAAGTTCGTTTTAGTAATAGGAAAGAAAAACACAGAAGCTTCATTTAGTTTCACACGTCATCTGCATTTTTGAAGTGAGATAGTTCTTTGTCGCCGTATTTATTTCTGTTACAATTTTTATTTTATTCTGATTGTTTACAAGTAGCGTATGGGAAAAATGAGAGAGGTACTTCAAAAATATGCAGTCAGTAAAATAAAGCATTTTGAATATTACATGCAATGTATTTTGCATTCTGAATGCTATCAAACAGTTTGTATTCAAACATTGGAATAAATGGACTTTTTTTTTTCTTTTTATAGGGGCTGAATAATGTGATTGCAATAGACTTCGACTATAGAGAAGAGTTCATCTATTGGATTGATTCCAGCAGACCAAATGGCAGTTGCATAAACAGAATGTGTTTAAACGGAAGTGACATCAAGGTAATTGGGGATTAATAATGTCACTAATAGAATTAAATTTTTTGAGTATTTTGGGAAATGCTCCTTCACTATTTTAACCCAGATTGTGAGGTTTTGGTATGTGCATACTAACACAGCATGAACTAGCAAGTCCTAGTAAAATTTAATTGCATTTGTATCTTATTTGAAATAGAGATAGGGACTAAGTGGACTGTATTTATGAGCTAAATTCCTTATGACTTAATTGACAGTTGACTGAATCGGCAATTCAGTGTGGTTTACAGGACACCAAAGAAAAAAGAGGTATAATTAGGTGTAAGCTGTGTAAATACACTGATGTATTATTTCTTCATATACAATTTTCCACGGTCTTCAGTTTGTTTTTTGTCTCACCTCCACTACACTGGTAATGAAAATAACTCAATGTCTTTGCTGTGAATAATCCAGGGTAAAACTGCACTCCCGTTTGCACAGCCTGTCTGTTTTTCCTCAGTGGAATAAGTTCACAAATCCACCATTAAGCACATTTGTTGACTTACGTGAACATTTTTCCAGAATTTGTGATAAGCAGTAAGGAATTCTTCTTTGCTTATTCTCTTATGTCTGACCTTCTTAAAGAAGGAACAAATGAGCGGTAACATATCCTGTGAATTTTGTTCCCTTGTTGTACACCAGGATATTATGCAGAGAGAAAAGATTTCTATTTTTCATTTGCGGCTTAGTACGTATCCTCAGAGCACACCAACTTTAGTCTTTTTGAGGGTTAAGGTTTGAAAGTGACTGGCATCAGTGAACCTTGTTTCCATCATTCCCATGGAAATAATTGTTCTAAGAACTTAAAAAAAATGTGGATGAGCATAAGTTATGGCACTCTGATTCCGTTGGGGTAAAACTAAAATCCAGCAAGCACTCAAAAGTTCTAGTGAGTCCCTGAAAAGATTCTTCCTGCAAAAAAATAGGAGACAGGCAAGTGTGGGGTTCAAAATCCCTTTAATCCTTGAATCATATTTATTGCCTTCAAACATTTTACAAAGCATCGTATTCAGCTTCTTCTCCATTCTGGATGAATCTGTATTTTGTTATTTTAGGGAATGTTTTCAGGACTGGGGATGACCCCAGACTTTTTCTTTCTAATCTTAACTCTTTCAAGAAGAACAAAGAATTTTTTCCAGTCAAAAAGTTGTAATTGCCAGGTGGGAGAGTACAAAAAACTCCTATTGCTTTCTAATGATGTAACAATAATTCCATTTTTTAAGGAACGGTTTCAGAAATTTGAACAAACATTAGAAGAAAATTAGGTTGGGAGCACAGAGGGTATTTCTTTTTCCTTCATTAGTATTTTGCAATTTATGGAACGAGTGTCATCTTGACGGAGATTTTACTCAAATAGGATGCCAAAGTCAAAGCAAAAATTGTGAAAATAAGTGCATTTAATTTTCGTAAGAATATTTGGTTTTTTCACTGAAAAACTTGGCCCAGGTTTGRCCTCTGAAAGCTAAAAATGTGTGCAAAAATTTATCAAGAATTATATATTGTAGCTGTCTGGTATTCTGTCAGTAATCTTTCATCCAGTGCCAAATGATAACTTTATGTCTCTCTGACTTAGATTTTAATAGGTTACCATAGCACATATTTAATAATTGATGTTCCAAATAATTAGTTTCCCAGTAAACCTCTTTAAATTTTTTTTCCTTTTTTTTTTTTTGTCATGAAAGAGAGATTTTATGGTTGACAACCCTTTCCCTTGAAGTATGAATTTCTTATTTTATTTCCTTCATACTTCTTGTTTTACTATTTACTATAAATAAATATACTATTAGGGTAAATTATACTATTTGATATATTACCTAAGATTTCCCTTTTAGAAGATAACATCTTTTCAGCATACCAACTCTAGCTTTCTTGGTCTGGGAAACCTGATGGCATCTCATTTTTCTTCTGTATCTGATCATGGAGGAGATATTTGTACAATTGAAGCAACAACCTTTTCACATAATTGTGTTCAAACATTAACACAGTGTTTTATGTATAGTACTGTAGATTCAAATGAAATCTGTTATTGGAAAATGCTGTAGTAAGCTGGATTGTGTACATTAAATGTCACACTGGTGATCTCAGTGACTGGAATAAGCTTAAAGTGACCCYTCAAAGGAAAAGTCATCAGAAAAGAGAGACTAATTACTTTGGTTGATGCTTCTAGATAGTGTAGCTAAACCACTAAGTTTGCAGAGCTATCCATTTCTACATGAATTGTCCCATGTTACAGTGCAGCAGTTGCTGCAATTACACATTTATAAAAGAGTGAAGCTGGTAGTGCTAAGGTATTAGAAAATAAAGTCTTTTATTCATATTAAAAAATCGGTGCATGCCTGGATTTAATTTTAAAAAGATTTTATAAGGTGATAAATAATGTAATAACCTGAAAGGATGCTTTTACATATTCATAACTATAAAATTGGTTTAAAGTATCTCACAGTGTCCCTTCTTATCTTGAAGGCTTTTCAGTATTTTCAAATGGTAAATAAAATTTAAAATAACACATTCAGTTATACATAATCAGGTTTATGTGTAAAGTTTATAGTCTATTGCACATGCTTTTAGTGGTGAAGATGATGATAAATTAGAATGTACACTACAGTAATAAACCCATTATTAGTACTTAAGAAATCTCAAATATTTTCAAGTATTGCGGTCTCTGATTTTATTTTTTTCCTTAAGTTCTAGTTGCACAGACCTAATCAGGACCTAATCAGGGATAGAATAGGTCAGAATAGACCTTATCAGGAATAGAATTTTTAAGCCTAGAAGTTGGACTCTAATGATTAGGAATATGCAAATGTCACTCAACACTTAACATGAAGTACTCCCAGCCAAGCAAGATTGAGTCATACAATCGCGATGAGATTTGTAATCATGTATATCTAAAGGCGTTTGTTCAAATCTCAGAATTATTCAAGTCATCAAAAACCTTGAGAAATTCTTAGAAAGTTCCTCTTTCTTCTGCCATATGAATGTGGGAAATAAAAGCACAGTATTTACTTTCCAGCTAGGTAATCTTCTTCTGTTTGCCTGAGTTGAGTGCCCTTATGGTCTATCTGTCGTGATGACATATGGAACCCCTGTGATATTAAAACGAAATATATGCCGATGTAGACCGGTGAGAGAACTGGTGAGCTAATAAGCAGACATGTTTGAGGGCACGCTACGGGGAGAGAAGCCTCATCTCCATTCTGTTCTGAGAAAAGTAAACAGAATAGTAAAGGGAAAAAGGTCTTTTCTTTTTAAAATTAAGACAAAAGGAAAATTAGAAACTTAAGATGAAAAATGAAAGATAGAAAATACTTAAAATTTAGTGCATAATGCAGGGAAGTTTACTACATCATGGTATTCTCCATTATCCCTTACTGTAAGGAAAGTGTCATGGCTTAGTTACTTAAGAAGTGTCATTACTTCAGAAGTGTCATTGTTTAACTGGGAATAATACCTATTTTTTGCATGTTGTGTGTCACTGTGTCATATATCCAACGTCTCAATATTCTGGTATTATTAACTCTTGAATTGTTGTTCCTTTTCCCGGTATTTAGATGAATAATTTATGTAACTTCTGCTGTTCTAGGTAGTCCACAATACAGCTGTTCCCAATGCACTGGCTGTCGATTGGATTGGGAAGAATCTCTATTGGTCTGACACTGAAAAGAGAATTATTGAGGTGTCTAAACTCAATGGCTTATACCCTACCGTCCTTGTGAGCAAAAGAGTGAAGTTTCCTAGAGATCTGTCCTTAGATCCTCAAGCTGGGTATGAAGCAGCCATTTTGCAGTAATTAATATTTAATCCTAATTTTATATTTAAATATTTTTAATAAAAACAGAAGATAGGGAATACTAATTAGTTTTTTATTATCTAACTTTTAGCTACGCTGGATATCAGTAGTCTAAAATGCATTAACAATGCTTACTATATCATCATTACATATAAAATTGGTGTAATAGAAAGATGAATGCGAGTACTAAACCACGTTTTGTTGTATTTACTACTCTGTAAATGTTTTCTTTTGGTAGGAGGAAAGCAGATATTTCAAAAAATATCCCTATCTTTTTTTAAGAAGTGTGTTACTAAATAACAAAAAGTTCGTATTACATGGAAGACAATTCTTACGTTTTGTTTCATTTATTCACTGAAGCGTCTTGTTAGCACTCTCTTCTGTGATTACTAGTTTCCAAAATAATTCAGGCCATTCAACTACCACGTATTTGAAGGCTTTTTTCTGATAGTTTTTGCAGGTTAATTGAAGAGTGAAAATGTTTAATCCCGCATAATTTGAAGATCGCTTTTGCCTTTTTTACTCTATAAAATTAAAGTTTTGATTTTCACCCAAGTCTAATAACTGGACTGATTAATTATTAGGATACAAGGGGTTTATTTTAGGAGACTTAGCTTCTAGCTTTAGTTTTCAGAAATTTGAAATGATCAATATGCTTGAAAAATTTATTGCAACAACAATGATAAGTGAGAACTGCCTAGTCAAAGTAGTTTGTTAACTGGTACCTTTAATTGCTAATTTTATTAATTATTGCATGACTTATTTATTTATTAATATAAATTTGTGCTGGTATTCTGAGTGCGGTTTTGAGCACCACGACCACTTTTGATTTCTTGACTGGTGTGACAGCTATAGGAACCATGAACATTTTTTTTCACAGTTATATTATAATTTTAAAAGATTATCATTTTTCCCATAAAATTGATGTCCTTGAGAAAATTAACCTAATACCATTAATTTTAAAAAGAAAGAAAGAAAAGAAGTCATCTTTCCATTAACAAATGTATTTAATATTTGATTTTCACAGAATCACAGAATGGTTGAGGTTGGAATGGACCACTGAAGGTCAATCTTGTCCAACCTCAAGAGATACAAGCCCTTTTTACTTTTTTCTGTTTGTTTGTTTGTTTGGGTTTTTTTTTTTTTTAAACAGAAACTTTCTAGCCATTTCTATTTGATCAAAACCAAATCAGCATTAGAGAGACTCAAATAAACCATCTAAGCATTTCATGCCAGCATCTAATTCAGATGGTAGAAGAAGAAAGATTTTATATTCTTGAAACAGAAAATGCATAAAAACATTGAGGTATTTCCTGTTTATGTGACARTATGTGTAATGACACAGCCATTGGTCACTGGGTCTATATGGCTCAATATGCAGTTAGTGCCTCATAAAGAGAGGCCTCTCAATTCACCAGTAAACCATCACCTACATTAAAACTATCCACTAAAACATCAGTGTACATTTAATTGAAAGTCATTAAAACCTGGTGAATTTCTAACCAAATGTATTCGCATAAATAAATATTTATGCTGCGTATAATCCTTAAGAAAAATAATACTTCTGAATAGTAATACTTAAATTACTGTCTAGTCCCTGAATAAATGAAATATAGACTATGGAAAGTTTGCCCTATGTCTTTTCAGATCTGAATTCCATATGTAATGCTTTCTGTTTTGTGGAACATTAGGATACATCTGCATAAATTGGGTGAATAAAGCTATTGTAGTGTCTTATAACACTCTTATAGTATCATGGCAAATTAACGATTCTTTTCCATCTCTAAATCCTAAGGCTCAAGTAATCATCTCAAGTGTCAGTGACAGGAGAAAATTGTTGAGTTGGTCTGGACTCTATCTAAACAAAGGAAAGCCGTGTATTTCCTAGCTAAGAAATGTAACCTATCTACTGTACTATTTTTAAGAGAAAAGCCATTTTCTACCAGTTCTTAGAACTAGCACTGAATTTTCTTGTAAGTGTACCCTTTCTTCCCTGTAAAATTTGGCAGGGAGGATGTAGACATTTGTTAAATGCATTCAAGATGCCAATACATGGTGTATCTCTCCGGTTGCCTGGACATCCAGGGTATGTTCCCTGTGTATGCAAAAATCAACTCTACAAAGTTTGTACAGAGAGTCCCAGTCTTCCAGGAAGGTTTAGGTATACACAGGCATAATGAAGTTATTGTGCTCCTGCTCAGTGCACAGTATGTGTACAGACTTAGCTTTCCAAGGCCAAGCTCTTTTTTTTTTTTTCTTTTTTAATGAATATATTTGTTTGTTTGTTCATTTATTTTAATATGGAAAGCTGCTGGAAATAAAAACTGTGTTTGCATTTCARATTCAGAGTTATTGTTTGAAATAGTATTAATCGTATCTCAGGTTTTTTCTCACAAATGAGAAATGCTAAATCAACTATATTGCTGATGCCATAGAATAGTAATGATATGTTTCTAAAGAAAATGTTTTCTTTTGGAGTCAGTGGAGGAAGTTCCCTTTCTCTGCTGCTTATGTGGAGCAGGCTCAGTGCCACCATATTGCACCTGTGTTGTAGGATATCTGTAGCTGTTCTTAGGGCCTCCTGCACACAAATAATATTCTAGGTGGCTATTAAGAATATGAGCTGCATCCGGGTTTTTGAGAGCCTGTCCATATCAGCATATCAGCTTCCCAGCTGGAAAGATCTGTCCTGAGGTTCTAAGTAATGGCATACAGGAGCAGCAACATGCATCCATATACCAAATAATAGGACTTTTTTTTTTTTTTTTTTTTTTTTTTTTAAAAACATGCTCTGTATTGTGGCTAAATAGCATATTAAAGAGAAAATTGCTACTCGGCTTTCCAACAGTCTTTCTCAGTGCTTTACCCATTTTTAAGCCCTTTAAGTGAGAAACTGTTCTAATGTTTTGGAACTAGTACTTCTTGAAGTAATATAATTTGCATCATACTACTATTAACATCAAAAGGTTTTGTAATATGTGTTAAAAAAAAGTGATACACTATTTGTCATAAGTTTAGCAGTTATGCCATTTTTGCAAGATATGAGATTCACAAAGTCCAATCTGGGTGGTACTTCAAGTTCTAAGTTATCAAGACTAAGCAATTTAAATGCAGTTTTTACTAGTCCATAATGAATTTGATGAAATCACATCTAACGTGAGGACTCTGCTATGAAAYCCTTTACATTTAGCACACTCATTTACAGACAGGTCTAGAAAAATCCAAAAATCTATCTGGAAAATGGAAACATTGTAGAATAATTACAGGTGTATTCTTGAGATCAACTAAATAAATTAATTATTTATTGTTGTTATTTTTGCATCTCTAAACAAAGCAGCTGTTGTATTTTGTTTTATAGATACTTGTACTGGATTGATTGTTGTGAGTATCCTCACATCGGCCGTGTTGGTATGGATGGCTCCAGTCAAACAGTTGTCATAGAAACACAGATATCTAGACCCATGGCTCTTACAATAGATTATGTCAACCATAGACTGTATTGGGCTGATGAAAATCATATTGAGTTTTCTAACATGGATGGATCTCATAGACATAAAGGTTGGTCAACAGCTTTTGTTTGTTTATTTTTTTAATAATTTTTAAAGTGAAGATGCTTTGCATGTTATGTATAATTATGTAAAAACTGTACTTTAAAACATTTTTGCAACCTTTATTGATACATTTTTTCCTTTTAATCAATATTTTAAAAGTTGCTTTTCATATTCCTTCTCTGTTAAGAATATGAATARTTTTTAAGCATGCAGTAATACATGTCCATGGAAAAAATGTCAAATGAAAACAGAAACTGTAGGAACAGACTCAGCAATCAGAGGCTGCCCTGTCAATTCTGTACTCTAGTGTACATAGCAACACATGTTCTCAGCCAAGTTACAGAGCCAGTGTAACTTGCTGTTAAAAGTGGAGGGCGTATGTACTTTGTGCCATGTGTCAGAATGTGGCTAAAAGCAGCATTTTCTCCAGCCTGAGAAAGCCTGGAAATGCCCATTCGTCTGCTCAGCATGAGTCAATAACGAGACCAGTATTGCAAATGTAATTTGGGGCTTTCCTAGTAGATGGGTAAATAATAACTTTTGAAATACTTATAATGAAGTAATCTTTATCCCTGTGTTCTGCTTCTCACCTGACATAATTAAAAAGCTAGTATCTTTTATCTATAAAGTGTTTAAAAAAAAAAAAAAAAAGTTTTACACTATGATGAATAGTTCTCATATTCCAAATGGTATAATTAAAGATCTTTCACTTTAATTCAAATAGATKAAATACTCAGTATTGGTGTGCTGAGTTGGGTTTTTTTGAGATGAAACTGTTACCTGAGCTCCCTTCCACAAGCTTTACCCAAACCTCAGAACTGCTGCTATCCTGGTAAAACTTCATGCATTTGGGCTTTTTTAGGCTTTTATCTCACACTGAGTGCCTCCAGGTTTTCTCTAAACCAGAGTTCATGAAATAACTACTTTATTTTCAGATTGAAGCTTTGCTGTGAAATAAAACAAAACAAAAMAAAAGTTTTCTAGCCCTTGTATTCATGAATAGTAAGTTATAGATAATGAACAATTCAGTGACAGTTGTTTGAGATGGTAGATTGGAGAGACTACAGCAATAGCTATGAGAGCTGTAAACATTCCCATTAATCTCAGCATTAACTTCCATGGTTTTTGTCATGAACACAGGACAGTCGTAACCCGCTCACCTAAGCAGTATTTGCCCAGACATACCCCCAGGTGCCAGCTGGATTCCTGCTGACAGTCTTATTCTTCTGACAGATTAAGCAAAGCTCCATACTYCTCTTGATGTTATTCCCTGTGCTGCTATCCTGCTATTTTGTTTTCATAGAATTATMCTCGTACTCTTCCTTCTGGATCTTTCAAAGGAAAGAAGTAAATAATAGTCAACGTGTGTCTCTTAGTCCTAATCTGACTGCAGTGGTCAAACCTTTCTCAATCTTCTCTTTCAACCTGAAAGTTTCAGAATTTTTCTTTCTCAGAAAATGTCGTCTTATAACTAAATTTCAGAAGATATCTGCAAAATTCTAGTCATGCTGTCTTTGGTGTCCATTGCCTCGGTSTCCAGCCTGTGGATTTCTCAGGCCTGAGTGGGTAAAATCAGCTTCAACTGGTTTTGTATTCACGGAGTTAATGTCTTCCCCTGAGGATATGTGAACCTAGAGAAGAAGGAAGCCACAGCTGCTACCAGTGAAGAGCAGTGTTTCCTAAAACAAATTCTCTTTCTTGTTGAACAGAGCACCGCCACTGCTAGTTTTAGACAGGTGAATGCGTTCATGACTGCTTGAGGAGCATGGCTGACTCTCTAGGTATCACAGTGAAAGTGGTAGAAGTCAAGTATTACTGGACATTCTGTAGGCTTTCATGCCCGATAGTTTTACCAATTCCATTTGTGAATGAAAATTTATAAAAATTTGGTACCAGTTAAATATCGGAGGCAAGCTCTATAAGTGACAGTGACTTTGTGTAAGCCTGGTATCATACTACTCTTAAAAGTACAGATGATATATAAAACATTCACGCAATAAGAAACTTTTGCTTGGGGAGAAATATCCTGAGGTATTTAAATTATGTGGGAGGAAGATTTTCTGCTTAGCTAATGCTGTTTGTCAATTTCTGTTGTCAGGAGCTTCACTCAAAATGTGATTATCAAACCAAAATCGAGTTGTAGAAAAGTTTCTGTGGATTTAACAAAGAAGTGATAGAATTCTTGGTGTCTGAAACAGATCAAGCATGCCTGTAGGTGCTCCAAAGGGTGCTTTGAGAATTTTGCAAATCTCCTACATAATGATCAATTTGTCTGTAATCAGAATTTTTTCCCTGCCTCCCCCCTTCTCCTGGAACAAACTACTAAATAAATTTTGCATGTCTTCATGTTTCAGCACAAGACTAGAAATATTTCTGGAAGATAAAATTTAACCATTGCAAATTAATTGCCTTAATAAGGGAAACTCGGGGAAGTTCAGTGGTTGGTTTAGAGAAGGTGAAACTGTGATCCCTTCTAGCCTTCTGATATGAGAAACTGTAATCCACGTTGATAAGCACTTAAATGAGAAAGATCAGTTTCATATCTTGTGATAACTGTGTTTCTTGACATATTGTTTACATGGATTTCATGGTCCATTTTCCTTTGTCATTTTGAGACACTTTGTATTGTCAAAGTTAACTACGGGATGGTTGAGTTTATTCTATGTTTTGTGTTTTCAAATGGAGAAGGATAAAGTCACAGGTATGATGACCGTAAAATACATACTCAGAGAGCAGAGAAAGAAGTCTAAACGGGAATCATGTGAGTGATGCAATCTGCAGTTAGTTATCGTAAGCTAAGTATTTTTTCACCTCTTTCTGTGACCTTTGAGGATAAGGCTAGCTTGCTGTGAGTTTTTTCTGAGAATGTGTTTTTGGGATCTTAAATTACCTGTTACAAAATGTATCAGAAAATGCCACAGAGATTTCACAAGACCCGGTAAATATATCTTGTCAGAATGGGTGGATCTTATATCATAAAGAGGTAGTATGGTATGAGATAGACTGCAGTGTTCTGTGCTCTGCACTAGATACTTCTTGAGGACAAACAGAACAATCTTAGGCTAATTATTGACATAATGTATGTTAAACCAAGGAGTGTTTATTCCATGCAATGGGAGTTTACATGTATTTAGATCGTAGTGTTAACACTTTTTGCAACAAGGTTGGGTGGTTTGTTTTTTTTTTCCTTTCTTTCTTATGGATCTTAAAGATTTTTCAGGAAAAGAGAACAGCTGCTGCTTTTCTCTTTTAAAGTTCCTCTGCATTTCAATAGAGAAATGGGCTTTTGTAATTATCAAGAGAGTCCTAGTAAGAACTTTGAAAACATGCTAACTAGGCCAGAAATCTTACAATACTTGGGAGCTCTTCTTGGTGCTGGGGGCAGTAATGACCTTGCTTATCTATTTGAAGTTTAATGCTTGATTATGTAAACTGTCTTTAGAGCTTAGCCAATTTACTACTGCAGCATTCACAAATGTTATGCACAGTAAATGATTAAGCAAGCATTGAAGCACTAATCTGGCTAAGCACTAAGCTGGTTTACTTCTGTGAGCTTTAAAAAAAAAACCATTTAAGAATTTGTCAGATTTAACAGCTGCTTTTGTTTCCCACTGCGCAGAGGAGATGCAAGCTTCACAGTTCCCTAGGTATCTGATTGCCTCATGCAGGTTTTCCTATCCTTCAGAGCTCTTAAAACCCAGAGGTGCCTACCATTTTCCCATTTCACTCTTTGGAGATGAGAATTTCAGTATAAAGAAACTATAAAAGTGGAATCTGATAGTCCAGTTTAGGAAGTACAGAAGCTTCTCTGAGCTGAGATTAGTCCTTAACTGTGTCAAGTTCTTTGATGTTTTATACTGTAAAAACAAAAGTTGAGCGCTGCGTTGCTTCATCTTACAGGGGCATGAAAATTAAGCAATGAAAAAGTGTTGAACCTTAAATGAATTGAGTATTTGTAAATGACTTCTTTAGCTGTAATATAGTTAACAGAGAGAAACTTTCCTGTAGTATTATCTCAATTTGAAAAAAACTTTTCTTCAGAATTGGCTTCTGCCTGAGCGTTTACAAACTTCAGAATCGGTGTGTGTATATATATGCAAGTTTTAAAGTATCAGGTATAAGGGTTTTTGGAGATTATAACCTTTTTTCATTTTTAGTACCTGTAATTTCAAAAATTGCTTATTATAAGGGCTTTTTGTGAGTATTTGTGTCTAATTCTGAACTCTGCCACCAGAGTTTTATAAAAGAGCAAATCCAGTTATTTATGAAATTGTCCTAATGTAGAAGTAATCTAAGAGATTACAGAAACCAATTCCTTCCAGATTTATACTGCAGTTTTCATAGCTCAAAAATTAGAGAAGTCTAAACAGAGGGTTTCTCATAGCAGATGAGAAATAAACAGTAGTTCTGATATTGCAACATTTTTTCCCAACTTTTGAGGAGTTTATAGAATTACTCATTATAGCCACTTCTGATAGCAAACCTGATAATTGCTTCACCTCCGCTATTGCATTCTAGATTCAGTTTTCATAATTGTTCAGATAAAATTCTCCAATTCATACGTCTTCCTAAATATGGTTATTTTATTTTATTGTATTCTATCTCTTAAAGGATAATATTCAGGAAAAATACACAGATGCACCTATATTAAAGGCAATTCACACAGTTACATTACTCTGAGGTTCCACAGTCTCCAGTTTATGGAGCCCAGTTTATGAAGATTGCCAACAGGTTCGTTTCTGTATCTTCCACTGCTCCTGTGATATGTCCAAATTTGATTAGATTATAAACTTCTGAAAATAATTTTTCTACATGATCATTAAAAACTTGGCAGACATTCACTGGTAAAGTCTATGAAGTTTCCGTATGAGCTGGACATGCTCCATCACAAATTTTAAGGRATGGGCATCGCTTTCCATGCAGTTGTTCGTGTCAGAAAGCAACCAGAACAGAGAACATAAAATACATTTTTTCTTGTGTCACAGTGTGTCCCCCTGTTCATATCAAAGCAATCAAAAATGGGAGGCAAGAGGCAGCCTCCCATTTTTGATGAAGAAAGTTGCAGAGTGCTGAACCCTGTTAGTTGCGGTAGAAGATAAATGAGATAAACCAAAGGGGCTTACCAGTTTATGTACTYGTAGCTGGATGATGGCAGGAGATAATCGGGGCAGCAGCATGGAGAGGCAAAGATGAAGGACGGAATAGCTTGGGGGGCAGAGTGTGGATGAATATTGGAACCAGCAGCAAGACACAGGTCCAAGGTATAGGGGCATGTAAATGGTCTCTATAAATTCGAAAATGAATTAAAGAATCTTTGAAACCTATTAGCACTCTATGAGTAATTCTACTCGAATAGTGACTTGTGTATATTTGAGAATAACTTAATCACTGCTGTGATAGCACGCTCCTCTGTGCTACTATGGGGTAACTGACATATAAACAACTACTCACAGTGAAATTAAAAAGGTAATAAAACATTTTGAAGTGGGACAATAAAATATTTCAGTCCTAGATTTGATCAACTGATTTTATAGGCAGATTTTTGAAAATTTATCTTGTCTCATGGTATCATTGTAAGTCATATGTAATTGTCAGCTTTAATACCACAGATACATTTGTGCCTTAAGATGTTTAGATTTAATTCTAAGTCCAAATTTCCTTCTTCTTTTGTGATAGTAGTTTTGGGATGTATAACAATTTTTGTGTGAGTTTATTATACTGAGATATTCTCAGTTTTGAATATTTCAATTACATTTTTTGCCTGGCAAAATATCCTACCACTTAATGCTAGGACTTGTATCTTCCATACTTATCCAGTATGGATGTTCGATGTATATATTACATTTGCAGAAAGAAATATGTATGCATGCTGTTATTAAAAAATATCAGTAATATCATCCTAAAAGTGTATTCATATGTATTTTTTTTTTTTTCTGTGAAACATGGCTTCAATTACTGGAATTAATGTATATAGTCTATGAAGAATGTTTTTTTCTGTTCATTGAGTTTGACAGGTTTGGTTTTTTTAAACAAAATGTCAATTTAATAAAAGTAATAGTGATTATAAAATGTCTCAGCTTTAAAAAAAAAAAAAAGTGTTTTAATGTAACATGCTTAAATCTGTCAAAATTACATACTTTTTCACAAGCTTAATAGACATAATCTTATTGTCATTATTCATTATTAATTTCATTGTCTAAGCACTTCAAATTCTTTATCAAAAGGAGCAAGTACCAGGAGTAAGTACTATACAGAAATAAAAAAGTATTGACTATGTCTCGAAGGCGTTACAAGTTGAATGTAAAATGAGACAAAAATGGTTAGAAGGGAGTTCAAATGAAAAAGAGGATGTATGGGCCAGTAATTTCAGCACAAGGGAGGATCAGCAATTTCCAAGTTTATTTGGTTTTGTAGGTGTAATGGCTATTTTCTTATTAAGTGTTGTTCTTCCTTGATGCAGTTGGTCTTTGGAGGATTCTTAATTCTTCCTAAGAGTTTATCACTGGTTCCATTTGGGTCAAGATGTCAGTAGGCTTTTTTATTTTTATTTTATTGCAGTTCAGGAAATCAAGAGTTTGAGAGAGTGGAATGCAAACTAATGTAGTCTAGTTTTTAAGGTTTTATCACCAATGTAAATTTTCTGTCTTTGGGTGCCAAAATTCTTAAACAGAAACTGCTCTAATGCCATGATGGGGGAAGAAGGTCATTTAAAATGTTGCTTAACAACAATTAATTACCTTTAGCAGTTACTTACCAGCACTGGAACTCTATCTGGGTGCATTTTTGGGAGGAGCATGGCAGGAATCTTTCACCCCTTCTCTTCTTGTAGACTTTGCACAAGGGCATGGCAAGGTTGCACTCCCTTCTTTTTGGAAAGGAAAGGGACAGATCTCTTTCTAGCTCGGAAGTGAAGTGATCAGCCAGCTTCAGCTTGAACAGGAGCTGAAAGCCAAAGAAAATCTAACCTTAGTGGACATGATAAAGTACGGATATTTTTATAGTGTTTATTGGTTAGAAGAAGTCAGCATTTGTCCTTTTTAAGGACACTTTTTCTTGGCACGTGGATTTTACCAGCAGACAATGAGTGGGGTTTTTTTTGTTTTTTTTGTTTGTTTGTTTTTTTAAATTCATTTTAGTTTAGAGTATTTGCTTTTACTTTTGGAAATATCTGTGTTTCAATAAAAGCTAATTGAGACTGGGCTTCACTTCTTCTGTATGGCTTCTTCAGTAAGCATATTTTGTAATTAAGAAATCCTAGATAGCATGATTTTCACCCCTGAAATCAAATGCAAAAATTTATGCTTAAGTAGAGGTACTCAGAAAATACAAGGGAAACAGAGTTCACACAAGAGAAGAGTAGACATTTTTATCACAGATATGACTTACAGCATATGAATTTATATTCTTGGATCAAAATTAGTACAAAATGCAGAAGAGAGAGAGATGTACATTTTAAATCTGTGCATGCTTCTCATATGCCTACATAATCATGTTCCCCCTTACGGAGTTATGTGGCTCTTCTCCCCTTAAGTTCATGCAGCACTTTATCTCCCTTTAGTATGTTATCTATCGTCATTTTTATTTGTGTTCAAGTATCTAATAATTTTTATTTTCCACGGCTTCTGATCTATTGCAAGCCTCCCCTTTTTTCCCTTTTACTACGCACCTGTATTTCTGCGTCCTGTTTTCTGCAGCTTTGTGATAGGCCTGTGCATTCCTTCTCTTTTCTGCCTTCTCTTTCTTATCACATTTCTCATCTTCTTGTTGTTTGGTCAAGCACTGTTTGGGATTGGCATTCAGTGTAAGAGAATCCATGATTTATGTATAAAATGAAACCCCAGTAGAGAACTAGAGGTGGCAGTAGAAGGCCTGTTAGAAAAGGAGGGATTGCAAGGGACTCGCCCATCTCTGGTAGGAGGTGGCTGTGGTAGGAAAAGGAATCACAAAAGCAGATTTCAGGTGCAGTTTTTCCTCAGAAATTACTTAGGGTGGTGATTTTGCATTCCATGGGTTTTGTCCCTCATAATTGTTAAGTTGTTGAATATGCCCCCATAATGCATTTTATTACAGAAATAAGAAAAGCAGGGTCTTGAAAATCAAAGTAAGTATCAGTTTGAATTAATAAGATTCTGTTGCTGGCACAAAGTAAAGCATTTTTTACTCATATATGATACATAGCGTATGTTGCAGTATATGAAAACTGGCGTATATGTTCTGAGATGTACTGTATCATAAGCTGTAAGAAACTTGAGTCACTGAAATAACTATTTGGGACTGAGTGGAAGCAGTCAGCTGAGTAATACTGTTCAGGCAAGGATTTGTGACAGGGGCTAAAGGCACTTCTCGCCTCTTCCCTTACGCCATAGCAGCTGTCCAGTGTGCCCATCCGTGATGCTGGAGTCTGAGTCCTATGGTGGTTGGGCAGTTATCTCTTTTCTGATTGAACTGCACTTCAGTTATAGTTGTTGAGATTTCTTCATCTGAGAGAAAAGTAATATGCATGGGTTAAAAGGGATTATTTAAGGATTTGATGCTTTAACAATGAGGGGAAAAAAGCACATGTAGTAAGTACTGGTCTAGTAAAATACTTACGGACTGCTAGAGCTGTATCCAGTGGATTATTGGTCTGCAGGTGGGGTGTTTTATTAGTTATTTTTGCTGAGTGTTTTGAGATATGGATCAGGCTTCAGCTTACTTCAACCCAGTTTTGGAAGCTTTCACAGAGGCCATAGGGTGACAGTGTTATGAGAAACCTTAAAAGAAAAAAAAAAAAAAAAATCTATTGAATACATAAGTAATTCTGGAAAGTAATTAATACTAAGTGAGTGCAATTCTCATGGCTCTGTGTTCAAATATATGACTGTTTAAATTCTCCATGAATTTGCTTGTCAAGATCTGCCCCTTATGTTGGTGTAACGTAATTTTTGTGTTTAATAGAATATATTACTTTCTTACTAATGGATTGTCAAGTAGACATCTTGATTAAATGTTGTCAAATAGGTGATGCAGGGGAAGAAGAGGTACTTATCGGTTATGACTAACCTGGCTTTACTTTGAATTTGCAGAAAGTAGTCCATTTTCACAGTGCTTGCCAAAGAAAGGAGAGCAATTAGTCTTGCTTTCCTGTTTAAAACTGTGATTCACACCATAATGTATGCTGTGAGGTTAGTAATTAGTATTGCAACTAATGTATGTCATTTATGAAGAGGTAGATCAGTAATGCAGCTAAGGTTCTCTTGAAGTTAAAGGGAAGACTGAAGAAAGGAAATGGGTGTTTCTTCTACTATATACATTTATGATAAATCCATAGCTGTCGCCACCTGAAATTTTGGAAAGCTTGAGACACTGATGTCCTCAAAGGCAAAGAATAAAGAGCATGAGAGACTGTTTTACTGTTCCATCGGAAAATAAGATGTAAAAATTCCCTCACAGTTTTGTGTTCATTTTTTGGGGTCATTCACAGTTGATGTGAACTGTAGATTTTATAACCTATTACATGTCAACAGTTCTGATGTTCCATTGTTTATAATTTACTAAAAGAAAAATAATATTCAGCTATGATAGAACTGTTCCTCAAACAGTAAAGTAAATCAGAATTAGCTGCCATTGAATGCCTGTTTTCGGAAACTTCCCTCAGTCTTTACAGATGTACCAACTAGAAGAAAATACAATGAGTTTTATGGTCAGCTTAGAAGAATTTTTATAAGAAATACTTGCATCCATTGATACTATACTTATTTTCTGTATGTTTTACTTTATGTATATTTTCATTTACATTTATTTGTACTATTTTATTTAACACAGTCCATTCATTGCTTCCTTGATTTTTTTTTTTTTTTAATAACTTTCTCTAAGTTTCATAGTCACAACAGAATACCTATAGCTTTTACAGCCATAAATGATGGAAGCTCCTGAAAGAATTTTCATCAAATTTGTGTTGAACATTACTTAGTGGTAAGTTGACTGTAATACAAAAGCCCATTAAAATTATAAAGTTACTCAAAGGTCATTCTGGAGAATGAACTGCTCTCTTTATCTAGAGGTCAGAAATAGTGGCAGAACAAACTACAACCCTAATCTGCAAGTGTTTAAATCATTGACATTTTCAACTTTTGACCAATATGTGGCAATAATGGAAAATCCAATTTTTAGAAACAGGTACACTCTGTCGTAGTTCTTTTAAAGAACATAAAAAAGAATATAATATTTGTTACATTGTGTTGTATATTGTGGATTTGTTTTTAAGATAATCAGAAGATCTAAGCTTCTAAACTTGGTGCTTACAGAATTGGCTTCAAAAAAAAAAAAAATCAAAGAAAAACGTACTTGAGTCATCAGCTGTTTTCTGAAACACGGCTCTCTAACTGTACTATTTAACATTTTACGCCACACATTAAACTTAGTTTCCCTGTTAATAAGGTGTGATGAGAGAATCCAGACAGTACGTGTTACACTCTTGACTATTTTTTAGTTAATGAATACAAAGTTTCATCTGGATTCTGATGTATGCATAATCCATTGAAGCTAAGATAAATTGTATGGCAACCCCCACACAGAAACAAAAGTAAGCATTTACTCATACATCTGTACTCAGGATATGGTGTTTACTTGTAATTCCTGGATGGCCAAAAAGAGGATGACTACTAGACGTATTTTTCATTGGTGGGGAATAATAAAAACAACCAAATCAAAATATTTTTCCTATGTAAATCCTCTTCATGTGCATTAAGGCTTTTACATGCCCATTTATTCTGATTATAATCTTAACTGTGATCAGAATAAGAGAAAACAGACAAAGAAAAAAGCACATTTATTTTATTTAGAAAGACTGGAGTGGTATCTTTGACATCTTTAATTTGATGTCAAAAGTAGCAGCAAGGGTCATAATTTATATGAACAGATATTTTTTCCAGAACACAAGCAAAAATAAAATAAATAGCTTTATGGATAGCTTCAGGGTTTCACTCAGAATAGCAGTTTCTCTTTCTGCTGTTCCTTCCTGCTTCTTCTGTCAGCCTGGTTTGTATTTCTCATTAGAAACTGCCCTTTAAGATCGGTGGGGAATTTCCTGCAGTTTTGCAGATGCACCTAAAGTTCCTGCTTGCCTTTTAATTTTTGTACTGTGGCACAATCATATGACTTAGAAGTTACAAGAAAACTTTCAATAGCAAATGTTTATAATCTACCTAAAATAAAAAGTGCTGTTTAATATACCTAAGTCTCCGTATATAAAGATAGCACAATGGATTGTGCCCAGATGTACTCAAAATCCCATGGTAAATATAATAGCACAATAAAGCAACTGGATGACTTAAATTCAATGAAGTAACCAACTGGGGAGAGTGGGAACAGAGGAAGTCTGAGAGAGTCCAGTTTTTCAGGGATCTGCTGAGATATTGGATAGTGATTCAAACCAAAAGGTGTTTCTTTAACAGAGCATGCAGGTACACAGATTTTGATGAACTAATAATCCTGAAATAATTCAGAATTATAATTTCCTTTTTCCGAATGACATGAATGTGTAAATACTATGCTTCCTTAATTAATTGCAGTAATCTGGTAGTAAGCATATGATATGATAATTAGTATTCCCAATTAATAATTATGCAAAAGCATTTTAAAGATCATTCACTTTTTAAAATTAAAATTAGAGASACATGCCTTTTCTGGAACAGTAGTAAGTTGAATTCATCATTATCAAAGATGTATGCAGAGCTTAAGGAATCTCTCAAGAAGGTTCAAGGAAAATCACCCATGTTAAGCAAAAAAACATTAAAAAAAACAGGTAATGACTGGGATTTGACTGCTTAGGCTCAGTTGTGACTAGGTGCAGGGTTCGTTTCACTGTTTGCAGTACTAGAGATCACCCCACACTCCATACTACACCTAGGGTAAAGCTGGGTACTATTGTCTAGTCTAAAGCTTATTTTCCGCACCAAGGGAATTATTTGTTTCACTCCAGAGCAGAGTGGGGATAAAATTAACATGCAAGTAGTTGATCTAATTAGGTGATAATGCATATAGGTCTTGCAGTGGACAGACAAACCCTGGTCTAGCCTTTGGGTGTTTTCCCAAATCTAGGAGGTTTTTCTTGCAATTTATTCTGATAAATCCAGTGGTGAGAAAATAAGGGAAAAGAGGAAAGAGGAAAAAGAATCAATATAATGGAAATACCTGTACTTATGGTTACTGTATTCTTGTTTTGTTGTACTTGATTTGTTACTTTGGCGGCAAAACTAAACGTAGTGGTACTTCAAGAATTCATCCCTTCCTCACTCAGAGGAACAGGGTAGCAACAATCGCCACGGGGAGTGATTCACTTCGAGTTTGTAGACCCCTTTTTCACAGTATGATTCTACAAATAAGGGAAATTATAAGAGCTTTTCTTGGGGGCACTATACTGTGTAAGGAACCATGCCAAAGTTGCCTATGTAATAAGTGCCAAAATTAAGATTTCTTTGCATTTTGACTAATTTCTTAGAAATGTTATGAAGCTCTTTAAAAGAATATCATACTGTTATTTCAGTATGATGGCTGTGGTATACGTAAATGTACAAGAAGGGAAAATCATTTCAGGTCTAAGAAGCAGGGTTTCCTTGACCAGAAGGCAACATACCCTACGCTGGAGTTCACTATTGGCAAGACTATTATATATGAAATTCAATTTGCTAAGTTGTCATTCCATATACTCGGTATCAGTCATCAGTTGTCAGTGAACTATGAAATGTTCCAACTTGAATTTGAGATTTGTCAACTCTATTTAAGCACATTCCAGGTAAAAAGATGAAGCTATTTTCATCTAAGAAAACACGGTAAAGGTGTTAAGGATATGCTTGTTAAAAATGGCAGACTCAGCTGCTCTGATCTGCCTTTTCAGCTCTATCAGTAGAGTGATTCAGTGACGAAAGATTATAATTTACAAATTGACCATTCTGGTCAGATATTCTCCTGTGACATTTATGATTACAGCTATATACGTTAAAAGAAAAAAAAGTGGAGTTCAGTTTACATTTACCAAGAACAAATAGTTCAAGATTGCAGAGTATACAGTAGCATAAAGAACGCTCCAAAGCTTTTTCTCCCTTTTGTCCTTCCATCCTTTTTAAAATGATGTTGGCTTATAATTTTGTGATATTGTAACAATAGGGTATTATCATCACTTTATTTTTTTAAGTTGTATTGTTGGTTATGCTAGGAATAAGCAATAAGCCCTCTTACTGCTATGTTTATTTTAATGCAAAACTTCCCCCCGCCCCCCCCCCCCATCTCTCTTGTCAGTATATTTTGCCAAAATAAAATACTATTAATTGTCTTAAAGGGTGTTAAACACAGTGCATCTGGAGATGTATACCTTACATTGTGGATGTTTTCTATTAACTTTTATTCTCCTAAACCAGCAAATGAATATTGGCCTTCTGTAAAGGGTAGGTTAAGTTTTATATTTATGTTCTGTACTTCTTTAAAGCTTAACATGTCATTGGTTTAGAATCTAGAGGTGATTTTTTTGTTAACTGAAATTCTTTCATTTCCTTAACACTGATTGGGCCAACTAATTCTAAGCAAGCGGAGCTCGTACCCCATCCATCTTTATCGTAACTGGTAATAAAGAACCCTCTAGGCTTGACATATTGTCAGGGCAATTATTCTCAAGACATTATATAGCAGTTGTATCTGTCAACCCATGCAGTATGGAATATTTTAACTGGCAGTCTTCCAAGAGTGAACATTAATCTTAGCATCTCTTCTTACAGTCCCTAATCAAGATATTCCAGGGGTGATTGCACTAACATTGTTTGAAGACTACATCTACTGGACAGATGGGAAAACCAAATCACTCAGCCGTGCCCACAAAACCTCTGGATCAGACAGACTGTCACTGATTAACTCATGGCATACCATAACGGACATCCAGGTGTATCATTCTTATAGGCAACCTGATGGTAATTATTCTGTCTACGCTTTCCGTACAGCACATTGATGTATTTCACTTAGTAGCCAGTTGCTGAGTTAATGGAAGCTCGTTTATCTGCAGTGATTTATTTTTATTTCTGTTTTGTTTCAAATTGTGGAAGTTTTCAAATTAACGTTTTTAAACATAAATCTGTGATTAATGTTGTAAGTATATCTGGTATTAAATAAATGTGATATATCTTGTTCAGTGGTGAGATACCAGTTTGGGTGCTTAAAAATTAATCCAGATACTGACTGGAAGTACGGAACTGTTAAGTTGCATTACAGTCCAGGTTACCAGTTATCAAGATGGGAACAGCGTGTTATGAAAACATTTAATTTTTTTTATTTGAAAAGTAGGAGAGTGTTAGTAATACAGAAGAATACTGTTATTTAGAAAGTTGTTGGACTGAGGGAATGTCAGAGAATGTAGGCATTACGATTGTGTCTCAACTCCTGATGTCCCTGTATTTGAATTGTAACTGAATACAATTTGGCATTTGACATAGATAAGCTAATTTTTTGTCTCATTATAAAAAAAAAAAACAAACAACTAGTGCTTCCTTCTTCCTCTCATTCTTTCAGTATCGAATCTACATCCATAGTAATAATTAATTTTTGCATACAACAGAGACTAGCTTAAAGGCAAAAGGAAAAGGTTGCCTCTTATGGGTTTTTGATTTGAGACATTCCGTTGTAAAAATAGTGTGTGTAATACATTTTTCTTCCTCTATAAAGCAGATACCCTGAAGTATACTGAAATAATAGGCTCTGATATTCTTTTCCTATTCTGTCACAGTGTCTAAACATCTGTGTACGCTAAACAATGGTGGTTGCAGTCATTTATGCCTTCTAGCCCCTGACAAGATGTATACTTGTGCCTGTCCCACTAACTTTTACCTTGCTGCGGATAACAAGACATGCTTATCGAACTGCACTGCCAGTCAGGTAAACGCATACGTATGGGGGAAGGGGGAGTGGGGATTATATTTTACTGTGTTTCCATCTGCTTTTAAATAATGAATGCTGGTGCCCATGAAATGTGGAAGCATCAGTCAAAGGAGCTGAAGACTAGGTAACTCATGGGTGCATTTAAAGCATTTCATCTTCAAGGCTATTAGTTGAAAATAGACTTGCAAATGCCTTTTTTCCAGAGAATGCAGAACTTGTTCCCTTTCAAATGTGGATGTTTCTGCCAGTCACTAGAGCAAATACAGCTACTAAACCCATAAAAATTGCTTTGAAAAAACATTTGTATAAAATATGAAACATAAAAATACAAAGCGTATATAACAATGATTTGGGAGTATTCATGCATGAACGAACTTTACATTAATACAAGAAAACAAGCTCAGTCCAGTTAGCTAGGTAGGTAAACGATAGGGTTACGTTAAAAGCAATCCAGTAGCTGAAATGGAAATGGTAGAACATGTCATTAATTAACAATTGCATCAATTAAAACATTGAATTCTTTATGGGAGGTGGATTCTCTAGTACTTGAAATAAGTATTTGGTGATTTTTTTTTTTTTCTTAAAATATAAGGTAGCTTAAGAACATACTTATAAGAGAACCACTTTGGTAAAAGTCTTTGGACTGTTMTACCCAGACAATTAATCAGTTGATTGTAATAGCACATACGGCCTTTAAAATCTTTCTAGTAGTCCAGCTTTTCTAGTAGTCCACTTTTACTATATGTATGCTAATGACCTCTTACAATGTTCTACATCATGATGCATGTTGTCTGTACTCATTAAGGAAAGGGTTTTACGCTTAATTTTTAGGGAACAGTGGTCATCTTAATAAATGATGTACAGTTTCATTCAAGTAATATTGTTGTTTAAGAAACCTTCCCACTGTCTTCCTCTGTTCCCTTAAGGTAGTGTTTGGTGTGATTTTTATTATGTTCATCATATCTTTTCTGTTTAGATTGTCTGCTTGTTACTTCCCATTAGGTGATGAACAAATATAAAGCGTAAAACACTTGTAAAATGAGGAAATTCTTACCTATTTTTCCCCCATATCTAGCTTCTCAAATTTGTTTGGTTAAAAAAACAGCACTTTTTTTCTTTCTTCTTTTTTTTAATTTTCTTTAAATGGCACTGGAAGCTTATTCCCCAGTGAATTTGTATGCTAACAGTTGATTGAATGGCTCTATTCCTTTCTAAAGAATTCATTGATAGTCTGAATTGAAGGATAGCATCACATCTTGGATCCTTCAGGAGCAATATTTTATCACTTGTGGATTCCACAGGAGGGAGAGCAGGGTTAAATAGAAGAACTGCTTCAGACAGACAGTTACAAGTTGACATTGGTTATTAGTCATTTTCTTCCAATTTTGAAATCTGTTTACTGTTTGATAGTTCATCAATCTGATGGCATCAGATGCAGAGATCAGTGGCAAAAATGTACTTTGCTACTTAAGATTTTCAGATGATGCTGTAAAGTCATAGCTGTTCCTGTGATGTAATCGCTCATCACAACACACCCGCTGTTAGCTATTTCTGATGAAAAGGAGTTGGATGGCTGATATGCTGGTCTTGCACATCTACAAACTTTCAGCCATCTTCTGATGGCTAATCTGACATGAGAAATTGTTTAGTATAAAACGCATCAGACTCTAGAACACCAAAACTCAGGCCATTCCAGGCACACCCATACGACTCCGACCCCTGATTTTGCAAAGTGTCTGGCTCCCCGGTTTAGAAGGGAATGCAAGCATTGTCATGCAGAGCATAATAACATCTAAGAGTTAGTACCCATTTCCTGGAATTAAATTCATAATGTCATTTTAACAGCCTGAAGTCCCTTGTGGTGAGCAGAGCAAGGCTGGCACCTTAAAACAATTAAGCAGCAGGAAGGCTACGCTAGCAAGTAGAAAATACTAAGAATGAGAATTGTCTGAGTTTCTATTTGTCTCCTACATTTGGAGGCCTTCTGCTGAGCTACTTGGAGATGCGTACCTTTGTGGAACGGTGTAACAGTTTCGAATAGCTGCCTTTCAAACCCAACCTGTTATACAGCATGTCCCTCAATGTGGTACAAGAATGATGTAGCTCCAACTATAGGTCCTACTACATAAATGGCCATGAAACCCTAAATTTTCTTGGCAAAAAAGATATAACTGAGCTAATGCACCAAATTTAATATACCTTTTAAATACAGCTTTATTGAATAATCAATGATTTTAAAAATGTGAAGAACTGAAAAAATTATGCCTAGTCACAGAAAATAAAATGTCTTGCACTTCTAAACCTGTCGTTTTCCTTCCTTTCTGTGCTTAAACAGACACCATGTAGGAAACACAACATTTCTTAAAAGGTGCTGATAATCTATCCAGGTTTTTCTCCATAGCATGAGCCACATAATGAACTCTGATTTTAGGTTTAGCCCTAGAAGATTGCATCAAGTAATTTCTCCTCTTTGTTTTGTTTGCATTCCTCTTTCAGTCAGAACAAAGGTACAGTGTTGCCTGAGCTCAGAGTCGAGGCACTGCTAAGGTCTTACAAAGGATTTTTCTTTTTTGTACAAGTACCTTCCTTTTGAAAGGTTGGAAAGCCTAGCTTCTGGTTTTCTCATTTAATTCAAACAATATAAGCAATACTGTATACAAGTACAACACTGCACATTAAGGCCCTTTTCTGTAACTGTGGGTGGTTTGGTTTATCAGGAAAAATGATATTAAGTCTTCTTCAACAGCCTACAAAGACTGTTTAAGAATTGAAGTGGTTGTTTTGAATAAGATCTTAAAGAATCAAATCATAGAATGCAGCAAAATGCAGTGAGTGGTTTATATCAGGTGCACTATCAGTCAGTGTAGCAATGTCATTGAAACTACAATGATTCATATCAGTGGAAGTCTCAGTGCAAAACGTCTCCAAAAAAAAGAATATTTAAAAAATAACTTTTATAAAATTAACAGCCAGAGTTGATTAATGGAACAATGACTTAAGCAGTGAATCTGATTTTCATAAACTGTACTATTTCTGTTTAAAAATAAATAAGTAAATATTCACAAAGCTTTTCTTCCTTCTTTCTTTCCTTTTACAGTTTCGTTGCAAAACTGACAAATGTATTCCGTTTTGGTGGAAATGTGACACTGTTGATGACTGTGGAGATGGCTCCGACGAGCCTGAGGAATGCCGTAAGTGCATTCTGAATTTGGAACCCAGTTTTGTCAGTAGGGTCCAAATCAAATATAATGCTTTACAGATGTTAGGAAGAGGATTTTTTTGAATGCTTTTGTTTGCAGCACTGTTTTCTTTTCCTTGGTCTCTGTCAAATTTACAAAGGGTGCAGGCTCTTGTTTGTCAGACTGTAAAAGATTTTCATTAACTCATGTCTACTAAGGGTCTTTTAAGGTCTTTGGAAAATCATAAGAACATGTTTTTCATGTTTTAAACCTTTACTCGATCCCAGTTACGTTTTTGCTAAAGATTTTTATTTTAAAGCTATGTTCTGAGGTTGCTGATTTTTATATATAAATACAAAATTCTGCTGGGTTTATTTGGTTTATTTTTGTACATAATAGAAATGTGGAATTCTAAGCTCATTTGCTTTTGTTTCATTGCAATTACACAAGTTTAGCTACACATTATTATTTAGTGCAATTTTCGGAGCAACAACAATGTTGTCCATGTGATTCCTACTAAGATTCTGTGTTTTTTTCACAATATATAAATATTTTCATTTTATAGTTTTATAAATATTGTCAAAGGAAAGTTTGGAGAGCTAAATCTCATTCCTCCAGTATGAACAGTTTTATGCAATGAACATTTTTCATGCATCCTGTGTAACTTTGACACACTATCCTGAAGGTGGTGCAGATACAGCGTATTCCTCAATAGCCTCCCATAGTCCACATAGTAGGTTACTGTAGTATTCTCCTGTTGAATTGTAGACAATTGGAAGTCAATTACGATGATGTTTTCAGCATCCCAAAGGATGGTTGCTGTGATGGTAGCTGACTGCAAGTTTACTTGTTAGAAAAGTACCTTTCTAGTGTACTGGATTTGTAAACAGCAATATCTGTTGATGATGCTATTTTTCAGTCCCAGTCACTGACTACTTTAATACTATTATATTAATCTATATAAATCAAAAGATTCTTGCCTTCTTCCCTTAAGCTTATATACACAAAATGCTCTACGTGTTCTTCAATCTTCCAGTTAAATAACAGTTAATTTGATTTTTTTTTTTGTATTGAAATCTCTCACCCATATTTTTACAATTTTATAATTATTTCTCTCTTTCTSCTGCAGAGGCCTTTGAAGAAAGCTTTAACATATGTAATCATTCTACATAAGATTACATTTTAAGCTACACTGTTTATATAAAATATTACTATATAGGTGCATAAGTGCTCATTCACTCAAATGGCAGTGGCTGTGAGAAGGAACAATGTTAGAGCTTTCATGGGAAATAGAATTAGAGTGGGATAGTGAGTTTCTTAAATGCAGACTTGAACTCAAGTGTTTAGATCCCAAATTGCAAGTCTCTGTTGAGCCAATAGTAAGCATCAACCTGTAAAGGGTTGCACTCTGTATCATTAGTAAGGTATAACGTAGTTATGCAAATTTAAAATCTCAGACTTTGAAATTAATTTTGCAATAGTACTTGTACATTTTAGTTACTCATATCTACTCAGATTGAGATTATATAGGCAAATACAAAGGTTTATAAGTTCTTTTGATTAGCCCATAGAGGAAGAACAACACTATTGATATTTTAACCATTCCTCTGATAGTATACATAAGCAGTTTTCTTTTTTCTCAGCTGAATTCAGATGTCAGCCAGGACGTTTTCAGTGCGGAACTGGACTTTGTGCTCTTCCAGCCTTTATCTGTGATGGAGAGAATGATTGTGGGGACAATTCTGATGAACTGAACTGTGGTAGGTGATTGTATACATTGTAGACTTCAGAAACACGCTCAGCTGATTTAAATGCCATGCTTTAAATTCTGTCAAGAAACTATATTTTTATTCTTTTACCTTTTAATTTTTAAATCTTTTAATCTTTTAACTTTTAATCTTTTTAACTTGATATTTTTATTCTTTTAACGTATAGACACACATGTGTGTCTGTCAGGTCAGTTCAAGTGCACAAAGAATCAGAAGTGTATTCCAATAAATCTGAGATGCAACGGACAGGATGATTGTGGTGATGAAGAAGATGAAAGAGACTGTCGTAAGTTATGTTTAGAGAATTTTGCTCTGACAACTGTAACTGGTTTTAAACAAGAAACTGAAGTAAAATATCTGAAATACTGTAAATGTCCTCTATGTAAAATAATTTGAGGAACATGCAAAACAGTTAATTCGGGGGTTGATTGATGTACAATGCTTCATATACAAGAGAACAAACTAAAATGTCATTTATTAACTTCATTTTTTAAAGTCATTGCAAAGAGGGGTGTATAAACAATTTATTTCAAGCATTTAATTGGGTTTCTGACTTAGGCTGAAACATCCATTTTACTCTTAACCACCTCACAAATGACTCATCTTCTTGAGGCTTTCATCTGCCATGCCTTGCGGCAACGCATTTGAATGGAAAAAGATATTTTTCTGCCTCTTGTATTGGAAAAGATGTAGATCCATAGCTCCTTCTACATCCTTTTTCTTTGATGGAGTTTTTTACCTTTTCTATTCCCTTTCCTCTGGGGATTTCTTCATTAATTTGCCTATGTAACTTGATTTCCATTTACTCAGCTTTTAATACATCTTACTTTTCATAAATTCATTTTCACTCCATATTTCTTAGATATAAGTAGAGAAAATATTTTCAGATTTAGAATGGAAATGTATTGAATAGCTTGTATCTTTGATCATTTTGTAATTAAAATGATGGTGCTGTCTTGAAATACATCTCTGTCCTTCACTCAATTCATTATTCAGATGTACTGCTGATCCAAGGTGCTTATTGCTATTTTCTGAGTTAGCTTTCTCAAGGTTTGCATATGCTGCATTTCTGCAAAGAACATGGCCTTCTCCAAGGGAAGGGTTGCTAAGGATACAAAGGCTTTGTCAGTGGTCRCGTTTAACGGCCGTCTTCTGAACAGCTCAGCAGAGCTGTAGCCTCTGACAGACAGTATTATATGTTGGTTTGCATGTTACATTTCTTTAAAAACTGATTAAGTGGAGTCAGGTAAACTCCTGTGGAAGATAGCGGAGAGGGTTGCTTTTTTTGTTATAAAGAGCTGCACATGATACATGGAAGTTTCCCAAAACCTTGAGGTGTAGCTGACAGAAGTTAAATCAGAGCAGCGGAGCTTGCAGCAGCAGTGCTCAGGGACCGTGGGGGGGATAAGGTCAGGATCAGCGGTGATGAAGTTGAAAAATTCCTAGGGATTAGCGGGGATAGGACAGTCTGCTGTGACATAAAGCAAGCTTTTGAATTGTCTGAAACTCAGCCATCAGCCCACCTGCAAAGACACCATGGGAARTGGGGGAGATTAATTATATACATTTTTAATTTCTGTTATGTCTTACCTAGACTTTATTAGCTTCTCTCTTAAGAAAGTTAAGTGTGCTAGTTTATATTTTCATAAAACCTCGCTTGTGGCTTCTGAAAACTCTTCAGTTGCCTTTGGGGAGATTACAAAAAGGGGAGGCTTTAAGTAGGTTTACCACAAAGTTCATATTGACTTGGGCTCCTGTCACAAGACAGATAACAGATGAGATTATCTATTTCATTCCAATTTCACTGGACTAGGATTCGTAAGATACAGACCTTTTTTTCAGCTCTACCACGGTTTCGTTTTATATATCAAGTGACCTTGAAAAAGTCATATTTKGTACTTAAGGCTTTCCCTATGTAAAATGGAGGTAATTATGCTGGTCTTCCTTGTAAAGTACTTTGAAATCCCCTGGTGAGGTGTCCTAGCTGAGAATCAGTATTATTTTTTATAAGTATAGTTAGCAGCATAGCCAAGTCTAAATGCTTTTTAATTCCAGCACTGTAAATTTATGTATAGAAATGTGACACTGAAAGAAATAATACACCAACTTTTAACAAACCTAAAATTTTTCRTCTTGCCAAACCCAAGAAACAAGAATGATAGTATCAAGGAACAAATTGCTTTTCAACAGGGATGGGAAAGTTTGTTAAAAACCTGTGGGAAAACATTATCAGAGAATAGATCATACTGTTTTCCGCCTATGTTCAATTCAGTTTAGAACAATTTGGAGGTTCTCGTACATGTGCTTATCTCTAAAGAAATCCTTATGCATCTGATCACAAATAGCTTGCTCACAGTCCAGTCCAGATATGTCCTTTATTCATCTTGCCTCTATACTCTCAGTTATAAGAGTTTAAGAAATAGTAAGATCTGGCATATATGCTTGTGAGGGAGTCGATCTAGAATCACGTGAGTGCACTGAGGATCTCTTTTGTTGTCAAGTGGCTGTTCTGAAGTTAAAGCAGTTAAGCTTTAACTTAAAGCATCCTGAAAGAATAGGATGAAGGTTAGCTGCATCTTTGCATCTTTATCTTGCTGTAGGATTCATTCAAAAAATTGTTCTGCTAAACTGGTAAAGTGAAGTAATTGTCAACCTTTTCTCACCATTTACCCATGGCCTCTTTTAACAGAGAGCAGAGAATTTCACCAAAACTGTACATAATTTTGATTACCTTTTCCATCAAAGCATTGAGAGATGCCTTAGTCCTTCAAACTGACTTTCAGAATTGATAACTGGTGTTTTAGGAAGTTAGGGGAAAAAAAAAAAAACTGACTGCTTTTTACTAAAGTGGTTTGATTGTATCAATGTTAAGTCTACTTGTTGTTAAAAGAATATCACAATGGATTCATTTGACCTTACTGTTATATATAAAATAATATATAAAAAGAAGACAAAATTATAAACAATATAAACTGTAATGCTGTTTTCTTACAGATGTTACATAAGTGATGCTAGAGATACCCAATTTTTGAATCCTTAATATTAGCAGAAATTTCTAGTTTTAATTTGGAATCCTTTTATTTAAAGCTGAAAACAGTTGTTCTCCAGACCATTTCCAGTGTAAAACAACAAAACACTGCATTTCTAAACTGTGGGTGTGTGATGAAGACCCAGATTGTGCTGATGGATCAGATGAAGCTAACTGTGGTGAGTATGCCAGTGGTTTTGAATATATTACTGTAGCTTGACATTTTTGAAAAAAGTAGCAAAAGGAAATAATCATCCCACTTAATATGTCCTCTTTCAATGTATGATAATACCTATCTGATATGATAGCTATATGATACCTGTATCTGGCTCATACAGTTCTTGTTGAATGGTAATTTTTATATGAGTAGTCTATAAACTTCATATACTCCTATTTTATTGGCAGGAGCTGTAAATGAGTATCTCATTTGGAATATAGTGACATTCTTGATTTTTCTCACAGTATTATCCAGTTTCTGTCAATTTATTCTGCATACTTTGTTGCTGCTGGACTTCATAAATAGTGAAAAATGTAATAATTTGCAAATCGTGTTAGTTAAGGCTGGCTGTGCAGAAGAGTCCAGAGCAAATTCCAACTTGACATGACCAACTTTTGCTTCTCTCTGTGAGCTCCGGGGAGTTATGTGCCCTAACACACCACTCCACAAACTTTGCATCCCCATAGGACTTCTCCAAGAACCTCTGATATTTATGAAACTTCTGTACTTAAACTTGATAGTTTGAGGAGGCAGATCCTCTACAGAGAAGATCAAGGATAGAATCGCACCATTACCAAACCAAGCCCTAATTTCTGTCAGATTTTACACAATGTCCAGAACCTTAGTGTTCTACCCCACTGAGGCAGATTTTTTAGAACGTAAGTACTAGCTTTGAATCCAAGAATTTCTTTCATTGATTTTTTTTTGAAGATTCATTGTTGGATCACAAATATAACTCTACAGTTTTTAGCATGTTTCTGATTGACAGAACAGATGAATTGATTATATTTCTGCAGAAACAGTTAAAATTATTTTATTAAGACAATACTCATAGAAAGTTGAAAATCTAAGCAGTTTTCACGTTGGTCTGTACGTGATATTGTATACACCTAGTATGCTATTCATCATCACTTGGAAAAAAACAGATCACACTGTATAGTAGTAGTAGCTGTTCTCAGTCATTGCTTGCTTTGTTGGAAACTACTGAGTCAGCTCTCTTATTKTWRAWRRRAAAAAAAAAAAAAAAAAAAAAATTCCACCCGGGAAATGGATTACAGATAATCAGAGTCAGAATAAKTGGATCAGTATTGTTGGAAAATCACTGAACATGGATGTCAGTGCAAGATGCACACTCACCAAGTGCAGAAAAACTTGTGGAAATTTCAAGACAGGTCTATAAAGGAAAAGATGGAAAGATGTTCTGAGATGGAAGAGAACAAGAAAAATAGTTGTACAGAACATTCAAAGCTCTCACCATTATTCATGAAACCATTTATTGGTGCGTGAATGAAACACATGAGTCTGGACAAGTTTATGCCACTTCTGGGACAACAGAGTAACAAAATTACAGGCTGTAATCAAGAACAGCACTGAGAGACAGCCAAATTTCCATGGATATGTTTCAAGCAATTGACACAAGCACATATATGAAAATGTTGGAGCTGGTAAATATGCCTAGGAAATTGAACTCTTCCTCAACACTGAAAATCCAAGACCATCGTTTTACCCAGCTTACTTAATTGTCAAGAAGGGGAAACTAATTAATCATATCAACTGGAGAGAAGTTACAGTCCAAGAAATCATTTGGCTTGAAACAGTGAATGCAAAGGAGATGAACCTTTGTCACAGATACTCTTTATGGGCCTCTTCTGGGCTATTATAGAACTACCCCTGCAGTGCTCACCTTCTGATCCACTTCATAGGTGCTTTCTCCTGCACTGTCCCCCATCGCCTYGATCTCCAACATGCCATTTCTTTCYGATTCGGACAGCATTCCAAGCTTTCCAGCTGTGGATTTATATTTTTGGTAACCCATGCAAGCCCAACTGATGTGGCACAAAGGGTCTTAAAATAATTCATCTAGTAATATCCTCAAGACACAAAGTTTAAAAGCAAAGAGGAAAAAAACCCAAAACTAATGCTGAACAGGAAAAATTGTGCTTATAATAGGTACTTCACTGTGATTCATCATTTTAGCCAATAGAAAGAATAACGTCCAAATTACTCAAACAATTAAACAGTATAGAGGTGCAATGCATGCAATCCCAAGTTAAATAGGTTTTTCAGTCACAATATAGATGACTGGTTATGCTGGTTCATATCTAAGACTCATCTTGCCTYTTATTCTGTCTCTGGCAGTGACTGAAAGCTAGTATCTAGGGAAGAATATGTGAGCAAAGCAGGCCTGTAATGAAACTTCCTGGGGATACTCTTCCAGCCTCTAACAATTTGAGAATCAGAGATATTGTGAGTCAAATATGTCTCTGTGTGCAATAACCCTTGATGGATTTCAGTCTCTTTTAACCTTCGTAAAGTTTTCACAACATGCTGCAACAAGGAGTTYCACAGCTTAATTACACACCTCCCTGAAAAACCATCTCCATTTTTGTTTTAAATCTGCTAGCTGCATATAACGCTCTTAGGTTTTTGTGTTGGAGGAGACAGAACAATTTATCCATATTCACAATCTCTATGCCACACATGGTTACGTACACATAGAACAACTAAGCCTTGACAAGAACAGGGTGGGTTTAATCACGTTTTAAAGTTTTCCATAATTTTAGCATTTGAAATTTCTTTAAATGACGTTATTATAGCAGTAGTTTTAACACAGTTTGGTCTTCTGCGTTGTTTTGTTTTGTTTTGTTTTTTTTAAATTTGAAGATGGTTATTTTTATGAACAAAGTTTGATAGAATTAAATTCTGCAAGCTGAGTATAATAAAGATCTGCATATGTTGATGCTAATACTAACTTGTTATCGTTTATAGTTCATTTCTAAAATGCTTACAATGCAAAACTTGTATAAAGGGTAATCTCTTTTTTGCTTAAGWGCTGCATAGTCATACATATCTTGCTAAGTCAACATCTGCTACTGTGTGTTATTGGAGATATTATATTGAGTAAATTTGTTAGAAGTAGTCTGAATGTATTTAGTCTTCTGTGGTTACTTTCGGACTCAGACAATTGAAGTAGAATTAGGAAATGTATGTTTATTAATGAGTGTATGGTGTTTTTCAAAGAACAGTAGGTAGAATTAATTCATGCTTTCTGTCCAGGCAATTAAAAGAAGCCATTAGATTATGGTAATCCTTGCTCACAACTTGAATACTTTACATCAAAAAAGGCCCTATTTGAGTTAGAATCTGAAGAAAGCTGTGTGTGGTCTTGGAAAGTGATTATAATCTGCTTTAAAGGTTATATGTATTTCAGGTCTTTATTAGCATAATGTGTCAACATTAGTATGACTGCTTTCTGCTTCCTCACTTTTTTTAATGTTAATTTTATTTTTAGCCTAAAGAGTCAAAGTAGTGTTTTTTCTGGTGATGAAGAATATGTTCTTTGAGACATTTGAAGGATACATTATATAAACTTAAGCTTCCTTCAACAGGCTTAAAATTTCCTGTATCCAGCATCAGTGACAGCCTGCCAAGCTCTAGAAAGCTAGCGATCAAAAGCAAGTTTCTTTTCATTTTGGATTTTGTCCCTCTTAGGCGCGCGCGCACACACACACACACAAATGCACAAACGTGCACGTATATGGAATTAAAATCCCTAAACGGCAAGGTAGTGCAATTAGTGACAAAATAGTGTTTTAATTCATAGGGACTGATATTTGAATCAAAATGCTTTTAGGGTGCATATGTAATATTTTGGGGTTTCTTTTGTTTTGTTTTCCATTTAAGCCTTCATCCTATTTTCTTCATGCTCATTTAGAGTTATTTCTAAAATAAAATCCTGGTTCGGTATGCACAAAAGATGAACCCCAACCAACCAGCAGCTACATCAGGCGGTCACACAAATTTCTGAGAAGGGACCTTTGCCTGTTACAGTAGATCAATGAATCTCTTAATAATAATTTGGAGAGAGAAATATGAAAATTGAGTTATCAGTACTTCTTTGCCTTTGTACCATTCCTATCTGAACTTTCACATTTTAAGGTGGTCTCATTTTAAGAAAAATGGAAAGCAATTTAGTGTTGAAGACAGCAATGACAAAATGTGTGTGGGCCCATGTGTGCTTTTCAGGGTTCCACAATTCAAAAAAATAAGGTCTTGCACTATTTCCTTTGAATTGAGTAAATCAGTCTTTCTCAAAGATCAGATATTTGTTACATAACTTTCCCACATCTTCCTCTTTGTTATATCTTAGTTCTAGTATCCTAGTGTTTTCCTTGGCTCTCATTAATGTGAACAAGGAAATACAAGACAAGCAAATCTGGTTTGTAAGACATTGTCAGGTGTAAGCTGCTACAAGAGATCAGTCAACCCAAAGGAAGAATAAAGCTTTTAGATTTGTGAAGTGAAGAAGAGAGAGCCTTACAAACATGCAAAATATTTTGTATAAAAAAAATTAATTAAATATTCCTTTGTGTTTGGTAAAAATAGAGTAAGAGAAAGATTAATATTCAAGTGGTAATCATAAGGTTAGACTACACTCGGATAAATTAAAAAAAAAAAAAAAAAAAAAAAAATCCAGCCTTTCTTCAGAAGTGTAAAGAGGCAATGCTAGAAAATGGATTTAGCATCCTTGAGAACTAGATAATTCTTTATGAAGAATAAGAAAAGATATACTGCATGTTCTCTTCATCCTAGCAGATAGCTGAAATGAAGGCATGTCATCTCTGGCTTCTGTGTATTACTGATTAGATCTTAGTATTTCTATTGAATGTGGAAGGATAAATAGAATATAACCTGTCATTAGTCTTTAGGACTCATTTTGTGGGCAGATACGTTAATGGGAGATTGTAGACTTTACTAGAAGTACTTTAATAAATATAGGACGGATTTCTGGTTGAAACTTGATTTTTTGCAAAGCTACAGAAACAAAACACAAAAGTGTCTTATTTTGGGGGGGGGGAGGGGGAGGGATATTTTTATGTTTTGTAACGTTAAATATTTTTTGAGTGCTTGCCAATGCAAGTATTTGAAATGTCATGATTGAAATGTCATAGTCTGTCATCTTGAAAAACATTGGAGGAAAAAGTATTTTGGGAGAAAACTACTTATAATCACGATATTGGCAGAGAATAAGGAACAAATGCAAAAGGCAGTATTGTAATTACCAAATTTTTGAGGGTACACAACTGAGCTGCAATACCATTTACCTCCACCTTCTCGATATTCAAATGTAGTTTTGATTTATCACTCTAGTTCTGAAACCACACCTAAAATAAAGCACAAAATGCAGCAGTTTGGGCCGTAGCATCAAATCTAATACCTCTAATTTGTGGTCCTTTCCATTTCACAGGCATAGAAAGCAGGTTGATTTAAGCTAGTGTTTCAGTCCTCCTTCATTCTGTCAGTTATTAGAACTCATTGAGTTGTCATGATAGCAGTATGAAGTCTGAACTGACATGCTATGAAATAGCCTAATGGAAATTTAAAAAATTTCTATTGAAATATCATCACAGTGACATGTAATTTTAAATATGTCATTGAGGCTTTTACAAAGCAAACTTTTTTTTTCCCAAAGAAAAAGTCACTGATAACTTTTTAATTTACTTCATTTCATCTCAGTCCTTAGAACCTGAAATAATTACTCAAGAAATAAAAAATATAAATAAAACACAGAGGCAGCCCCTTCCTGCTGGAGGAGTTCAGGATGTTCATGCATCTCCAAGAGGCTTTGCCTACAATGCTACTCTGTAAACAGGAAAGCTCACTGAAAATTTACTGCATGAAGAAAATTAATCTCAGTTTAGCATTATATGCTTTATTATGTTTTACTTTGTATAAGTAGACTTCCAATCCAAGACATCAGAAGGTGAAAATGTAAATCAAAATGCAAAGTTTTCTGTCAGGTATGATTAGTCTTAAATTATTATATGCAAACATAACTTTTCAGAAATATATATTTTGTACATTTTCGAATAAATATTCTTGTGGTTTACTGTGATCTGATCTTTTGTAAAGCAATCTTACAGATAAATTCAAGGAAAAGTCAATGCAGTTTTTGAGATTCAGTGCAATAATACCCCCTCCTCAAACTAATTTGTGATCACTTCTGAATTTCATATTTTTTTACTTTAAATGACAGCCTATACAGTCCATATTTTAATTTTATCATCAAATTTATAAGCAAATCTCTTTTGGTATGAATGAATAAATAGAATATTAAAGAATGTGGTATGAGAAATAAATTATTTCTGAAAGTAACATTTGAAGTATTATGGTTGCGCCTTCTTAAATGTATCTAGCAATATTGTCATGTCACTGTTTAGTAGCAGTCTTTCTCATTTTGACTCTTTGTCTGCAATGATGTAAATGATATTCATCTTAATTACAGATAAAAAAACTTGTGGGCCTCATGAATTCCAGTGCAAAAATAACAACTGTATTCCAGATCATTGGAGATGTGACAGCCAAAACGATTGTGGGGATAATTCTGATGAAGAAAACTGTAGTAAGTAACTTTTACCTAAGTAGATATTATAAGGAGTGGAGTCAGTTTAGCAACATGTAAGAGGAGACTTTTCAATTTTGATAAACTGCACGTGTATATTTTTATACAACGCCATCTGATCCGTTGAAAATCAGTTGACCAGAATTGAAAATGTCCCTTGCTGAAATTCTCCAATTTTATTCATTCTTATAAAGAGCTGTAATTCTGTATCAGCTATGCAAAAATGCCTGACCTATGACTTCTCAATAATCTGATGAATTCAAAATAAATATTACAATTAGCTTACCTTTGTCAATAAGTTACGCATCGCATTTCTTATCTCTAGATAAGAATCATAAAAACTGCTCAGTGATAAAGTGATAAACATTTGTTAACAATAAAGTTTGATCAAACCCTACCTACCCATTACATTCATTATATTCCTGAGATGATTTGCCTTGTTTTGTATCATGAGAAGTCCATTTCTATAATACTTAATCACATTAAGAAGTAGATGATGTTATTCAAAGTAGCTCAGTTAGTGTAGTTCTCTCCTACCCATGAGGAACCTGAATGCCTAATAAATCTCTGTAATACCACTTTCAGTGAGTTAATTTAGATCTGGTTCTCAAGAAGAAATGACAAATACTTAACGGTTTTACCTCATAATCATTGTCTTTATAAAATATTTCAAGAGGGAAATTCCACAAATAGTTCTGAARTGCCTTCTCTTCAGTTGACAATTTCTGTTCTTTTTTCCTTCTGTACTTAGAAATGCAAGAAATTAATATCTTGTTGTGTAGATAATCTTGAATACATATTTCCGATTTTATATCATGAATGTATGTTTAGTATCTTCAAGGTAATAACCTAGAAAGCTTAATAAATTAGGCATTCTAATGCTGAGTAYGTGCTGTCTGCCCCTTTCTCCAATTCGAGACATGGTGTCCATAGGTACAGGATATCTGAAGACTAGCTCATTCTGCTTGAAAGGTTAAAGTGGATTTGCCTGCCTTTTAATTACTATCTACATTTGAAAATGTTACGAGTTTATTGCAAGCAATAGTGCTGTAGTTTCCGTATGCAAGTGTTTCATCTAAAGGGGAAAAAGTCATGTGGCTCAGTAATCGCTCAGAGCCATTTATTGTTATACCCTGGGGTGGGGGGTGGGGGTGACACATAAAAGCTTTCTTAACTTTGTGGGAGATTTTACKTAGGAATTGATTATTAGTGCCAGTGGGATTTTTCCATTTTCATTTCTATTATAAATACCAAGAAACTATTTTATGTTCTTTTATTCTCATGTAAAAATCAAATAGAGAGACATAGTTTTGCTATAGCGCTGTTAATCTACATGACTAGATAATCTTTTGAAAATTTGAAAATTTAAAAAAACTCAACTTCCACAAAACATTATTGCTGTTTGCCAAATAAGCATCAAGCATCATTTGAAATTTGCCGTGTGTGAAGTGGGATTTATTTATCACCCAGTAGTAATAATTTTATTACTTAAAGTTTAGATTATCATAGTACAAAATGATTAAAAAAAAAAAAAAA
>JAYKAV010000023.1:217966-254568 GCA_035582835.1 Phoebastria nigripes
TTTTTTTTTTTTTTTTTTTTTAAAAATATTTATTAAGCTTGCCATCTTTGTTTTCACATCAATAATTAAGTTATATATTCAGTTCTTGGCTGTTCTCTAGACTTGCAGATAAAGAAATCTGTAGTTAATTGTAATGGATAGAATTAGTGAGTTGAGAGTACCCAGACGCGGCCGGTGCATTAAACTAAAGGCCGGAGTGGTGAACTGTAGTTTGTGTTAACTTTTTTTTTTTTTTTTTCATTTTCTTTTGCTTGTCAAATGCATACTTCACTTCTAACTGTTGAAACCCATATTCTGCTGTTTAAATTAAATACAGTAGACTCACACAGTTGTAAAATTCAAAATCTTGGAAGCATTGGGAAAATACATAATACTGTTCAGTTGTTTGAAATAGATGTATAAAATTCTTTATAGGCTGTCAAGTCACTTATAGAATAAAGTGTAATGAAACAAGTATATACAAAATTAGAACTTCAAAAGCATTTGACAAAATATATTACATTGCACATTACGATAAGTTTTTCATRGCATACATGAATATACAAAGGGCTTGTCAGGCAGCTATATCAGAAAATGAGTTGTTTCTCAAGAATGCAGAATGAATTCATTGAATTATAGAAATTCATCTCAAGTATTTACATTTCTCTATATAGTTTCTTTGCATGCACACACAGCATCCTGGTGAAGTTATCAGAAGTGAAACAGAATGCATGTTAAAAAMTTTCACATATGGGTGTGAAAAATTATTAGTGGTATAATGCAAATAGTTGTGCCCATTATGGCTTTGTTCTTTAACTGTATTTGTCTTACAGTCTATTGTTCTTTAACTATATTTGGACCCTCCCAAATAATTAAGAGTTATTAGGAAGGTTATAGGTCCATACTGAGTTATCACCAAGCAAAGTAGAATGCATTTTTAACTCTTCTGAGTTAATATCTTTTTGGAGGGGGAATTTGCTTTCAGAGTTTATTTGGATTTTTAAAAACAAATTAGAGCAAAAATAGTATTTTCTCTTTCAGGGAACTTCAAAAAATGAAAATTCCATAGTAATGACTATCTTATTCCTGCTAAAAAGAAGGCACCAGTAATGTTTTATTGAATATAATTAAAGAAAATATAATACGGTGCAAACATTGAAGCAAAGCAAATGTAATAATGCTGTAGAAAGACATGAATTCAATCAGTGTAAAAAATATTACTGTTGCTAGAGAATCTTCTCAATGCTGTTTCGTTGCTCCTACAAGTTGTAAAGAAAACAAATGAGTTAATTTTGTCCTGGGATAAGTTTGTATCCCAAATGCAGTGAGAACTAGCAATTATTTAATGCGTTTAAGTGAAAACATTTTAAACCAGCATATTGAAAGAAACGTAAGCTGGAATGTCTCATAATGTCATCTTGAGTAAATTTTGAGTGGGCTGTAAATTCACATTCTTTACATTGCTTAAGGCTCAGCTGACTTGGTGCAAGTCAGACAATGGCTAGTGTCAGTTTTCTAAAAGCACCTAGGTGTCAGTGCTAGCCAAAGGCAAGTATGCTACTTTAGTATGATAAAATGATGTGTACCAAAGGCTTCTTCTTTTATGTACACCTACCAGTCTTATGCCTAGATTAACAAAGAACAAGTGTCATCTTTGTTCTGGTGAAATACAATGCTAAGTAAAGTTATTGAAAATAAATAAGTAAAGAAAATCTGCATTTAATGCCACATTAAATATATGTAAAAACCCCACCTATGACCACTTTAATTGTCTTGTGTTTACAGGCATTCATTCTGCAGGATGGTCCTTGTTATTGTTTTTAGCAGTATTGTAATGGAGAATTATAAGGAAGGGTGGTTTTGGKTTTTGCTCCTCTTCCATTTTGTCATGTGTACTGGTTTTGGCTGGGATAGACCTAATTTTCTTCATAGTAGCTCCTATGGTGCTGTGTTTTGGATTTGTGACCAAAACAGTGTTGGTGACACACTGATGTTTTAGTTGTTGCTGAACAGTGCTTGCACAGCATCAAGGCCTCTTCTRTTTCTCATGCTGCCCCACCAGCGAGTAGGCTGGGGGTGCAACAAAAAGTTGGGAGGGGACACAGCTGGGACAGCTGACCCCAACTGACCAAAGGGATATTCCATACAATACGGCGTCACACTCGGCAATAAAAAGCTGGGGAAAAGAAGGAGGAAGGGGGGATGTTCAGAGTTAACGGCATTTGTCTTCCCAAGACCGTTACACGTGATGGAGCCCTGCTTTCCTGGAAGCAGCTAAACACCAGCCTGCCGATGGGAAGTAGCGAATGAATTATTATTTTCCTTTGCTTGTGCATGCAGCTTTTCCTTTACCTATTAAACTGTCTTTATCTCAACCCACAAGTTTTTGAACTTTTACCCTTCTGAGYGGCTGTATGTGGCTTAGCTGCCCTCTGGGGTTAGCTCACAACATCATGATAATACTGTTTCGCTGCTGTTATGTGGATGCATCACACTGGATACTCTGGCTTGGCTAATTGAAAGGTTTCAACTCCAACACAACCATCTAGTAGTAGATCTGATGAATACTCATTCATCACAAGAAAGTGTGGCCTAAGTACGTCCCCTAATGCCTTTAAATCTTTGTGGTCTACTGTCAAATGCCAGGATGAATCAAGAGGTCAATGTACACTTCTAGGTCATTTTGGCTGAGGTGCTCCTATCCCATGTTTGTATTGCTGTTACTTCTTTTTCTATGTTCAGGTTCCACCTTTGCTATTATACAAATTTGTTTCTCTAGAAGTTTGCTTTGTAACAGTTGTTACAAGACAGAATTCTCACAGGGAGCAAACATATTAATTCTGTACAAATACAGGTAAAAAGTACACTATAAGTTTGAACTTCATATCCTATTTTAAGAAAAAAAAATTATGKTTTTTTTTCCCTCAGACTTGTATATCAGTACATCAGTCTCCTAAAAAATCCTTTCAATTCATGACTTAGTGCAATATCTATGCCTATTAAATGCAAAATTGAACCCCAAATATGAAATCACTTTAAATGTTTCTCATGAGATCCTTTTCTTCCTACCATTTAAGTTGATGACAAATGTCTGTTGACTCTACAGATTATTTTCAGACTTTAAAATGTGAAAGAAGTAGATCATCTTATATGCTGTGTTTCAAATAAAATTCTTTCTAATAATTCAAAAATACTTTTCTCGGGAAGGAGTTTCAGTGTTTTTATAAAGCAGAAGCTGAAAGATGCTGTCCTTCATTGGTTATACAGAAGTCTATTAATACTTATTCCTTTCACTAACAGTCTGAGCACTGATGGGAAAGTACTTTTCTGTGTTCATATGTAAATCACAGAGATGTATTCCAGCAGCAGAAGAAATATTTCTTGCAAACAGAGAACCGAGAAGTTAGCTCATTGTGTACATTTTTCCAGAATCAAATCTCTGTTTATAAATAATTCATTAGCAGTATAGAAAATGTATTTGCTTATATTTTGCAAATCAATATAGAAACATGACAAATGTTTATTTGCACGTTAATTACTTTTTCCACAAATTATTTCCTTTACATAATTTATCATATTGTGAACTTCCTCTTCCTGGCCTGTTGACAACAGAAGGAATCAAATGTCAGTGATTCGCTAACGTTTGTACAATGAGCTTTTGCTTTGAAAAAAATTCAAAGTAGTATGTGTCTAATCTAAGAATCCATATAAATGCTAACCTTTGATTTGCTTAAATATAACATTGCTGGAGAACTGATGCAATTGCTGTAGATCTGCTTTTATTATGACTTTCCTACAACTTCAAAATGAAAAGTTGTGCCTACCTGAAAGATGAAATTTCTCTTAAAAACCTTCAAACAGGGTCATTTTGACTTTTTTTATGAAGTGAAGAAAAAAAAAAAAAGTAGCTGGAAGGTTCATTAAAACTATTCCTTTCTTGAAACAGTTTTTGATTTTTATAAATCCAGAAAAATACCTAAGTTCAACTTTTCCTTAGATCTGCGCAACTCATGTCTAGTATATTCTCATGCTGGTATTTACCAAATTCTTCTCAATTGGAAGCTTCTAATTTTGTGTTTGCTTTCCTTGATAACTATGGTATGTTTTTCAAAAGCATTCATACTTCCACCTTCAGTAACTAGCTAAAGGACCTTTTAGCATTACCCAGTCCATTACTGTCCATTGCTACTGTCTGCTCTCAGTCTCTCCTCCTTATTTTTTACCCTTCCTCCATTGATTTCATCACTGTCATTTACCATTTGCCTTAACTCTTCCCATCTCTCTGTTGAAAAGGTCTTACTAATTAATCCTTATTCTTGATTTCACATTATTTACATAATGCAATGTTTACTGTGATGGAAATAATCCCACAAATAACCGTTGTTTGCTTTTTCAGTCCTGCTTTCCCAAAGCTCTCTGACTGGCAAGGTCTAAGTTGCATGTAGAGACTTACTTAAATTCTGCTCAATCCCCACTACTTCTCTACCTTTGTGTAATCTAGTAGCCCAAAGTCCAGACGTTAACTTCATTTTTTCCAGAGGAAAGCACATAGTATTCTGCTGGGGGAGTCCTCCACACTGGTCCCCTTGCCAGTGTTTCTGTGGCAGCGGTAGCGAAAACACAGAGCTGTGCAGACAGTGAAGTAAATAGACTGAAACAGCCAATCTCACCTTCTCAGGATTACTCCATCACTCCCTGCAGCCTGCTGCTTCTGTTTGCTTTGCCTGTACCTTGAATTAATTTTGTGTCTACTCTTCCCCTTTATTGTGTCCACCTTTTATAATGACTTCAGACCTCCCTGTGTTTTGTTTCTTCCCAGGGAGTAGAACAACATACCCATTTATCACAAAATATCCCACTTACCTTCCAACCTTTACTGTCTCCTATCCATCTGTAAGCTCCTTAGATTCTTTTTATCTAATATCTCCCTTCTGTTTCCCTAAAATTACTTGAAAATGCCATCCTTATCCTTACCTTCCCCCCCCCCCCCTTTTCTGTGTTTTCTAACAAATTGACAGTAGTGTTTTTTTATGGAAGTATACTGTCCATGTTTTTTTATGAAAGTATACTGTCTATTGACTTTTGCAACTCACTGTATTCTCATTCCATTAAATATCTCTAACAATTTTGTCAGTATTTAAGTCAGTGGATTATTGTCATGCTTCCTCCCATACTTAATTTCTGGAAAACAGTTTTACTTGAAACTCCAAACCTTACCTCTCAGGCATTCCATTTACCATCTCAATACTGTTCCCCTGAATGCTTAGCACAGGGGAAGCTGACTCTTGACACACACACATATGTTAAAAGGTATGTGATAAATGGTATGCTATTGCATGATGGAAAGTCAAAGATCTGGTTAGTTCTAATTACATTGGATATTAACAGGTGCAAAATGAATTTCTAGTCTGTGGTACATATCTCATAAAACCTGTAATAACATACATGCATTGAAATAAATAATATTTATATAGTCAGCATCACATAATTTTCCAAGGAAATTTGATAGAACTGAAATGAAAGTATTTTCATTACTATCTTACTACATGTAAATGAAATTTAGTTATAAAATGTTATGAAACAAAATCCTACAGAAAAAAAAAATCCTTATAGTTTGCAAGTTAGTGGTTTTGACTTTGTTATAGTCATTCATTGATTGATTGGGGGGTTTTATGTATAAAATATTTTATGGAAATGCTAATAAACCTAGGGTTGTTACTTTTCTTCATTCAGAGCCTCAAACATGCACTTTGAAAGACTTTCTTTGTGCAAATGGAGACTGTGTTTCAGCAAGATTCTGGTGTGATGGAGACTATGACTGTGCAGATGGCTCAGATGAGGTAGGCTTCTTCCAGGAAAAATATTTCTTTAGCAAATTAGTAGGTTTATATTGTTGGAGAATGGATTCCCACATATGGATATTTTAAAAAGCAGCAATGGGAATTCTACACATTAATCCATATATGGAAGCATCTTTACTAAATTAAAACTAAATCTGTTGAAATAGTTATCCTAAAAAGAGAACATGCAAATAAAATCAAGTCATGTTTAACAATAGTCTACATCTTTTTGTCCCAGCAATGATCTGGACTTCTTCCCATCCTGGAAATATTTTGTGTCCTGGTTGGGGAGCCACTCCTTCTGCACGCAGCAGTGGTTTGTGAGGGTTTTTATTTTGAGAAAACACCATGTAGAGTGTTTCTTGTGTAGCAGAAGCTCACTGGATATTTGCTTTGCTGTTTTTCTGCTCTTTCCTGTCCCTTTTGTCCCTTCTCCTTTCCTGCCAGTGCTGGACCTCAGGTGCTTCCCACCTACTTAGAGKGTGCAAGCCACCTTTCATGAATCATATCTACAAATACATTTTATTTCACAAGGCATTACTGTATTTCATAGTGTGGAGGAGTAGAGGCTGTAACTTCTCTGATCAGCTGTATATTTACCAATATTTATATTAAACTCTTGATCTCGTATATATGTTGTTTTTATTGTACCAGAGGTATTGTGAAACAGGCTGTTCAAGAGATCAGTTCCAGTGTTCCAATGGTCACTGCATATCAGCAAAATGGAAATGTGATGGTCATGAAGACTGCAAACTTGGGGATGACGAGAAAAATTGTGAACCAGGTATTGTTTTAAATAATGCTGAGAAATAAAATGAAGCAAGGAATAAATCAGAATGAACAAGGAGAAAATAAATCAACAAATCAAGATTCCTTGTGCACTAGGAGTAGGGAGGAGTGAAAACAAATCTGAAATACTTTATCTTTTGAATGTGTATCATTGTGTCGTCCTACTCATGTTTTGAAACCCCCACTTATGTACAGCTATGCTATATGAAGCTTGTTGGGGGGAATGGTATTTCATTTAATTTAATTGTATTGAAATATAATTTGAAATGTATACTCAGCTTATAAAATTCTGCTCTGAATAGAGCAGTAATTCTTGGCGTGTTAGTAAAGTGTCTCTGTGGATTTTTTGCTTTGTGGTGTTCATTCAATTTTTACTAGTCCTTATGCGAAGGTTTTCTCTAGCAAATTATTCTTTTTGATGTTATTGTTTTATTTCCTTATTACTGTCTTGGAAAATTTGTTTATTTTTGCAGGAATTTTCCTAAATTTTTTGTAAGCTTCATCTAGATAGGTGCAACTGGTAGAAGCCTATGAGAAAACTCCCCTGATTTACAATGCGACAAAAATATCCACCTGTATTTTAAATAAAACTGATTTATATGTATTTCTTTTCATTGTAATAATGTATACTTTATAAAACTATAGTTTCTTATAAATTAAGCTTATTTAATTATAAACACATAACTTTAGCTAAACCCTAAGCCCATTTTAAAGAATGCAATTTTTTTAATATACTTGTTCTATGAATATGTGTATGTGTATAGTAACCATTGTTAACAAGTACAAGGAAAACACAAAAAGAAATTTCTCAGTGATAAAACACAAATATCCATTCACTATCTTTATACATTTTACTTAGGATGCAACAATTAAGTTTTGTCAAATATTTCGTTGTAGTTTATGAACGTTTGGAAAAGCTCTGGTCAGCTACAAGTACATGTTGGCTCACTATGTTAACCAGATGAAAACATTAAATTATAAAGCAACTTATTTATTAATTCTCTTTTTCTTAATGCTAAAATATGTGTTTGTAACCAGCATCTCCAACCTGCTCTCCAAGTGAGTACGTGTGTGCAAGTGGAGGCTGTATTTCGGCATCTTTGAAATGTAATGGAGAGTATGACTGTGCTGATGGATCTGATGAGGTAGCTGACAAATTTCTGTTGATTCCCCCCTCCCCCCCCCCCCCCCCCCCCCCATCTGACATGAAATTTGTTAACAGTTTTAGAACAAAAAATAATTAAAAGGGAAAATGGGGGTTTTTTACATCCAATGAACACTGTCAGATAACTTAGCCCCATGATTTTGGTTCCCTGGTAGTTACATTGCATTCTGTTTGTTTGCTCTGTGGCCACCTTTTGGAGCAGACAAATTTGTTTCCCCTGAGTCAAAACCTGAGCATGGTTCTGGGGAAGTTTTCTTCAGGGACCGCTCCGTACTGGCAGCGTGGACAAGTTTGTGTCACCTTTGGCTCCCTCTGTCTTTTAGATTCATCTAATACAATCCTAGCAGGCACCACAGCCTCCGTGGGCCTTCATGCCACGCTCTTCCTACATGTTGCACTGTTGGTAGCTTTTTAAAAAATTACCACCTTCATGAACAACTTCAAGAAAAAAGACCAAAAATAGTTCATATTTCTCAGAGCCATAAAGGTGCCAGTTAGAGCCTGAAGGATGCCTGAGCCAAATGCTACACGGTGCGGGTGAAGACAATCCACTCTGGAGATTTCTAGTCCTGATCAATGTGGGTATGAGCCAGTTTGCACTAACTGGCCTCATGTCCAGGGTTGGTTCTCTTAGGGCAGTTGACTTCAGAGATGTGAATGTAGCCATTGTTTTCACTGCTAATACTAAGCAACATAAAGAAGCAAATCAGAACACATATAATGTGTGGTTACAATTTCACTTGGACTTCAGTAACTATTTGAATTGCACATTCCATTGTCAGGGACAACTTTATTGTATTAAATACATAGGGCAACGAAAAACAGTGGTGGTAAATTTTTTTAGGTTTGTCCTTAAGTATGTTGTTGTTTTTCTCATTCATACCTGTATTCACACAGATGGATTGTGTAACAGAATGTAAAGAAGATCAGTTTCGATGCAAAAATAAGGCCTACTGTATCCCTGTCAGGTGGCTTTGTGATGGGATCCATGACTGTGTGGATGGCAGTGATGAAGAAAACTGTGACCAAGGCAAGAGACACTTTTCTTTAAAAGGCTTACTTTATTGGGTTTTGTATTAACACACGTTGTAAGTTAGTGGTACCCTGGCCATTGTGAGTGATGAAATGAAAGCTCTGTGACCTCTTCCAACAAAGACAGTATAGCAGCTTCACAAGCGATTTGCAGGACGAAGCAAAACTTACATTGTTTATAACTCACAGCTCATTGTTCCTTCTTTGTGTTTCCTTCCCCAAGGACCAAAAAGTTGTGTTATTACTGGAAGCATATTCTGTCTCATCAGAGAAATCGGTAATAAATCCAGTTAATTTACAGTTTTATAGGCAACAATAAATTACAAAGCCATGCAATATAAGGAAAAATTGCTAAATAAGTAATCTTAAGATCCCAGTTTTCTATTTATTTCCATGGAGATGAAATGTTGCAACTAACCAGAACCCATAAAACCACATTTTGAATTCTCGCTCTCCTTAGAGAGCAGAGCTATGCACATAAGTTGATTCACATGAAGCTAAACACTATGGTCAGACTTTCATGCTTATGATTAAACTTCAAAATATGTTTTTGAGAAGTACATCTGCTGGTCTAATTCTCATAGTTCCTGCAAATTCACAAATCTTGTTCTAATATGTCTTTTCAATTGAGCATTCGTATATATTTACATACATATCTATACATACACACACATAGATGTATGCAATTAAACATTATTAAATGAGTTCCCCATAGTATTCCTTCTGAGGGTAAGACCATGCAAGTCTTTATTTCTGATTTTTTTTTTTTTTTTTTTAGCTTTAGCTTCAGCTGCCAGGCAGTAGCAGTGTAACTCTGCACAAAATTCTTAGTAAGTGTAGTAATTCATTAATTGTGACAAACACAGAACTTCTTACTCAAATTAAAGACTTTTTTTTAAAAAGCAAAATTTTACTCAGCATTTTGTCAGCTTCTTGTCTTTTTCAGATTTTTCTTCTTTCATTTTCTTTAAAGTGAGTAGTTCTGTATGTTAGTCATCTACAATCACATGATATGTGTGTAACTTCAAAAGCCTAATGCAGTACAATAATAAGTAATAACAATCAGAGATGAAGCAAGCAATTGCCGAGTAAAATATCCTTCCCTTATTTTGTCCTAAGTCACCAACGCTTACCACTAGGGAAAAAAAGAAGTTATATGGGATGATTAAGTTTGAAAGAGAGACCAGTAAATGAAGAAAACGGGAAGAATGTTCCAAAGATGTTTAGATGCAAAGAGAAAAACATCATATTTGGAAGTGTGGAAGAATGAATTGTTTTGAGAAGACTGAGATCAACGAAGTTTTAAAAAACTTCTAGTTCATTTTAAAACTGCTTTTAAAATATCTGGACTGTATCTCTTTAAAAACCAATGAAGTGTAAGTAAGTAGTAATGCGCTTATTTTATCTGAAGCCCACATTATTCTTTGGATGGAGCATAATGGAGCTTCTGTGAACTGCAAATTGCTTATAATGCACTAAGAAGCCTTTTGCCTAGTTGGTTATTGCTATAATACTTTGTATTTATGTCACAATTATGATTTCTGTTATAGAAATCTATTCTATAAAGGAATTATGACAGGCACAGCAATCACATGAAACAAATGCCAGTTTATCTCACTGATAACTAATTTTTTCCTCTTTGGAAAAGCAGCAAACACAAATGGAGTTTTATTCTACAGCATTGTAAGACAATCTCCGTAAGATTTATCTGTAGCCCACTGTGCATATTTATAAACATAGCTCTTTTCAATCTTATTATACAACTAGAGTTATGGTTTTATTGTGATTACACACACAATTATTTATATTCATGTCTTTCGTCGTGAAGAATACTTGAATTTTATATATTTTTCCTTGGATGATAATAAAGAATATTTCTGGTAATATTCRTAAGTTATATTTGCAATGGGAGTGAATTATATTTGGCAACATAGTGTGAGAGTTCCCAACATCCTCTTATACGGTGGATATTTCATGCAAATTAATTTTCTGGAAAAAAAATTTAAACCATTCTGAACCCTTTATAGCGAAAGAAAGCCTTCTGTTGATTTTAATGGGGTGTGAACAGGGCACTGAATGAATAAGTGAAAAGCCACTGGAGCCTGATCTAACTATTAGGATGGGTGTAATGCATTGAGGTAAGCCACAGTGAGAGTTTTGGTCTTAGATAAAATTTCATTGTTTCCTCCTCTGCAGGTACACAGCTTTATTTCTTTTATACTCTCCTCCTCTCAGGAAACTGAGAATCCAGTTACCATAAAAATGTGTTATGTAGAAAATTAATTTCGAGAAGTTTCCATAACTTTGTTGATTGGTAGTGGTAAAATTTAGTTATAATTTTGAAACAAAATGCCTTCTTACTGCTACACGTATTAAAACTGAATCCAACTTGAACCAATTTTTAAAGCTTGAGCACTCCAGCTTAAAACATTTTCTCTCACGCTCTGTTCCATTTTGTTAGATGATTCAGAGTTCAGTTAATACTAAAGTTACATGGAAGAATTTATTCTTGCTGCATCTGTGTCCAGTAAATATCCTAATGAGAAATTTCAGAAGTTACAAAAAGGAAGAGACTGTTAGAGGTCACCTAGTCTTATCCACTCTGTGCCTCCATGCCTAGATTTTCCCTAATTACAGAGTTTATAGTTGATGGGGACATTACAAGCCTATTACCCCTCAGGAGAAGAAAAAGATACCTCATGGCTAAGGGACTGCAATCACTTTGTCTCTTCTGAACACTGTGTGTGTCTCAGAGCGTGGGAGTAGGAATAGGTGGAGGATCAGACGTTCATGTGAAACAAACCTGAACCGAAGTGGCCTTTCACAAGTTTGACCATATTTCTGTCTTCTGGTTTGTACGTTCTCTGACGGCACAAATTACTGATGTAGCCAGCCAGGTCTTTTCTGAAAGGCAGCATCACCAAAGGAAGTTACAGACAGAAAGATAGTTTAAGCATCTCCTGGCCAAATGCACGGGCAACATACCTCGCTGGTGAGTTGTCAGMGTCTGTCTTTGATAACTGTCCTTTCTAGTCAGGCCAAATAGGTAATTCCTAGCTAACAGTCATGAAAAGAGAAAGAAGTGTATGGTCAAGGAAGAGATTTTTTTAAATGAATATTTCTCTCTGCTTCTCCAACCCCTTTCATTTGGGATTTGTTCATTTAGTTCTGCTATGTGTGTCATTCTCTGCAGATAGTATGTGATAAGTGGTTGTACTGGTTTTATCCAGAATTGACGTTCTTTCTTTTGTCTTTCTGTTTTCCTGGGTTTTTTCCTGTCGTCTTTTCATCCTCCCAGGGGGAAATATATGTAGAGCTGATGAATTTTTGTGCAACAATTCCCTCTGCAAACTACATTTTTGGGTTTGTGATGGCGAGGATGACTGTGGAGATAACTCTGATGAAGTTGCTGAAATGTGTGGTATGACATTACATTTTTCAGTGCTTTTCATGTAGTAAAGCAAGAAATGACATGTAACATACATAAATATATAAGGACATATGTGTCTAAGTTTTCTTTATTTTACTTTTAGAAGATTAGCTTGAAATGTGGGATATAGTTTTCTGTTGTTATTTCTACTCATGTAATTTCAGATAAGATATTTGTGAGAAATTAATCTTTTTGTAGGAAATGCACAGATGGGAAAGAGTTACTTCTACATTGAAATATTGATTATCATTAAATTTCCTACTTCCTTTGTTTTATTTCTGTCATATTTACTGATTCTCAAAAAGAAGTGTAATTACCCTTATCACACAAAATAATTTCATTCCCTAAATGAAGAACTTATGCTGTAAACATTGTTGACGTGTTATTCCATTAGGTACCAGAAGTTAAAATCAAGTACCATTCATATGTCAAGTACAACTGTGTTCCCATGCCTGCTTATTGCTTTGATAAGGAGACATTAAAGAAGGTTCAAGAATACTATCTGGGTAATAGCTGATTCTTTTTTTTAATATACAGTGAAGTTTCCATGCCCTCCAACAAGGCCGTACAGATGTAGAAACAACAGGGTTTGTCTGCGACCTGAGCAGATTTGCAATGAGGTTGATGACTGTGGTGATAACTCGGATGAAGATCACTGTGGTAGGTGATATTACCTTTCAAGGYGTTCAGATCAAAGAAAACAACTTGAAAGCAAACTTTGTTACAGAGATCTGCTTGTCCTTCAGTAAAGCTTAACTGAAGGTTAGTAGATCAGAATTTGAAATTGAAAGAAATTAAGCTTGAAATAATTTCCAGTTGCTTAATGCTTCATGGTCATTCCCATTTGTATGTGTCTAAAATAATCTAAGAATCTTAAATACTGATTTATTTTTCTCTTATTAATTTGTAATTATATAGATAAAATCACATATAAAGCAAGACCATGTAAAAAAGATGAGTTTGCTTGTAATGATAAGAAATGTATTCCAATGGAGCTACAGTGCGATTGGTTTGATGACTGTGGAGATGGTTCAGATGAGCAAGACTGCAAAATAAGTGAGTTTGGCTGTCAAGATATGTTTTCATGATTGTAGCAGAAAAGAAATAATTAACTGAGACTTTCATACATGCAAAACCTACTCAACAACACAGAAGTTAATTAAACTTAAAGTTAATTTTCTAGTTAAAAAAGAGTTAATTCTATTTGACATACCACAAGAGGAAGGCAAATTTTGTAGCAATTCAGGTTGTAGTAGTTTTTAGAATAGTTCTTGAGTTTTTTAAGTAGTTTAGCTATAAGTTGATTGCATTTTATTTCATATTTGCAACAAGATACATTTTAGTATTAAATTCTTGATGTGAAATGAAGTATCTCAATTAAGTACTGTCAATTTTTATGCATGTGTAGGTAAATACTGTAATGTCATACATTTATTTAAAATTTACCTGATACTCTTTTAACAGAAAGATAAATTTGTTGTAAGTTGTTATTTTAGGTCTCATTTTTAATAGTTTAAACAAATCTGTCAGTGTTTTTTTAGACGTTTTGTTTATGTTTAGGTGTCTCTGAATATACATGTGAAGATAACGTGAATCCTTGTGGAGATGATGCATACTGTAATCAAACAAAACCATCCCTACTGTGTCAGTGTAAACCTGGATTTCAGAGAAACAGGAGGAATAGACAATGTGAAGGTACAGAACTTTTCCATCATCCCTTGCTGTAAAGTATTAAAAGTCAACTGCGTAGTCAATTTTCTATGCTGGAGAAGGAGATACATATCACATACTTTTTTCTGTAGAGTAAAAACTGTTTCATAGCTATGGGATTAAGAAATCAAGAAAAGAAACTGAAAGGATTTACAGGATATAGATTTATGCATTCTACCTGGAGAGGTTATCAAAGCTTAGCATTCGTTGTGAATGTCGAAAGGTTGAGGTCAGATCATTAAATGATTTTAAAATTTAAGGGGTAAATGGGTGATTTAAGGTCTAGTAGGTTATTTAACTGAGCAATTGGGATTGGTGTTTAAGTTGGTATATACGAATATTTTGAGATGCTTAAAATAATGAAGATGCATAAAACTGAAAATTGAAAATAAAGAGATTGAAAGTAAAATACTTTAGAAAATGTAGTCTTAATATATATGATGCCACACTGGTCAGAAAAAAAGACATAGTTGTTATAATGAAAGAGTTGATCAAAACGGTAAGATAAATCTACCTTCCCAAAGAATGGGTTGTGAATTCATTTTCTTACTGGTGACTAGTAATTTACAGAAGAAGTGGAGATCACCTCAGTGGGATTATCAAAGTGAATAGATACTTGCATACAAAAACTTCATTGTTTGGCTCTTAAGAAAAAGGTATACACAGGAGGTTTTCTAGTAAGGGGTGATCATGTAGTTTTGACTGTAACAGAGACAGGTATGTTGGAGATAACTGTAACACATTTTCATTCTCAAAGTTGATTTCAAGCTCTAATGATTATAGGTTCATATAAGAAGGATGGAGAAATAATGTAAAATATCTTTCTGAGATGTTTATTGCAGCGGAAATAACATTAGTGATAACTGCAGAAGGCTTCCTTTTACTGTTGCAAGACATACCAATGCTTACGAGTTCCTTTTGTTCATCTGCATTGTTCCACGATGTTCCGAACATGTTAAGTAATAGTGTATTACGCTATAGGTATATAAATTACAATTCTTTTCCTCATAGATATCAATGAGTGTATGGTATTTGGTGCCTGCTCCCAACACTGCAGTAATATTAAGGGGTCATACAAATGTGCATGCGAGAAAAATTATAAGGAGAGGAATAACAGTTGCATAGCAAAAGGTAAGGCTATAAAAATCGAAGTAGATTGACGGTACTAAATAATTTGTTATGTACATGGTTGGTAACACTAATGTGTTGCATATACAATTTATTTTTAGATAAATATTTCTTGAATAGTGCACAGAAATAATTCTCAAAACCACTCAGATTTACCTTTCATTTCGGTAAACAGTAAATTCTTATCACTTCCAGGTAAATGAACATACTTAATATGCAAGTCCATTTCCAACTCCAGCTTTCTCTATTTACAAAAAGATACACACAAATAAGAAAAACAGAGATTATGTATTAGCAAGCATGTAAGCATTCTGGTGAAGCTTTAGAAGCTTGAGAGAAGACTCAACTCTTTCACAGAAACATGTTTTAGAACTTCAGGAATAAATTAAGTAGTATTTGGAGTTAACATGTTTTGCTTTGTTTTGTTGAGAAATCTTATATAAGTCATTTAAGTGGAGTTTTTCTAAGTATAGTCACCTCAGAATATACTCGTCATATAAATCAGCTGCCTAGATCATGGTCCAGTGAAGGTAAAGAAATATGCACACATAGAGGTTATTTCTGTCTTTCATAAGGCAGAGGTATTGCCCAAAATGGAGGTAATAGTTAAGTCTGGGTATTATGTAACTTTTAAATCATTTTAGAAATGAAACAAGCAATAATCCAGCTGCGTGAGTAAAGTTAACATAATCTTTATGGATCTGTATCTGAATAACTGAAAGTATGATCCTAGCACCTCACCTGCAATTTAGTGAGATTTTGGTGTGAATTTGACTTATACCTACACTTGGAGTCTTCGGTGCAGAACAAGTGTTGAAGTTACAAGGTGTGGCTCCTTATACATCTCTGTGCATATCTGGTGCACAACTACGAGCAGTACCCGATCTGAACCTTATGGCCAGTAAGCAGGTGTTGTGGACATACATCCTAGAACCATAACAGATTATATCATGTTAATTCCAGTTCTTCCTTCTTTGTAGCACACCAGTCAGTAACGTAGGTACACCAATGCTGGGTAGCTAGATGGTGATAGTCAGGTATCTTACATGCTTTGTTCACATTTTCTTGAAGCAAACTTATCATGGGAAGATCATATTAATGAGTCATTAGTAATTTCCTCTATACGTAACGTGGACTCTATCAGGATTTAGCATCATTACCTATTACTGAAGAAGCAGTCAGATTATGACATGGGAACAAACAAGGTTACTAATTGTGGATAGTGGCTTGTTATTATAGAAAAACGGATGCAATTCTGAGGGCTTATAATTTAAAAATCTGGGAATCATTATCCTACAGCTGAATGTTTCACAAGCTTCATTTCCATTGTAGTACAGTTAACGGTTCCCTCTTTCTCTCATTGAAACTTGCTTTAATGGAACTCCTCGCCCTGTATTTAGCAGGAGTGAGGGAACAAATGATTTTTGGTATTTCATACTTATAAGGAGGAAATGTATTGGGCAGACATTATTATAAGTTGATTCTCTATGGATAAGTGTGATATAAACTGGAAATCTAAAAAATTGCAAGTGCGTTCTAATGTATCCAGCAGATTTGAAACTTTCTGAAAACTTCATGAATAGATACCAGAGAGCATTTTCTTATGAATAACATATTTTACAACATCTGAATCAAGATGGTAACTAGGTATCCATAAATACCACCCATTCACAGGTATCCATATACGTTAACGATCTGAAATGAGGAGATACAAGGTACAACTGCATATGTTCTGTAGCAGCTTTGGTCCAGTTTGCTCATGTTACAGTCAATTGCAAAACTTCACTGCCTTCACTAAAGATAGSATCATTCCACTTCTAATTTCCAATTAAGCAATTCAAAATAATGCTTATTGGCAAGTTTGTGTTCCTTTAATATATACATTTAGGACCCTCTAGACACAACATGTGTATAAAAATATGTAGTGATTCATACAGGCTTGATGCATAATATCCCCTATTTTTGTATACTGCTTGAAGTGTTCAAGTTCTTGTATTACATATGCCTTAAAATATAGTCTTAGGTGTCACAATGTGAGCACTGAAGTAATATATATTGGTATCAGAGTATGAAGAGTTGCATTTATTGCCCAGAGTGTGAGTGTTTTTGCAGTCTTCAACAATCAGAAAATAATTTTAATGTAAGAAATTATATTGGATAACCACCAAAAAGCTACTTGAGTGAAAAACACTGATTTTGCATTAGTTTGACATTTACCTTATTTTTGTTTCATTATAATAACCCCTAGGCTCTGAAGATCAAGTTCTCTATGTTGCTAATGACACTGACATCCTGGGTTTTGCATATCCATTCAACTACAGTGATGTCCATCAGCAAATATCACATACTGAACATAATTCAAGGATAACTGGAATGGATGCATATTTTCAAGGGGACATGATTGTTTGGAGTACTCAATTTAATCCAGGAGGGATTTTCTACAGAAAACTTCATGACAGAGAGAGAAGGCAAAGTAACAGTGGCTTGATAGTAAGTGATCAAAATCAAAGATTACATGATACAAATTTCTTCCGATATACTTTTCTATTCTGATTGTCTATAATGTGCTGATTTAGTAACTTAAAACTTCTATCTGATAATGATTTTATTCAAATGGTATGTATGTCTACTAATGCCTTTCCATTCAAGACTCTGACAGACTTGGTCGAGTCTCTAAGAGATCAAAACTATAGTCTTTTAAAAAGCTTTCTATAGAGAAGTAACCAGTATGTTAGAGGCTTGGAAAGACTGTATACCATGAAGATTTTTTATTTTAAGAGAGAAAAGAAGAGAGGATATAATAGACATATATAAGCAACACCTGGTTTAAAGAAAGGCATGAACTTCAAATACTCAGAAAAGAGGAAATGTAGATAGGCCAAAGACAGGCCTGATTTCCATAATGAACAGGTAAACAATATTGTTAGCAAGGCTATGGCAAATATTTAAAAGTTAGAACAATAACTATTTATTCCTTTATGTGTTGAACTGCATTTTGAATAAGCATAAATGAAATTTTGCCCTTTACAGCAGAAATGTAGATTTTTATAACCTAGGGTAATTTCAAGTGGTCTTTACTTGAAAAGAAAATAAATGCAGATTGATACTCATTTTGCCTAATATATTTCTACAAAGTTCTCAAGGAAGTGTTAGTGCTGAACTGAAGATAACAATGTGATCTTTACATTGGTGTTTCTATAATGCTGTAAATTTAGATTTTNTTTTTTTTTTTTTTTTTTTTTTCTCCCCTCCTTTTTATTAAATGTGATGGCCGAGGAGAGTTTTTAGTTTTTTCTTGGCCAGTGATAAATCAGGTTAGAAATAACACCTGTCTGGCTGTTTCCTTAAACTTAGGAGAGGTAACAAGGATGACCTTACATCACATGAATGCTTTTATCTACCCAGTAGAATAAACAGCAGTAGCAACAGTAGACTGATCTTTCATCTATCATTCAACTCTTACACACCTGAAACCACTTCTAAGTACCTTCCATCCAAGGATACTTTTCTTGCAAACGAATGTCGTTCCTGACCTTTGGTGCCAGCAGGGCAAAAAGCCTGGGGATGTAGACACCAATGGACATGAAGATACCTTGTGTCTGTGATGGCATATATATGGGAAGAGTGGTTAAAAACCAACACTTCCATCTGCCCAGCAGAAGAGGGTCTAGATTTTGTTGACAGAAAGTGTATGTAAAGTAGATCTAACGTAGAAAATTATCCCTAGCATTTCTAGTAGGTCATGTGTGTCATTTGGGTTTTGGGGAAGGATACTTTGAGAACCTAAGTATGTATTCAAGATGTGGAATAATTCTACTGTGGCGTTTTTCTCATTTAAATGTGGCAGATACCTGTGCCTAAGAAATCCTGATAGACACATCTCTATATCAAGTTCATTATTAGAAAATAATGAACTCGTAAAGTCTTGTGAAATTAAAGTGTTGGGGTTTTTTGTTGTTATTTATTTATTTTATTTCTTTTTGGTTAATATGAGGTGCCTTCTGCAAGGATAAGTGTAGTCTGTTGACCCACAACCTCTCGAATGGATTTACACTTTCTTACAGGTCCATAAACCTGAACATAAGCTTCCTTGAGACTTCTTCATAGTCCAGGGGCTGAAATTTTCATAGCTGATTTGACATTGTCTCCCTGTTTAAACTAATAAAGATAAAATGTTCTGAGAATTACTATTATTTTTCTGAAGTACTGAAATACTTTTTGCTTTTCGTATCTCTGTTTCACCGTTATGCCAGAATACTTTCTAGTCACTTCTTCTTAATTCAAAATCATTGAAAAAATTATGTTTTTCTTTATACACCATTTTCCCCTAACTCTTCAGTGCAAGCAGGTGCTCGTGAAGATGCTTGATCCAAGCCATACAAAGCTTTTTTACAAACCTGTATGTGGAAAATGYACACGCTGTATCTGAATATATCTTGGACACATTTCATTTATATTTGTGAAGCATTTACTTCTCATTGTGCTAAACTATTCAGAATATTTTCCCAGCATTATCTCATTAATACTCAAATATTGCCTTATATATAACTGATCAGTAGGTTAATTGGTTTTATAGTGTTGCTTTAATATTGTCACTTAAATTTGGTTTTGAAAAGCTTGCGAATTCCTTAATTTTAACCCAAGTTTTTTAATGGATAAGTTTTCARAGGTTACATTATAACTTTTATATCTAGACTTTGATATGTAAATCAGGACAGTAAACTTGAACAAAGTCACCTGCATTTTCAGGTAATTACATTAATGCAAAAATCCACCTCAACTGAAATTGCTCCATGGAATTAGCATATCAAGAGCCTTCCTCAGAGAATAGCTTTAAGTATCTCTTGTATTTTTCTGTGAAAAGGGATTTAAACTTGGTACAAATTGAGGCATTAAAGGAAATAGTAAATATCAGCTCTTCAGAGTTTATTGACAGATGCAGAAGAGGATTGCATTCCAATCGAGTTAAGATGGTATAAGTGAATTGGTGATAACTGGTGCAACTGTTTACTGGCATAATYCTCGGAGAGATATGCATAAGTTATCTGAGGTGAACATTCAACGCAGAGTGACTTACCACTTAAACTCAAGTGCTGTTTTTCATGGAAGAGGACACAAAGCTGAACATCAAAATAATTGTACCATATAATAGAAGAAAAACACAGGTTTTGTAATGTATCCCATCAGTATATTAGCAGCTTGCTCCAGCCCCACTGTTCTAAGAGCTTAGCAAGGACCCTTAACCACTCTTGTGATATATCCATGTGTATACTCCCAACGTTTACCCCAGGGCCCAGTGAAATTCAGTGCATCACTGTGAATGGTCACAATTTCTAGACTGTTTTCTCTGAATAGCATTAATTTCTGGTTTTACCTTAAAGCTATAGCTCTGTATGGATGAAGTTTATGTACTTAGGAGACCCTGTCTTTCTGGAATCAGCTGGTTGGGATTTTTAAATGATCCTACTTATGTAATACAAATGGTGGTTTGGTGAACCATTGCACCTACTGGGCTGCTCATCTGTTGAGGAAAATTTTCTGTTTCAGCGAGTAAAAGTCTAAAAGTTTTCTAGTATTATTGTTTCTCATTTATTTTTACTGTTCTAATAATATATCATTAGATAATGTATTATTTTTAATGAAGATATTTTAAGCAACAGTAAATCATTGGTTTACTTTGTTCCACAGCAATGCTGTACCAAAACCATCTGTAAAGTAAATGGAGAAAATATTGCTTCACATGTGCTTATGATATAAATTAGATTTGTAATTTAGTCTTCCTGTGTTAAAATGCTAAGCATTGCAAGGTGATGGGTTCCTGCTGCATATGTAACATATTTTCTCCAGTCAAACTCAACTTTAGGGGCTGAAAATTTTTCTGTAATCTACCATTATATCTAAATGGTTTCCAAATCCAAGCTGTTACTGCAGCTTCTTTTTTTTTTTTTNTTTTTTTTTTTTTTTTTTTTTTTTTTTTTTTTTTTTTTTCTTTTAATTCTTTTACATTTAAAACAGGTTTTATGATAGGCAGCAGTTCTGATCAAAAGTCGTCAAGCTGACATTGTCTGTAGTTGTGCAGAGACTACCATACTATAAAAGGCGATTAGGCTTCAAACMCCAATTTTTCTAGTAAGTTGTAGTACGTTATATTTAGCATCAAAGTGGGCTAACTGTAGAAAATATTAATGTGATTTTGTTCCTGTATTTTCATCCTTATTCTGTATGCAAAATCATTCTTCAACATTAACATAATCCAAATAAACTATTAGGTAAAAGCTCATTTACAGTAAGTAATTTTCCTAGACAGTATGAGAAGATGCATAAGACATCAGAAATATGATGTCGCTAGGCTGAAACTTAATGAACACGACTGAGAATTACACAGCTGTAGCATCAGTTAGTGGTTTTTATTCTCTTTTTTTTTAGTCTCTTACACCAGATGAAGGCTGCTTTCCATTTCTTCTGGTTATCTCCTTGTTTATTTGATCTTTAATATGMACCCCAGCATTACTGGAATTTCACTTCTCCTGTATAGTTTAGAAGAATGAGAAAGGGTCAGTGTTAGTAAGCAACCCAACCTTGTTCCAGAATCGTTTTAGGATGTCCCTTTGTCTCATCTGCTTCTACTACCAGCTTTTTGGGAACCATCTCTCGCTCTGCATGGTAACTCCCATCATGTGCTTATCAGGTTCCAAAAAAAGCAGTCTTACTGTAAACAGGGGTTCTTGAACAGTCCAAAGAAAGGCAAGGGACTGTGCTGTCCGTGATAGCTGCTCTCCTTTTAACAAAATATTTGGTTCCAGCCTTGTAGGCCAGTGCCATTAACCCTTGCAGTCTCCAAAGTAGTAACTGGGGACCTCTGGGTATGAGAGGCTTCTTGACACAGGTGCCTGAATATTACCCAGAATTAAAAGGAGTTTGAATTAAAAATACAATTATGCTTATCTGCAAATACTCACATTTTTGGGTATCTTGTCCTTTACCTGAATGTTGCTTGGATAATGTAACAAAGAAAAAAAGAGGTTGTTGCATGCAAATGCTTCATTTCTTGAAAAAAAAAAAAAAAGTTTATTTTTGTGGTATTTCTGGAAGCATATGCTGCCAGTGTCATCATTTCATAACAAAGAATTATGATACATTATTTTGTTTAACTTTAAAAAATCACTGTGACCCTGTTTTTAAAGAAATAATGTTTTGTAAATGCAGTGATTGATTTTACTGCTTTAATACTGATTTAAATAGAAAGTCAGGGTTCTGTATATCTTTACAACATGCACTCTATGACATTTTTGCAGAATTAAAGGTTTATGAACAATGAACTATCTAAATTCACCCTTGCCGTCCTATTATTTCACCTAGAGAATGAAATGACCTTTATTTTATGATGAAAATAGTCTACAAATGTCTTGTAGTATTAGGGAGCTCTGACACCTGAGGAAAACAAGTTATTTTAGGATTTTCTTTCCTGATTTTTAGTTATGTAGCTTAGTAGCATTCCATTACTGCATTTGTCAAGGAATAGACATTTTTTGTTCATAATTTAACTTGATGTCATTTATAGGTAAACAGGCAAACGATTGCGTATGTATTTAGCTCATGCGGGTCTTGAATTTTTTATGATATGCTGCATTGATGTTAGAAGTAGATGGGTAGTCCTATTTTACAGATTTTACTCCTCTCTGCAGGAATTCTAGTAAACTTCAGAGAAACTTGTTCATATGTATCTCCTATTTACAATATGAACTTCTATCCTTAGGACCATTTTTTAGGATCTAGGCCTTAATGATAACTGTGAAATCATGACAGAGATACTACAGTTTATAATTTTGAAGTTATAATCAGTCAAGCCTCTCTTACATGTGAAGCTGAATATTGCACTAACTCTAGTTTTAATCGGTGGTGGAACACAGGAACAGTTAACAGCAATGGAAGAGAAACATTTAAAAACTTTCCATATAATTGCATACTAGTATTGGTCAGAATACAGAGGTAATTTTATGCAGTTTTCTAGATGCAGTGATTTTATTTATCCTTGGCAGACTGCTGAGCAGCCATACCTCAGGATGGTCTCAAGCACCATTTTCACTGAGGGCTTTGGGATGTGACATCATACCATACTTCTGCATGGAGTATAGTAGCTGTATAATCTTAATTCTTCCTTTTCCTTTCCTTTTGAGTTACAGTATGTAACATTTATTTGCTTCAGTAGCAATAGTTCAGGTAGTTCATGCCTAAGCACTTTTTTCTTAATGTAGGTAGCCTTAGACTTGAGAAATCTGTTTTGAACCATTGACTTGTTCTTCTGCATTGAATAGAACTGTCAGCAGACCGCTTAGAGCTTATCTCCTACAGGTGGAATTTATGTCTTTCCAATGCAGTGTTTTTAAATATTTCACCGTATTAAAGGTAAAAGTTACTTAACTGTAAAAAGTTACATAAATCTGTGATGATGCAGCTGCTGTGAAGGATCATTTCTGTAAATCTGACTTTAACATCTATTCCTTTTAGTGTCCAGAATTCAAAAGACCTAGGGGCATTGCTGTTGACTGGGTTGCTGGAAATATTTACTGGACTGATCATTCCAGAATGCATTGGTTCAGCTACTATACAACTCATTGGACTAGTCTGAGATATTCCATCAATGTAGGTCAATTGAACGGACCTAACTGTACAAGGCTCCTTACAAGCATGGCAGGRGAACCATATGCAATTGCTGTAAATCCTAAAAAGGGGTATGTATGTTTCAACATTACACTGTTTTGGTTAATTCAAACAAAAATGCAAAGTAGAGTAAGAGAAATAAAATGATGTCTACAAATGTCTAAACTTTTCCATGTCATTTACTTAACTTTCCTGCTCAATTTACGTGTATGTAAATAGGGATCAGTTATCTCCCATCTTTCAGGTAGSTTGAAAGGCTCGTAATAATTTAGTATGAGTGAATAATTTAGTATGYTTTGAGGTTCTGTATAGGCATCCAGCTTATTTTTTATGTTTAATACTTTTAGGATGATGTACTGGACAGTTATTGGGGACCGCTCTCACATAGAGGAATCATCTATGGATGGTACTCTGAGAAGGATATTGGTTCAAAAGAATTTACAAAGACCTACAGGTATACAGCTTATCCATTTTTCCTAATTACAAGGCACTTGCTAACTCAGTGTAGATTTGTTGGCTGAATTCCAGTTTCTCAGTTTGCAAAAAAAAAAAAAACCCCATATTTTTTAAAATATGTATTCTGGTTATTCATATGCAGTTACTAATCAAATTCTTAGTTCTGTTTTCAAATGATACATCTTAATATGATTTAAACTTTTGTAACAAATCTTAACATGATGATTTTACAAAGCAGTACCAAAGGACTATATATAATCAGTTAAAATATGATTTGTTTAGTAACACTGAACAAGCAAAATCAGTTAAGGGAACACCAGTTGGTGGTGAGACACATTTTTTAAGAATGCATATGAAATCTCACGGCCTATTCTAGTTACTTTCCTGAATACACTGCAAAAAAGTATAAAACAAGGTTTAGGTGTTCAAAGAAGCAACAACTTAATTATCTCAGTATTTTACAGAACTATTTTGAAGTTTGACAGTACATGCTGAGATCTTGTGAATTACCAGTGAGACTCCATTGGCAGGATAAAAGTAATTTTTATGACAAAGGAAATGATAAATCCAGAATGAAATGTGTGTCTCTCAAATAGCAGCATTCTGTCTTGAAACCACAAATGATTTGTTCGTGACCCATTTTCTCATGCAATATTTGATGTTTCTCCAGGCTTACAACGATAATTTGTTATTATTGCATTGCAAATTAGGGGTTGTCCAACTTTGGTATGTATATCTGTTGAAACATAGGCTTCTTTCAAGAGAATGCTATCTGAATATCYAAGAGTCTCGGAAGCTGCCACTATCACAGCAACAAGTAATAATATTTTAACAGACTGTTAAGTCCCATGCTAGGGTGGGCTTATGGTGTTGCGTATGCAAATTACACTCATCCCTTAAAGGAAACAACCTTTATTGACATGATTAGATTGAAATATAGCAACTTAAGACATTACATATGTGATAAGGAAAGCTGTGAGGAGAGGAAGCTTATGCTCCTTAGGTAAGTAAGAAGCACAATAGTAATAATAACAAAAAATACACAGTAAATTCAGTAAGAAGCTTCTGATTATTCAGACTGAAAGGCAACAGAATTTTATGTTTATCAGAGTTGTTACATATTCTTTGCTGAACTTCTTATATAAAACATCGTGAACATATCAGATATACAAATCATTAGATTTAGTTCTAATTGCTGGAATTGTGCTTTTTTGTCTCTTATTATCAGTCTGGTTGATTGCCAAGATTATGTCCTACAGAGCCAGTCACCACCTCCTTGGTCATTAAAGGGTATTTAAACCCCTCTTCTTTTTTTTTTTTTTTGGCCATCAGTATTGGATTAGTGAATTTATGGAATTTTGTAGGTAGTAATGGTATCAAACTTATCTGAAAATGCAAGTATTTAGTTCTACCCTGACCAGAAGCAGAACTGCAAGAGCTTTTCTTCATTAAATTTTCCTTGATATATTTTATATAGAAAAGTTTCATATAAACTTTTAACCAGACCTCTGTCTCCTTACAAGGGTGAATAAAATGAAAATTAAGAAAATTAGCAGAATTGCCAAAAATGAGCAGACTTTGCAAAGAGGGAATTTCACAAATGCCTTGCCACTGTATTGCATTTTCCTGTACCCCACTGCCTGAAAACACTTTTGTGGCATCCTTGTGTGCTTTTCTTCCTTTACTTCATGGTAGAAAGTAGACGTTTACGGAGTCTTTTAAATTTTTGTCAGATATTTCACATAGATCCATTTCTTTGCATTCCCTCTACAAAGACAGAGTCCAAGCCTTTAATATTTGCTCCCAAATGAGACTTTACTACTATTGTTTAGATGAAGTTTAAGATTTTACTAAACATCTGTGTTCCACTGCTCTTAAATTTATTACTAAATATGCCTTTCCTATTTCAAGTAAGAGAGAGTAAGAGTTTAAGCATTTGGGCTTGACTTCACAGGATTTACGTAAAAATTACTGTCACAGAAGTGCTATATGTATAAAACAAAAATAAGTACTTTTTTACATTGTGTTATCTCTGACACTGTGAAAGATACATTGAGAAAGTTATTTATTTATTATTTCATATTTAAATATTCTTATTAAAATGCAAAGAATAATTTGAAGCTGGAGAGTGGGGACTGCTTCTAAAATATTCCCCCTTACAGGTACCATGTATCACACAGAGTTGACACATTGTGATTATCTTTTACCAGAAATGATTCTCTTTAGCTGTATGCCTGAATACCAGTGTTTCTTTTAGAGAGGTTTTTTTTAATGGAGTTGCAAATGTAAACATATTTCACTGGTCTATGCGTCAGACTTCCTCCACTTCCTCTCATCTATCTGTAGCTGATTAATTTATGACCTTAAAAGGAGAATTTTTGCTGTTATGTATAATTTCTTTTGATGTATTTTTTCTGACTTACCTACTTACATAAATAGGAAGAAAAATACTTTTTCCCATTCTTTGTAAAAATACACTACAACTTCAAGAGCTCAGAATTAAATTATTTTATGGTTCAAATATTTTTTCAGGCTGAAGCTTTTGACATGACCTAAAATGGCATATTAATCATTTAATCATCCTCTATGAAACATGGACTGCTTGATTTAACTGTTTAGTTATTGCCTAGAGGCTGGGTAGTCACAATGTTATCTATCTTTTATTCTCATTGGTGCTCTCAGTCACTCACTCTTGTGCTTTCTTTTCATATATATGCAAATACATACATCTGTCAATATTGCTGTTTAAGTCTTGCAGCACTAATGTAATTAAAATAATCTGATTTTTAATTCTGTAATAATTACTGCATGTGAAGTATTGATGATAACAAAAAGAACACAATTATATACTTGTGGAAACAGGATAGGTTAGGATGACTCTATGAAATCTGAATGCCTTGTTTTTAACACGTGGTCACACTGGTGCTACTGCTTAGAAATCTATTGACATAATAGATTTTTTTTGTTGGTAGAGCAAATTACAGGATTAGATTCTATATTTAATTCCCACCTGGTATGTATCCCTACCTGCTGAGGATAATGGGTTTGAAAAGGTACTGACCTTGGAAGAGTAAGTTAAAGAAAGTAAAAAACCATAGTTGCCTCAAGGGGAAGGTTTAAGTGGAAGGTGTTATATTTTATTCTCCTTGGTTTCCAGTCATGTTTTTTCACTGTCACTATATTTTGTGTTCACAAGAATATGAACGATATAAAAGTGTACAGTTACATAAAAATATTAATTTTTTTTTCAGGTTTTATATACCTATTTGAACTTTATTTTCTTTGTAGGTCTTGTAGTTGATCAGTTCAGTCAGCGTTTGTTCTGGGCTGATTTTGAATTATCTGTTATTGGAAGCGTTCTTTTTGATGGTTCCGATTCAGTTGTGTCTGTGAGCACTAAACAAGGTATGGAGAGCTTTTATATAACATGAGTTCTATTTTATTTTATTTGGCTGAAGTTTCACTATTCAGAGAAACTATGTAAGCAAAAAACACATTATTAAGTAATTATTAAGTAATTAAGTGATTATTAAGTAATATTCATTGTTTTTGTTAGATAATATTTCAGATATTATCTAAACAGATATTTAAGATAAGATAATTTTAGCTTTAAGATAATCTGATAAAGTTACTTTAGGGAAACAAAGACTCAGTGATATGTGCAAATCTCCAAGTTTGTTATCTAATCATTACCTTACGTATTATCAAATAACATTGTGATTAATATTTATGCTTGGCCTCACTTGGACTTACATAGCAACAGGAGCACCTTGACTAGTTAGGAATTAGAGCTGTCTGCACAGGAATCGTATAGTTTATAGAACAGTTGACCTGAATCAGTTCTGGGAAAAATAATGGGTTTGGCTTTCAGGTCTGTAAGTAATCACAGAATTCTGCTAACAGAATGTGAATGAGGAAAGTTCCTTTCATAAGAAAAGAGATTCTGGTTAAGCAAACTTTGTTTTTATAAAATTGCATATTGGCTTTTTAACAACTTGATAGTATATGTAACGATTTATGAAATTTGAGTAGAAAAGAGAGGAAACACATTAAAAACTTGAAAGCAGGCTTTTTGGGAGGATTGGTTGTGGGGTTTCATCAGGATGATGTTACATCTAGTGCTACTGAGTGTTTTAACCAATGATCTGGAATTCACCAGGGGGGTCTGGAAGATACTAGGAAAAATCTCCCATAATCCAAATTGAGCAGGACCAGATTTAAATCATCTTATTCTTGTTTAATAGCATTTTATTTCACAACTTGGATCAATATAGATGGAAGTAGTCATCTCAAGAAGGATCACTTTGAGTGTAGGGATCTGACTACAACCTCCTGTAACACTGAACCATACCGTGCAGATGCCTGACAAGCGATTTTAGAAGACAATAACTCCTCCTCATAACTATGCTTGCACTTCCTTTGGTTATAGTATTTCATGGTGGCTAAGCTGTAATCTATCACAAAATACATACTTAGTGCTTGTGCTCAGTGCTTGTGGCTGGTACGAAGACTGACAGAGTATCCAAATTGTGTTTTAATGTGTCTCAATAGTCATTTGTATTCTAAGAATAAATGTGAGGTTATTCTTCAGGGGAAAAAAAAGACACAACAGTGCTACAGAATAGAAGGCATGTAAGTTGATGACTTTCAAAATATTTTATAGCACGGAAGGGCTATACTACGCCATGCCAAATGCAGCAAATTTGGGGTTTATAAAGGGAAAGTGGAATGTCGAGACTTTGTTGCTTCCATACGTAGCATTTAATACTGAAATACAAGATCACTAAAGCAATGCCACCTTTTGTCTCCTGTTGAAATTAGTAGGAACTATGGAAAAATTAGAGAAATAGGACCAAAGGAAAATTGGGGGAGTTTAGAAATTGCTTTGCAATGAGACTAAAAACTTCCACCCATTTAATTAAACAAGCAAAAAATAATGAATTAGCATTCATAAATATTTTTATTGAAATAAAATACTGAGTACCAAGTATTGATAGAGTGGAAAAATAGTAGGAACAAATAAAGGCTGATAATTGAAACTAAATAAATACAAGTGAAATATAAAACCATTTTTACAGTAATGGTAAAGATCACAAGGTATCACAAGGAATGATAGATTCTGTTTCTTTATGGCTTCACATAAAGAAGAGATGCCTCTCTGACAAAGACRTTTTAGTCAGAAGCTATTGCCTTGTTACATGGGTAAACGTGAAATTCTACAGCTAGTTGTGCATAGGAAATCCAACTATATGATCTAATCGGCACTCGTAGCTCTTAAAAATGAGGAATTGGTAGAGTCTTAAGATTTTATTTTGCATTAATTTACTATGATTATGAATTAAAATAAGTGTAGTATGAAAGCTAGCATTTCAAATATGTTAAGAAGGAGCTGAAGAAATGTTTTGTCAGAATAGTTTCCTTCATGTACAGCAAAATAATCTGTTTCTTCTTGTCACATACTTCTAGTTAAAATGTTGTACCTAAGTACGTTCTAATTAGCTAGTTGTTACTCTAGGGTTTCCCTACTTTTCAATAATCAACCAGTTTCTGAGGCTGAATTGTGTGGAAAGCTAATAAAAAGCTTGAGATTTTAGTTGCTTGTGGTACGAGAAGAGTTCCTTTTAGGAAGATTGCTTTTTTTAAAGGCAATCTTTATGGGTACAAAACAAGCTGTCTGAATAATAATGTGTTTAGGTGGTAATTGCAATAATGCAATTGAAGTTATTATTAAAACAAAGGTGTTTATTATTTGAATATGAATATGTATTTGTATTTATAATTCATTTTTATTTAAGGTTTACTGCATCCACATAGAATTGACGTTTTTGAGGATTACATATATGGAGCAGGTCCTAAAAATGGTGCATTTAGAGTACACAAATTTGGCAGGAGCCTTGTAGAATATCTAAGTGTGGATGTTGATAAAGCAAAAAGTGCCTTGATTTTTCATCGCTACAAACAAATGGACTGTGAGTAAGCATAATGACTTTAAACTCAATATTGAGCAAGTTCACCTTGCGGGGGGGGATGTGGGGGGGGTGGGAAGTAACCAAGTTGTATAAATATAAAACAGAGCCTGATTGTACAAGCTGAAAATAGATTTAGTTATATTTCTTTATATAAGTTTGGTTTAGATTTTTTGATGCATTTTCTCTCATTTGAAAGGACATTGGACAAATGCTTGCCTTGTGTACCCACACTGTAAATGAGGTATAAAAAAATTAGAGGAGAGCTGAATACAAATACCTCTAGCCACAACCAGATGAGGTTTTTTATTGCATATTACCAATACATTTTTTGTTACTGGAATAAATTCTGTCCTGGTGTGAGTCTTGCACTGCTATTTGAGTGAGTGTGTTCACTGACTTCAGGCTGTTAATATCCTGGAAAGTGGAAGCGTATCAGAATTTTTATATCTGATTATTTATTTTTTTCCTAGTTCTAGAACACAGTGTCATTCAAAAAAAAAAAAAAATCAATATTTTTAATATTTTGTCTTTTTAAACAGTGCCTAATCCATGCTTGGACCTGACATGTGAATTCATTTGTTTACTCAACCCTTCTGGTGCAACATGTGCTTGTCCAGAAGGAAAATCATTGGTGAATGGAACATGCATTGATCAGAGCCTCTTAGGTAGGTATTGAAAGCTGCATGAGAACCAGAAAATAAACAACTGGTCAGTTTTTGTCATTGCAAAAGGCCAGGCTGTCTGTGAGTCAAGAGTTTTGTGATGTTGTTCAATATACGTATTACTTATCTGAAATGGAAACAAAATATGAAGAAGCAAAATCCCTGATTCAAAAAAAMTGTTTATATTCATCAAAATGAAAAATAAGCTTTCAGCTGAATTGGGACAAGATGGTATTTAAAAGTGAATGTGTATATATATATATATTGACCAAAAGAAGTTTGAAAAGCTCTGAAGCATTTTGGATTCCAAATTAAACATTAGCCATTCAGGAGAAAAAAATAACCTTGAAGACCATCAAGAAACACCTCTTCTTAGACTGCAGCAATAGTCTAAGAGCAACATAGCAAATAATAATGACTTCGAAGTAACAGGCAAAAAAGAAAAAACTACTGAAATATTTTTATCTAAAATTACATCTTTCAGTAACATCTATAATGACTAATATCAAGACACAGGAAACCAGACTTCATGGTAAAAGAGCTACTAAGTTCTTGCTATATTTTAGGGGGGAAAAAAAAAAATCTTCTTTTCCATAGAAGAATATTATTAAGTACTCTAAAACTATTTCCACTCTAACTGAGGCCGAACCTAAGGTGGTCAGACTGCTGGAATGAATTCTTAGCCAGCTTGAATTTTAAAAGGTTCTAGAAATCATAGAACAGGATTTCTTATGTGTACAAAAAGTCAGAATGTATTAGGATGTTTTTCTAATGTTTAATTCCAGGCTCAGAAGTGCAAGTGATACATATTTTGGTGAGATCCTCAGTACTTAAAATGTTCAATTTAGCAATTAAATTAATTTACCTGAAATGTCATCATTTTGTGGAGAAAATCTCACCTATTTATGCTGCCTAGTCTTTAAATATTGAATTAACACGACTGTGTTTTAGTGGTTTATGATGTGGTGTTAATAAAGCTATCCTGTCTAGCAGCATTTCTCTTTCTGTATCAAGAAATTTAAGAATAATTTAGAGAGTAAAATAATGTTAGAAAACTTGTCCTAGATAACAAACCCATTCCTGTTTTTTTGCTTATGTAGGAGTACATTGTATGCAATGCATTTACAGTACCAACTTTTATATGTACTACACCATGCTCTAACAAAAATACAGTAAATGAAAGCTTTATTACTGTGCACCCTTGGCTGAATACCTATCAATGTGTATTTATGTAACAGTTATACAACTATAAAGTAGTTTACAGCTCTTTTAACAACAATTTCAACTGTTAGGGGAGAAGTGATGTCACTGAAGTAGATGTAATAGAAAACACTAGTATACTGTACAAGGTTTCTAACTCGAGACAAATCAGTCTAAACACACTTTGTCTTTGGAGAGCATCCACCCTTCCTGCCCCACCTCCAAGCGTCAGCTGTTTGTTCATCTGAGATGGATACTTGTCAAGATTTTCTGCCGATACAGTACCACCTAAAAATTATTTCAAATGACCCATAGTTACTACTTAGGTGTTGAAGAAAGGACAAATAAAAGAATATTGTTTTTCACTGGTGATTGGTAGTAATTTGAACCCCTAATTTCAGTAATGCTAGTTTTACTAGTGGGGCAAAGGATTACGCCATGGTAGAGTTTTCAGAAAGGTATGTTTTTATTAGAGAAGGATCTAAAGAGGCTTTTAAATTATTTCACTGCTGGTTGTAAATTTTTATGGAGAGACAGAAAATGCCTAGAGAAGCATTTTTAATATATTGATAATTTTCAGTATCTTCCCACAACTGCAATATCTGTTATGCCTTTTTAAAGGGCTGCTGAATAAGTGTTTCTTAGTTTTCTGATTACAATTATATTTCAAGTAATGTCTAGCATAGGCTTTTTTGTACATTTTTTTCTTGTGTGTTATTTTTGTAATAGTAGATTGCAGGTTTTGTAGCGTCACAGATTATAAATTACGAATTGAAACAAGCCTCAGTATCATAGCACACTAACAAGTGTTTGTTTTTGTACTATTTTGACTTTTTTAAAAAAGTATGAATTGGATGTTAAATGTTTGTCTCATGCTGATACTCCACTTAGGCTTCCAAGGATCAGCAGAGATTCCTGGAAGGATCAGAGTTGACCTCAAGATCAGCATCTTTAATTAATGCAGGTTTATAATTAATGGCTGGCTGACAACCCACTTGCCGTTAATAGGTTGCTAATAGCCTGCAAACAAATGACAAGTCAAGTTCTAAACCAGGTTCTTTCCTCTTAGGAAGTTATACAGTATGGAATAAAAAAAAAAAAATAGTAACTGTAGTCTTCCTTTCCTTTTCCGATGACGAGCTACAAAATGTATATGAAATATTCCAGACTGCATACATTCAGGTTTTTTAAATCTAGCAAGTCTTCGTTGTCTCAGAGCATTTTTGGCATAGTTACGGATGTCAGTAACTCAAAACAGCAACTCCTACCTTACATGGCTGTCACAACCTGTATATTGTAGTAGAGTGACCTGACATTAATCCAAAGGGAGTTTATATAGCCATATTTTTTTTGTTGGTCTGCAATAAAATCCTGATTCAAAGTCAGTTGAAATATTCCTGTTGATTTTGGTGGTCTTCTGGTTTGTCCCTAAAAGAATGAAATCCAGAAGATTTTAATTTGAGACATGAGTATCTGTGAAACACTTTTTAACTGATGTATTCATTTGGTTTTGTTACTGGTTTGATCACAATGCAATAGTTGTATAGTAGACAGGTTACAATGATTTACGTACGTTATATTTTATATGTTCAAAAATACACTACCACTAATTTACAGATCTGAAAACTCAACTTTTTAAGTCTCTTTTAGTGGACGTTATTCATGTAGCAATAGAAGTGAGGTGTACTAGTTCTTTTGTACTTGCACAGTAGCTATTTCAAGTCATGTAAGAAGGCTTTTAGTTTCACAGATTAGTAGTAATTGTGGATATCAAGAACTAGTGTGACTAAACTGTACTTTTTGAATAATATATAATTGAAGTTACAATAGTAAACAGTAGTATACTGAACATGCATGATACTTTTTAGTGTCTTTAAGTGGTTTGGGTCTTTTAAAATGTAGTAAGAAAACGAGTAGTAGATTTCCATGACTTGACAGAGTCAAAATGGGACAGCCATCTCCAGTTCCCATCCATCTTGAGTAGTGCCCCCAGGAGACTCTGTGTTTGAAGATTCTGTTTTGGCAATGCGTATGTCTCTCTCCTTGTGAAAAATGCCTTCCAACAAATAATGATTATTTTCAACATTATTATGCCATTCTTCATTTTGGTAGTTTTTGGCATGACCATTGTAAAGATGCCTTGCACGCTTTGTACAATTTCTTTTCAGTCAGTCTATCTTAAGGTTTGTGACTGGGAGGTAATCTCAGTCTTGCTCTGTTTCTTGTGACTATATCCCCAAAACTGACTCAGATTCTTGTTCATTGGATTGGTTTTTTGTGGGGTTTTTTTTTGTTTGGTTTTTGGTTTKTTTTTTTTTTAACAAAAGAAAATTGAGCTAAGTCTTGAAATTCTGCATAATATTACTACTGGCTTGATCCATTGAGTTGATTTTTCTTCCTAAGTCCTATGTGAGGAATTCTAAATATTAAATCCTCAGTGGCTTTCTGTAAGACTGAATCCAGATTGCTTCAGACAGCTGTTTCACCAGCATGTCACACAACTGATGAGAAAGAGCTTTTGAGTTTTGATTTGGCTTTTTCAAGCCGGAGTTATTACAACATATGTGTGTTGTATCATTCAGAATGTTTTTATAACAAAATGAAATCGAGTTCCTGTGTGTTCTTAGATAAGCTTCCATCTCATTTCTCCCTAGATGATTATGATGACAGAGCACAGTTCTTTTGTGGTTTATTTATTGACTAGAGCAGGCCTGACTTTTTCAGTTTAGAAGCTACCCTTTAGTTTTCAAATGGGTGGAGTACCACTTCATTTTCCTAAAAGAGACCACTGGATTTGCATCCATTAGGTTTATTGTATCTAATTGTAGCACAATGAAGCTAAAAACGTACCAAGAGGATGAAAATACAGAGATTTGCACTGGTGGAAGACAGTGTGTGTACCACAGCTGAATGAGCAAGAGTAATGAACACTTCCAAGAGTTCTGTATTCTGGAGCTGCACGTTTATCACTTTCATTTTAAGATGGGAATATTTGTGCTCTCTTGGCTGGATGAAAAGCCTGAGAAAAATTACGAAGACTCAGATCTGATGTTGCTTCTGAACAGAGATGAAACATTTAATTTATCATGGTGCTTCCTTCAGCACGCTTCTGTGGGGGCTTGCCCACTGCACACATAGATTGCAGGCAGACCAAGTACTTTGGCTGGGGATGTAGAGCTTAATCCTTGTATACCTTCTTTTTCACCCATATAGTCTGCCTCAGGGAGCTGTACTAGCAAAAGCTATGGCAGTTCAATCCATGCTATCTTCTTGGGTTTTGTCCTGCTTTCAGTCTTTTTAGATATCAAACAGAACAGGGGTCACACAGAAATCTGCTTCTGGTTTGAAAAAAATCTTTTGTTTACAGCAGTATCTTGTGTATTTACAAAGGGGTTACCGCTGGGACTGGTATTTCCCAGACCAGAAGAAAATGGGTTACGTTACAGCAGGCGTCGGTTAGTTTTTTCTCACTGTGCATCCTTTTCTTAGCCCTTCTATTCCATTTAAATTTGTAAAGCAAACAGATTTTTTTAAAAGAAAAAAAAGTGTGAAGGGAAAACAAAGAGGAGGATCTGGCTTACAGCTTTCAGACAAAATTTGAGGATTACAACTTGTTCTGATAAATTTCAGCATATGGAAAACTGGCAGATAGTAAGACCCTCATCTGGAGGGACAGGAAGATTTATACAACCTTACCATAACCTTAGAACTCTGCACTCTGTCTTTAATAGGTGCATTCAGCTTAGTGAAGGATGAGCTATACCCTTGTGTGGATAGGCAAGAACAAATACCTTTCTGCCCCATGAGATGAGTATTTTCCACTGTGGGGAGGGAAATTGTTCTTGTCCCAAAGAAGGTAGTTCATTAACCTTGTGCTCCATAGAGTCATCTCTCCATTTTACTGTCTAGTCCAGAAATCAGTAGTTATTTCGAAGGGAAAAAGATAGCAAAAAGTAAGATGCATTTTTCTCAAGAAAGAAAGGTTTGTTATAGAAATGCCAATAAAAGATATGTGTGTGTGTGATTGGGGGAGAGGGATGGAATATCAAAAAATTGAACGAGTGAAGGAAAAAATGCCAGTAGAGTTTACAAAGCTTTGTTTTGCTGATTTATCAGTGTTTCTTCTGTGTAAGATTTTCCTTTCACTTTCAGTTAAAGGAAAGCATCAAAGATGGAGCAAATAAGCCATAAGTCCATTAATGTTTGTGTCAAACAGTCATATCAGGAAGAAAAACATAAGAAAAACTGCAAATCAAAGTTATTTGATTCTTTATTAAAGATATATTAAGATTGAAATAGGCAAATCAAGGCAGCAGATGACTAAGTAACCAGGCTAGGAGAGAATATATAAAATTACATGACCTGTAACCCTTTCCTTTCTTTCACGTTAGAGAAATCCAGTAGCTAGACTAGGAGTAGTATAATAAGTGAAATTATTTACTTCTGTCATTTCAGAAGTGAAAAGAGCAGCTAAGAGGTCTTTGAGTCCAAGTTCCAGCAAGCTCAGACCAGTATTGAATTGACTCCAGATAGAGACTTTTCTGATTTTTTTTTTTTTTTTTTTTTTTTTTTTTTTTTTCT
>JAYKAV010000023.1:254583-334127 GCA_035582835.1 Phoebastria nigripes
TTTTTTTTTTTTTTTTTTTTTTTTTAAACTTTGTTCCAATAGTGGGTACTTACTAGAGCAGTTCCCAGTTCTTCTTTCAGAGGTCTTTATTCAGTAATTCAAATTAAGAGTATTCAGCTTTTTATAACAATTCTTCTGTGTTTCTCTCCTGTGTTCTTTCTCTTCCTGTCTTCTCCTACGGGACCATTCTGCTCCTGTCTCCCACACAAAGGCATCTGATCCCCTTTTGTACTCAGTTGATGTGAATCAGCAAGAGTAATTTGATTCTTGTATTTACCTTCAGACAACAAAGCAGCAGCATTAAAACCGCTATATTGTTAAAGTCTAACATAGTATTTTAAAACTGGCTTATCCGTTACATCTTTCAATCCTACTTCTTAGCTTATTTAAAGTCCAAAATTGTTGTAGTAACTTTCCTCTGTTTCATATTAGATTTGTGTTGAAACTCTTGAATTTAAAATGTTTTATAGAGAACAAAATCAATAGCGAATTTTATTAATCCTGTGATGATACAAAATATTGYAACCTTTTATGTTTTTTCAGGAACCTTCTCAGCTGGCCATTGCATAAAGTTATAACATATATTGCGTTTTAAAAGTATAAGACATGACTGTCCCAATCTTTGAAAACCAATTGGATTAGAAAATCTTTATTATGGGCAATTTTTGGCTCAGTATATCTTCCTGAAAATATGAAGGCATGTATTTCTTGGTGTGGTTAGGGTAACTTTCAAGTTTGTGGTTCATRTTTTATAGTTCTAAATATGCCTTTTGATACTCTTATTTTTCTCTTTAATTCATAGTCTGTCCTAATTTCCTTTTTTTTTTTCCCCAAATTTTATATCTTCATTCTGCAGAATTTCTCTAGAAGATATATATAGCATTTTTAATGTGCTATCAGAAAGGTTCATAAAAATGAACACTTGTCTGTACTTCAGTGTTATTTATTCTGTTTTTACCAAGTTCTGCTCTATAAACTCCTGACTAATGATAAGTAAAACAGATAAGATAAGCAAAACAAAAATAGACCTTCTCTCCAATAAGATATGCTACATTATCCATTTAAACAACTTCTATAATGAGTAACTGAAGAATGGTTCATGGAACATCAAAGGATTTAATGAACCACCCAAATAAATAGAACTCTGAGGCATCCTCAAACTCCCAAATACAAAGTAGCTTTGTTATAGCAGATTTATATATCCAGGGTGGATACCAAAAAATTAAGAGCATGTGTTATTTCATATTTTTATTGTAAACACCTGAAATAATGATGTGCCAGTCAGTCCCCCACAATAACTTTCAGATTTGTTGTCTAGTTTCAGCTTAATTTGAGAGAGGTGCAATTGCGTGAAAGATGATCAGTTCCCAGAAGTTTTGTTTAAATAGGTTTGATCCCAGGTGACATGTCTGCACCATCTCAGCACCGGCCGTGAACGGAGGCAGCCAGACCCTGCCGAGGAGGGGCGTACGTGGGCAGGAAAGAGAGACTTGGGTGCATCCAAAGAAAAGGCTGCTGCGTAAGCACAGTTATATTACTGAACTTTGCAGAGTCCGTGCTGGAGAGAGCTATTCAGCTAGAGGATATCCGTCATTCCTAAATTCTGCACTTATAATGCGATGTATTTCTTTAAACATCAAAAAAAGGAGTTGGTGTGCCTGTGTCAGTCCATGTTAGACCTCAGTAGGACAAATGGGAACCTTGACTCTTTTTCATCAGTTGTTTAACTAAAACAGATTAATTCAGCAAAACGTCTGCAGCTGGTGGATACATTACTGAAGAGTTCTCCGTGTTTGTGGTATCCCTCTTGTTAAAAGCCGTGTAGGTTCAAATGCTGGATTAGTTAGGCAGCAGTCTGGCTTCACAGGATTTGTTTTGCTATGCGAGAAATGAAAGGTCTTATTGCTGAAAGCATGTTTTGGGCTGGAAAGGTGCTTGCCTGTTTCTTTAGGATTACAATTATTTGGATGTTTGAGCATTGTATGTGTGCTAGTCTATAATTAATTTCTTGTTTGGTGTCATTGAAAGATTTTGTATCTTGTTCACTGAAATGAATAGAGATTTATTTTTCAAAGGGTTTCCAAGACAGGCACAACCCTAATTGCAAAACAGCTTTATAGAAAGATTGAATCTGGCCTAATCAGAATTTGTGTCACCTCATACCTCACTGCTAAGACGGTGGCACTACTGCTGTAAGCACTCAGTGAATGCAGAGCAGCAGGCAGGATCTCTTCTCAGTGATTTTACAGACTGAGCAGATGAGAAAAATAATAAATCAGAAAATATGGTTTAGGAGTAACAAGTTAGTATGCAAACATCAATTTTTGATGAGGATGTAAAGRCTGAATAATTTTCTTTTAAATATTTTGGATAGGGTTTAGTTAAGAAGGTTGTTAGTTAATAGAGGGAGTGGAAGAGCGATCCAAAAAATCAAATAGGCTGAGGTCACCGGAAAATGACTGGGAAGTTTTCCAAGATCCCCCAGGTGACACCAACTTTCTTTTTTTTTTTTTTTTTTTTTTTTTTTTTTTTTTTTTTTTTTTTTTTTTTTTTTTTTTTTTTTTTTTTTCATTTCTTAAACTAACTAGGATGATAGTTTCAAGCAAGAACCCATACTGTCATTACTAACTTACGTCCTAAGGAGGTCAACTTTCCTGTGGCATCATTTGGACGAAGCATAACTGCCACGCACAGGCCCCCAGCTCGGTACAGTACAAGCTCACAGCCCTGCTGTACAGGCTAGTGCAGCCCCCACTGACTCTGCAGCTCTCAGAGGGGGCTTACGGTCTCCTAAGTGTGTATTTTTTTTTCTAGCACCGTGGAARCAGAAGTGATAGTTTACTTTCTCTATTTTGAAAAGTGATTTTTTTCCTCCTCATTGTCAGCGATCTGTAGCTCTATTTAAGATGCAAGGTTCTGTTTTGCCAGTTACATGAAATGGGATTGTTGGAAACAACACTGTGTGTGTGCTCTTGCTGCAGATGATACCTGTAAATTAACCTGTGAAAATGGAGGAAAGTGCATTATAAACGAGAAGGGGGATCCCCGATGCCTCTGCTGGCCAAGTTACTCTGGTGAAAGGTGTGAAACTAACCATTGCCACAATTACTGCCAGAATGGAGGAACCTGTGGAGCCTCTCTCCTTGGTAAATATTTCTGAGCAACTGTATCTTACTATTATACCTGCCTTAATTTAAATGTTTGAATTTATTCCTTGTTTGTGATTTTTTTTTCTCTTTGTAACTTATTTGCTTTGTCCATACTTAAACTATGTGCAATATAGCAGTATATACCATACATATACTTTATCATCAACAGTGCTTTTCATTCACGTATCCCTATGTTCTAGCAGAATTAAGCTGCATCCCATAAATGGAAGCACGGAAGTAAATGTTCAGCATAAAAGACGCACATGTCGAGGTGTAGAAATGGAATTGTAAAGTATAAGGTCCAGTCAAACTACATCTGGAAGAATGCCACACATCTTGCTCTCTATCTCAATTCTCCCTCTAAATTTTTAGGTGCACGCAATTAGAGTTGTGTGACCTCAAACTTTTACCTTTGTCTTACTGGAATTCCCAAAGTAGGCATTTTACTCATCTAATTCTCAGGAAGATTTGGTTGATGAGAATTCAGATCCTTTRTTTTCCTGAAGGAATTTGAAATCACATCTCTCATCTTCAGGGAGATTATCCTATGTGTCAAAACACGGGTATTTGGCAATTGATCTTTGTCCCTAACATGTAGGCTGTTGTAGCTTGTATAATGCAATCAAGTTTGGGCTAGAGAGGGAAGGTGTGATAAGAAGTACTCTAAAATTTAGTAATTATGTGAGAAAGGAGAAGCTGAATTCTGTTTTCTGCTCTGAGGAATATTCAAAGTAGAACAGCCAGAGAAGAGTTTGCGCTCTTGTCTCTTCTCAGAAGCCTATCAGCTGCTGAAGATGGTGTGAATCATTTTCTCCTACGTGATGAAATGACCAACAGCCTGGTCTCTGAAAGAAAAGTACAGTACCTGACTTCAGAAGCGGAGTTTGTGACTGTTTAGCACAAACAGAGAGGTCCCTGTCATGCAGAATTATGTATCTTAGTCTCTGTGATCGAGGGGCCTTAGATCTCAATGTTTTCCTCAGCACTCCTTACTAATTAACTTTAGCTTATGTAGTTTGGTAATTTAGCTTCACTTATTAGGCTGGCTTCTCTGGAGCCTCCTCTTACTTACTGAGATGTGGAGGCAAAAATCCAAGTGAATGCAAATCTAACAATCTGTTGTGTGCCAAACAGAGGATTTTTCGGTTCTGAGTACTTGCGGGTTAATAATGTTGTTCATAGTTAACATCACTAATAATGACTAAATATTAGAAAATTATAATACTTGAAGTTGATTAATTATACTTGAAACTGCTTCTAACAGCCGATGGAACTATTGACACAAATGATAAGCAGAGATTTTTCTCAATGTAGTAAGATCAATACATGTTTAATGAGGACATGCAAGTGAATGAAAGTCAGTCACGGGGGATTTAAATGATGTGCAGAACTTCCTTGTCATCTGAAGAGAGGATGTTTACTCCCACATCTTTACATGTCTGGCATTTAAATGATACTTTTGTGGGGTTAAAAGGCTTCATAAAATGACTAACTCAGCTCCGAGAATGCAGCTCCATTCTGAATCCTGCAGAGACCCCAGGGTTTTAATCCTTTTCTTTTGGCAGTAGCCATAGGGCTCACTCACCTCCAGCAGCTCGTGTTTTCTTTACGAGGCAGCTAACACTTGCTGTGCTCACACAGCTATGCTATCGCCTGGATAAATTTTTTTTTTTTTTTTTTCCCCCCCTGCTAAATCCAGCCTCTGAAATCTATCAGCCTTGCTGAAATAATTAGTGTAGTAGGTTTGGTCACCAGTGAGTAAAGGAGAGATATGAGCAGATTCTACAATATACTTCTGCTAAATTGTTAATCGTGGCCCCAGCTGCTACAGAGGGCCTGCAGATGCAGGCATTATCCTTATTTCTGCTTGGTCTCAAACAGGATAATGTGCCTGCACCAAAAATGCATCAGGAGAGCCAGCATGGATGTCACCACAGTCCACATCTCATTGTTCAATTGCCTGATTTTTGGGAATCCACACCTTTAACTGCAACTAAAGGTTGTTGTACCACACATGGCCAAAGTGTGCCAAGCCTTTATGAGCCAAGACCAACACAGAGCTGGTTCTGATGACTCTTACTGGGCGTACCTGCCAATAGGAATATTCTTCTGCTGTGCTGTGTCCACTTCCCCAGTTTCATCGAATTTTTAATAATCATATTTCAAGTTAACCAGATTTCCTATCTGCCATTTCCAATTCATGAGGGTAGCCATGCCTTGAAGCCTGTGCCATAACTTTCATGTGCTGGAGATGTGGAAAAATGACCGTATATCTTTCTAAATCAAAGTGACTCCATCCAGCATTCCAGATAAAATTTTCGAATTGATCCATATCTCATCTTCCTTGCATGCCTAGTCCCTGGACCCTGTAAATATTCTATTAAGAAGAAATCTCTATTTCTTATCAGACTGTATTTCTTCTCTATATCAGGCCATAAATTGTGTGTTACTGAAACAAACTAGCATGTCAGTGAGATGTCCCCTTATCCTGGTTCAATCTAATCCATGATATACCAAAGCCATTATGTATCTTACAGAAGGAAGCTAAACTGGACACCCCAAAAGCACTGAAAACTGTAATTAAGTCAACAAAGCTTAATTCCTCAAGTGTTTTTGCAACAACCGTTTCCTCTTTGCAGTCAAATATACCACTGTGCAAAGCATGTCATTCAGTCATTGCATCGGTGAGTGCAATTCACTTTGAGGGCTGCACACACCATTCCCAGTTTGGACTGAGGGGGTGAAATCCAGACCAGACCAGTGTTCACTCACTTCCTTCTCATTGTCTCATCCTTCACGGCAGAGCTGATCTGCTTTGTCAGGTTCATATGAGAGTCATTAGTGTATATGTTACTTTATTCTTGCACGTTGCAGCATGTAGGTATATAAAGGTTCTTTATTACCAGGAGTTGCTCTGTTTTTCCTTAACGGTTGTAAAACTTAAGCATTATATTGTGTCTAGACTTAAAATATTATGTCCTACCAGGTTGACTTGTCCGCTAGCAATAGGTACATTGCACACTTTTTTTTTTTTAGAGAATTCTCTCACATTTATGGAAAGTATAAAATTACTATTTTAGAATAAAATCAGCTCAATATCATCTTCATTTCTTCTACTGTGCTGTTGCTATCTGTGCATACCACCTCCTGTACTACAATGCTCACAAGCACTTCCTCAAAAAGCAGCATTTATTCTTTTGATCCATTATACAGTTGGCTCATCAAATTTTATTTGATGCATCCTGCTAAACTGACGCAATCAAGTTGCACATATTTACCCAATTTTCTCTTTTTTAAAAATTTATTTTTGTTCAAAATGATGAAGCTTTTTCCCCTGGAAGTTGCAGAAGCCATATGTGTGCGAGTGCCAGTCCAAATCCTATCTGCAAAATATAAATGACCTGTGATAATTTCAGCTTGCTTGACTCTGTCTTTCTTAGAAGCTCCGATTGCCCTTATCAATTCTCGTACATTATCCAACTCAAACAGCTTTGGTGCAGTCGATCTGACGAGTGTTGTTCTACATGTGTGCCCTTTGGAAAGCTTAGGGACTGCTTTCCAAAGGGCACACGTGCCTCTTCCTTAGGACAGGCACAAATTTAGCCTTGCAGGGAGATGAGCTTCTGCAGGGTCCCCGCTGCTGGGAGGCTTCCCTAGGAGTCAGGGAATTTCCTTACTGTTGGCTTCTGGCTCAAAAACCGAGGAAGAGATATCCTGAAAACAAACCTTTCGTCATATTCTGATATAAATAAAGTGGCGCAGCATATGAAATACTCTTCTAGTGGATGTGTGTGTTCTAGTGAATGTGTAAATCCTGTTCTCTTTCACTACCTAATATATAATAGTAATGTGATAACTAATTAAGTAAATTGCAGAGTATTACTCATTTTTTAAAACGTGATTGTGCTAAATCTTTGGTGGATGTGTTAAGTTGTAGAACCTCATTATCTGCACACAAATGTTAATTTGTTAAACAAATCCCACTGGCAATTCAGGGATTATTCACTGTTGGTTTACTTACTGCTAAGCCTTTTGGCAAATTCCTATGTGATCATTATRTAGCTAGAGATTGGGGCAGCTTTAATTAAAATTTATAAGTTTATGACAGTTGTATTGAACTACAATAATTGAACAAAGAAAATGTCATCAGTTAATTAAAAGTACACATCTGAGACATGTAATTAAAAGTTTGGGTATAATAATGAACACTTTCCAGTAAGCCAAATTGATGGGAATTTGGAAAAAAATTAAATGTTACCATAAAAATGCACTTCCTTTCTCCTTACAGTTTAAAGTAAAAATGTTGGCGTAATAATTTACTAAATGTCTTGAACACATTAACTAGATCTAACTAGTTCACAAAACTAGAAAAATACGTATTTGTACTATGCTTACAGTACAAAGTGTATGTCTGACCGTATAGAATTGCAATGTTTGTATCAAAATGCGTAAAAAATTAAGTCTTTCCACTAAACGAAAATTGATGAAATATTCTCCAAAAAATAATTATATATAAAGTAGATATTATTTTATAGTCTATTTTATGAGCAAAACAAGTTGATTTTGGGACATGATGGTGCATGCTGAAAACACTGTCAGTGAAGAACCTGTTTACTTTGCTAATGTCCTATCAGTCCCAGTGGTCTCAAAGGGGGATGCTACATCATCTTGTCACCAGGACAGGGACTGTGGGAAGGAGAGAGGGGTGGTATTTAGCTAGATGTCGAGGCTGTCTGGTCTGTCTTGTCTGGTGCACAGCTGATCTAAAGGTCCCAGCAGAACCACCACAACCAGCCTTGGTAAGAGCAGCCTTTGAGACTAATATATTTAGAGATTGTTCTTTTCTCCCTTTCTTTCACAACACGGAGAGAATGTATATCTGTTGGGATTGATCCCAATCAGCTCATCAGCTAATTAGGTACAGTAATACAGCTTCTCTCCACTACTATTGGTTCAGTAAGGCTAATTATGGTTCATCAGCCACACAGAAATGAATTATTGCGATTCCCACAGACTGTTGATAACTATTCCAGAAAACATGATATTACTTACAGTAGGCTGATGTAGTGCCACATTGTTTTCTTTAATAGTGTCAGCAAATGAAGTATGCAAATTAAATGTGCATATTCACACATAACAACTTAAAAACACACGTTGCTGGTAGTGAATTTACTGTTGACTGGAGGAAATGAATGCCTGCACCAAGACATAGATTATTTATCTGGATGATCTCTTTTTTCGAAACTTTCAGAAAGCTTACAAAAATAGCGCCATTTCCTCAAAATACTTCTTTTAAATTGCAAAATACCTTATGTGGTTGTACAAAATAAATAATATTTCTCTGTTGTTTAGGCAATAGCATGAATCAAAGTTGATCTCCTTAGAGTTCTGTTCATTACAAAATACATGTAAATAGGACTTTTAAGATACATGAGTGGATTCCCAAAAGAAATCACCTAGATATTACAGACACAGTGCACTGAAATATTTATTAGCTATTTTTGAAGATGATGTGAAAAGATATTTGCTATTATATAGCAAATTAAATTGGCAAACTAGGAGTAACTACAGTCTCTGTCATCAAAACCTGATTGAACATTGTAGGATTTTGATCCCTACCATCTTCTTATGGATGATTTTTCTTTGTAAGAAAGGGGGAAGCTGCATTTCATCTTCATAAAATCATCTTCATCATTTTCATCCAAAACCTTCACATATTTTGTTCATGTCCTACTGCCAAAAATAACTTCATATGTCCTAGGGTCACCATAAAGTACGCTCCTTGAATTTACTAAATTCTGTGCAAAACATTTGAAAAAATACGTGAGAATTTTATAAGTTTGTTTCAAGTTCTACCAGTTCTAGAATTAAGCTAAAAAATTCTGTAAATTATTATTCTTATTTTTTTAAGAGAGAGACTACATAGCGAATCCTCAGAGAATAGTGACTTTCAAGTACATTGTTTCCCCAGAGAATTTTCATTATTATTTTTGTTACTGGTTTTATATGTCTTACCAGGCACCCTTTAATGTATTCTCTGCAATTCATTTCATTATAATTGTTATTTAGAATTATTTTAAATACAAAATACTCTCATCAATATAGGGACTACATGCATTATGTTTCCACTTTCATATACATATAGTGAGAAACTCAGTGTGTTGAAGAATTGGATTAGAGATAGTAAATAGCAAAGTGCATGCACATTCATCATAAATCACTGAGAGCGGAGAAATCCTGAACAAAAAAAAAGGTGTGCTTCTTGCTCTCTAGATATTATTACTGTGGTTTTGAAATTGGAACATTTACACATGAGATGCTGAGACTCTGCTGCCGCTTTGTCCTCCCTGACACTTTGACAAGCAACATTTTTCAACTTAGGTAATTGAAGCAGGAAATTTTTCTTGGGATTATTATGTTAGGGAGGAGACTAAAGAAGAGGATAGGTGAAATCTAGGATGCTAATCTGTAATAGGCAGAGGAAAAGAAGACAGTATTCTCATACAGTAAATCCAGTTGAGGATTGCACTAAAGAAGGAAGAGCTCAAAACAGGGAAATTCTTTTTATGTTTTCTTTCAGAAAATTATTTTTGCTCATTTTTGAATAAAATACACCAAAAGATGGCTACCTGAATTTGAAGCAGTTAGCATTCCATAAACCACTTTCCTTATATTTTTCTATACTGTAATGTGTTGTGAACATTTCTGTGGTGGTGAAGGTTGGGAATTAAGAAACAATTTTAATTCTGTCTCTGTACAGCTCTAATCCTGAAACTTCACGACCAGTGTAAATGCTGAAGTTCTCTGTGCATGAGATTACCATGCAATGTTTGTTTGCTAGGATATGTGACATCTTGGTTAACATGACTATTGCCTTTGCAAACATAAATCAATATTCTATGATACAAAACCTTATGGCATTGTTTGCCATTGTTTAATACTGTAGTTTTATTAAACTGTTCTTGGAACCATTTTGTATCAGAAATAATTTATGAGAATAAGGCAGATTAAAATGTCATTATTAGTATTATTTTAGATGCCAACAGTCTGTGTATAAATAGGCAATGAACTATTAACGTTACTAAAAGTCATGTTAAATTGAGTGACAAAAATGGGGTTTAGGCTATACTGTATTAAATTTTCATATAACTGTCAGCAGTTTGGCATATTTATCGGCCTACATTAACAAAGAATAGAATAATCTTTTCTACAAACTAGGAAAATATCATTGCCCCATCATTTTAAAAAATAGAGTAGTATTAATAATAAAAACTGATTTCAGACCTCCAGAACCATGTTCTATTTTATTTTAACGTTTTTATTGAAACATTGATTCAGATGAAGGATTATGTGAAACCCCCTGGCTTAGGGGCAGAAGTTTAAATACAAGTGTATACATGGGGAAAAACAAAAAGAGTCTGTGCTAATATCCGAGTTCAACATCTTTGATTTAATATTTAGATCACAGGGGATAGATATGAATAGCCAGGCTGATGCATATTAAACTAGTTGGAGCTATTTTTAAGTCAATGGTTTTGTTCCTGCTGTACTCATTAGAGGAAGAGACTAACTGATCTCATGGCCTTTAGGATGATTTGCAAAACACTTTAAATTAGCATAGTTTAAAATAGAAAATAYAGAAAAGAATTACATGAAGGGTTTCATGTAAGAAGAGTAAGAAGTAAGTGAAGGAAAAAGAATAAATAAATCATTCTGCATGAATCGGAGAGAGCAGAAAACATGAGGGCACTTCACTTGCATTGAAAAATTCTCCAACAAATATGATATTAAATGATTACATAGTATTAAAATAAAGGCAGACCAGAAGAAAATTAGAATTGTGGGGTTTATGGAATATTTAGTTTAATCTACGTTACTTTAGTGAGACAGCCAACTGAATAGAGAAGGAAAAAAAAAAAAGGTAAAAAGGGTTGCACATTTCAGAGTGTTAGATGCAGCTGTGGTAAAATACATCAGGAGGCAAATGTGAAAGTAGTTAATCATTGTATTAAGATGAGGAAACAATGAATGTATTAAGATGAGGAAACAATGAATGAGACAAAAGACAGCAAGGAAGGGACCTAGTCATAATGCATCAGTAAATCAGGCAGCAGTAAGGATTTCCTGGTAGATCAGTATGAAGATGAGAGATAATTATTATGGAAAAGTAACCCTTAAATGTTATTTCATTTGACTACTTAGGATTTTGGCTCTTCTGTATGTTTTAAACCAAGTCAGGCCCAAGTCAAGCATAGCTTCTTTTGTGTGCTCGCTAACACACCCCTCCATGAAGTAGGATTTTTTATACATAAGAAGTTGGTTTCTGCCCTATGGCACTGTGTGAAGTTTTTCAAATGTAAATGCAGGCATAACTGGAGTTTCTCATCACTTAACGTATTCCCTGACTATCTCTGGTCTCTTTTGGRTTTCACGGTCGTATCATTATCTTGATTGGGATGTCAATAATAAAAGCTAATAGGCTATTTTTCCTGTTTATGCCTGCAATTCCAGTCCAAAGGGCTTCTGCATCACACATACAGTACATTATGTAGTTAACTTGCTAATCTGATTGACTTTAACACTTCTTAACACGTAGCTCTATTCCATCACCAGCAAAGCTAGATATCAAGGAAATGTGTATTAATTTTACAGCAGCCCGTTAGTTGCCTGCCTTTTCCAAATTTGCCATAAACAATTATACTGATGTTCCCATTCAAGACTAGACATTTTGGTTCTCCCGTCTTAATTCTTAGACTTTTACCATTTATGTCAAGCACGTGTGTTACTGTTTTGGTTTTCTGTAGCCTACTTCTGAGGCATTCCTTTTGTTCTGCCTGATACCTATTTACTCTTTGACTATTGCTAGCCTATGCACGGTCCTTTACTCAGAGATACGGTATTTCTGGAAGGGATGAGTCTTTGCCTGTCAGCTATCCCTTACTCTGCAGTGACCCAGTTAAGCTCTTGATTGTACTTGCCAGCAGGTTGGGTTCCTTATGATTCAAATGAAGACCATCCTGTCTGCCCCTTTATTTCAGAAGTGTCCTCAGGTCCTGATTAATCTTCATCTCTTTCCTTACCCATCTTGGAAGCCAGGAAGAAGAGAAGTGTTAAACTCAGTCTGTTTTCCCTAAGTTTAAGAAAACCCTAAGGGCTGAATGAAAGCAAAGGGAAGGAGGGTGGGGGAAAAATAATGTTTTGTAAGAGATAAACAAGAATGGGAATAGATTATTAGGAAGTGAGAAGGGAGATGGCTAGTTGGACACATCAGGTCATTTACTTGAAGAGAAGATTACAGATGAGATATAAAAGCACAGTCAGGAGATGGAAAAACATTTATGGGATCTAGAAGTTTGTTTTAAAGAAGATAAGCATTAAGAGGAAAGTCAGGGAAAAGTGGAAGAGTTTAATAAAACAGCGGAATTGTAACAAAGCTATAAATCCTTTAGACATGAGATTTAGATAAGGAAAAAAAATGGGAAAATTACAACAGGAAGAATCGTAGGAGGAAAACACATTGGGTTTTAAACACTATTTTAAAACCCTTTTAACAAGTTATAGACTAGGAGTTCATTTTGTGCAAATATGAATATTTCAGACATTGAATATTGACCTTACAGGCATCTTTGGTCTGATGCAAGACAGCAATTTTTATATTACAGTATTTATTATATGAGAGGGATAGGATAACAAAACAGGCACAGATATTTGTGTTTTAGTAAAAATTGTTATGTAAGGTTGGCTATTAGCACATTAGTAAATATTTGTGTGTTCATGTGATTATATGTAAAGGTTTGTAGATTTGAGAATAATGGAGTGTATTCTGAAGAGGCATCGATGTTGATTATACAATCATTTATCCTCTGCAACTGGAGGAACCCAGCCTGGCAGGATAATTTGAAGAGCTTAGTCATATCTTAAMTTCCTACTTAAGACCATCTTTTAAAATAATTCCCAAATAAAGAGTCAATGACCATACGTGCACAGGTGTAAAATGGATAGATGCAGTTTTTCAGGTGTCCATATCTTACAGTGCTGACTTGCTTTTTAAAAAGTTCTGAATTCAAGCAGTGTTTGCAAAGGCATATTTTATTAGTGTCTAGGGAAATGTAGTTGGGCTCATACATTAAAACTTGCTACTGTTATGATAAATGTGATATATTATGATAAATTTGATAAAGTGCTGATTATTATCTTAATGTTTATTTATTTTTATCATAAAATAGTTTTCTTTGTTTTGAATAGGGAGGCCTACCTGCAACTGTGCGCTGGGTTTTACAGGACCAAACTGCAATCAGACGGTCTGCGATCATTTTTGCCAAAATGGAGGAACCTGCAGTGTCACTGCTGGGAATCAACCCTTTTGCAACTGCTTGCCTGAGTATACAGGAGACAGATGTCAGTATTGTAAGTAATCTTCACAAACTCTTAAATCAGGATTTATGATACTCTTAAATCTGGATTTGTAATAAAAGTTCTACAAAATGGAAGTTTAACATGATTTGAGCGATTTTTCTACGACACGCGTTGGTAAACTTAACTCCAAAATGATTCGTACTGCTAAGGGAATGGAATCTGATGTATTCAAGTGATCTTTGAACATATTTCCACAATATCCATCTACATGTGTAGGAGAAGAAAAAGCTTTTTTAGGAATGATTTATTTTAGTATTTTCATGAATGAATATGTACAATGGAGCTGTACAAGACAGCTGACTTTGTCAATAGAAATGAGATAATTGTGTTAAATTCTTCTGCTTCAGGTTCTCATATTTGTTATCTTATGCTGGTGGAATACCTAAACATAGCGAACTGATGTAGTTGGTTAAAGAATTTCTCTGGCATCCTTTATCTTCGCAGACCATCACTTGTGTTTCCAACTGCTACCTTACCTTTCATTTTTATTTCTAACCCCAGTAAGCAGCATATTGACTTTTGAGTTTCACGCCTCTATATTCCTTCATCTTTCTCAGTCTAAGATCAGTATGGTTTCTGCCCCCTCCTAATATTGAAAATCAGGATTTCTAAGTATTACTCTTGTTTAATTCTCAGGACTTAGATTCTATCCTCTGCATCTGAAGTTCTCTGTAGTTTGCCTTTCCACTGACCCATCAGTCTCTTCTCATTGAGATACCATTTTCCAAAGGTTTCCATGCGTTTAGAAAGGCTCTTCTTGCTTTTTAGAACTTTCTCTAAATTTTTACTTCTTTTACAGAGGAGAGGGGAAAGAAGATTATCAACCATTCTGTTCTTACTCCATTTATCTTTTTTTTGTCTCCATGCTTTCTCTTAGCATGGATCACCATTATCTGTTTTCCAGTGACCCAAGACATTTGAACATAATCTTGAATTTCTTCTTTTGGTCACTCATTTCAAAATTACAGTTTGTCTTCGTCATGTCTCTTCAACATGATGACTCACTAGCAACCCTAACCTAAAACTGATTCTGAGATCAGAATTTTTTTTTTTTTTTAATCTCCTTTTTTCTACTCCTGCTTTGCTTTGACTATAACACTCTAAGATAGAGGACTGTCATAGTGCTTGTTATAGAGTAGAACATTAAATGTGAAAGCCATCATCTCTTTTGTACATAATTCAGTGAATTTGCTGAAGAAGGCTAGATTTAAACAAAATGGAAGGGAAATTAGTTGTTTTAAAGGTCTGGTTTAGAATTATGTACAAGATACAAAAAGTATTTAGTTTTAGTGAAAGGTCTGTCAAACAAGGAAAGGGTTAGTGTGTATCTTAAATAGGATTTGTACTGAAGTAAACTGAATGTATTTCCAGTTGGGAGACTACAAAATAAATTGAAACCTTTGAATGGAAAACCAGTAGTAATTGTGATTCTCTCCCACTTGGTATTAAACAAACTGCATGGATCCACAAATAACTGTTTGCAAATACAATTGGGTATTTGAAAACAATATAGTACATAAATCATGCACAGACAGACACACAGATTAAGAAAAAATGTTTACTTGAGGCTTATCCAAAACTAAACAAATTGTTTCTAGTCAAATGCTTCTGCAAACTTTTTTTTTTTTTAAAGAATTAATTTAAATGTAAATTTAGGGGTACCTTTTAAACAGTGCTTATTATCAGATTTGGATTGTCTGCTGACATGTTGGAAAAATGCCACAATACAGAGACTCAAACACATTATAAAATACAAAATAAAATTAAGCTTTTGTTTATTTAAACCTTAATACTTTTAGAAAAAAAAGAGTCTTACAATCTTTTAGAGTATTTTTTGTGGCCAATAACAGTTCTATGAAATTGTACAGGTTTACAGTTAATAACGTGTATATAAATTCATCTATGATTTTTGGTTTATTCACACATATGTATGATTTTTTTGCTTTATTAATCACATTCACTTTGTATGCGTGTTGGAATATATTAATATAGCATTTAGTCTTTCTATGATGTGATTGAAACTAGTTGATATGCAAAGGATGATACATGAATGTGCATAGGTATTTTACTCATGCTCCCAAGCTGAAAATATTATTAGTGTTTTTTATGGCAGGGAGAAGACATTTACTTGCAGTATTGCCAGATTGCAAAGACCTTATTTTCCTCACACTTATCGTCTCCAATTACCCAATACAGAGTTTCTCCCGTGATTAGTTCACATAAGGGCTAATAACCAAAATGTGTGCTCTGTGTCAAGGCACTGGCACTGCTGAAATAAATTTAAGTGAATGAATTTACATAGAATTCTACTAACATTGTGCATGTTGTTATATACACATGAATTTGATGTATTTGAATATAACTCCCTATTTTAAATTCCTGAAATAAGACATACAGACTAGTTAAAGTTCATTTCTTGTATCGTTTAAGGCCCAAACAACCTAAAAAATAGAAAATGTTTTCACGCAGTTACAATCATTCAAAGAGGATATAGTGATCTCACAAGCTGTTGCTTTCCCTGAAACTGAAATTCCTTTCTTTAGGGGGGGAAAAAAAAAAAAGAATTATTTTTGTGTCATTTCAGTCCAAATGTAGCATACGCATTTTAGATACAGCAGAAGATTAAAGGTGTTTGTGAGTAAAATCAATACCAAAAACCAGTAATTGTTTTAGAGTATGAACTTCCTATTCCTAGGTTTTGTTTTGTTTTGTTTGTCCTAATATACATGGAAACATTTCCCGCTTGCAGTGCTTTTTTCATAAAATGTCTCTCAATATTAGCTTTCAAACTACGGTAGTTTTTGTTCAAAAAACAGCCCCCCTGCTGCAAATTACCATTCTGTACCTTGAATTGGGGAATGGCAAACAATGAACTACTTCATTTAGTGACTTTTAAGCCTCTGGTTCCTCAGTAGTGATTCCATAAGCAGATGAGCCTCCAACCTGCATAGATAGGTGGAGACATACAATGAATAATCAAACAGAAATAACTCCTCCAACAGTCATGCTTTGTCCTTTAGCAGAACTCTTGCAGCATGGTGAGTACCAATGGCATGGCAGTCAGTACATACTTCTCTGAGAGGGGGAAAAACTGAGCACAGAGAAGCATAAGCAAAATGTTTCCCACTTTATGAGATACCCTCACAAATCATCCATCCTGAATATATTCAGTAAAATATATCAGTTTTAGTAGTCTCCAGTTTGCTGCTTATGACGTGCCCCCAGTCAAACGGCAGCTTGAGAGTTTACGCTTCCAGACTCAAGGCTGAGGTTGCCATTTGGCCAAGGTTTCATTCTGTAGTGAACAGCTTGATAATGCCCTGCTTCTAGCTGCTACTGACTCACCCTTAGCCATATCCTGAGCTTCAAAGGGCTTGAATTTTTTAGTTTTGTCAGAGAGGTAATATTTTATTAATACGGACCAGGTTAACTCTAAGCTAATACAGATGCATAGTTCAGAATTGATACATCTTACATATTGATTACTTCATCTGTCCATCAGGAACACCACCAAAAGCTCAACGCAGCATGTTAACTGCACAGAACTGGGGAAAGTATTAGAAACAGAGAGAAATAGACACTTTGAATGATTTGGCCCCTTTAAGGAGCTTAAATGATGACTTTAAAAAACAAACAAACAAACAAACAAACAAAACCACCACCAAAAACACAAAAGAAAGTTGTCACTACCACATAACCGAAATGTTAAGATACCAGTATGTTGTAGCTTTGGAAGCTTCTTCAGTTAGGCAACTTGGTTTTTTTAAAGGAATATGAAAAAAATGAGACAGTTACTCATGCTTCTAAAGAGTTAAAGAATTCACTACTTGAAATCTCAGTCCTGCTGGCATTTAAGCAGTTAAATAAGATAATGGGATCTTGCACAGTCTATAAAGATAAGCATGTATGTAGTTTTTTATAGAACTTATGGATTATGTCTTTATATATTATTATTAGAACTTCATAAAAATTTAATAGGTGGATAAATGAAAATAAAACTTAATTATTTCAAAATACTATTTCCCTTTCAGTTTAGCATAATGCTGTTAATGGTAATGTGAATGTATCAGAAGATTTTAATTCAGCCAATGTCCCATTAAATACATTAACATTGCTCTGCTTTTCTCATCAGTAGTCTTTATATTATGCGGGATGATGCCATAAATGGTTAGACATCTAGAAGGAAAAAAAAAAATCTCTTATGAGTTTATCCTTCTATTTCACTTCTCAAGACTACATTGTTAATATACTATGTATCTGTTTATGGGGTATTCTTGATTCTTGTAGTCGCCAGTGAGCAACCAGCTTGATTCATCTTTTTTTTTTTTATTATAGTACCTTTTAAAACATAGAAAAGTAAGGTATTATTTTTTCTATGATACTCCTTAATGTCTTTTAGTAATTAGCTTTCATGTTGCTTGCAGATGTTTGCCACCATTATTGTGTGAATTCTGAATCATGTACTATTTCTGATGATGGAAGTGTAGAATGTGTCTGTCCAGTACGATTTGAAGGTCCAAAATGTGAAGTGGACAAGTGTATCAGATGTCATGGGGGACACTGCATAATAAACAAGGACAGTAATGACATAGTATGCAAGTAAGTGTGTGTGTGTGGTAGTTATGGTCAAAATTATATATTTTATAGCGATTGTATTGCAGTATCCTTCAAATCTCTTACACAGCGGCTAGCCCCTGAACCAGTCACATCAGAGCAGTTCCTTCGTGTGGCTCCTGCCCATGCAAAACTCACTGGCTCCTGCCTTTTTCGACCAACATTTGGAGCACTCTTCACTGGGGAAACATAATGTAGTGGGAGACTGAATGGGTCTTCACTTGGAAAAACTGGAATATTTAATAGAGTTAACAGTTGAGTTTTACCACAATGTTGAAATTTGTTCTTTCTGCAGTATCTGTGACCGTGATAGAGACATATTGTATACTAATGAAAGCGTATGTAGTAAGATGTGCTGCTATATTGCCGAGTGATTATTTTGTATAATAATAGTTTATTTTCATAAAAGGAAAGATTGAAAATATTTTGTGTAAAAAGCTCACTGCCTGTGCTAGCTTTTCAAGGTGGAAACCTAGAATTCTTGCGGTCAGTAGATCTTATATGTATTATAAAATCAGTATTTTTAACATATAGATAATTATAAGGAAATTCACCAGATTTAATATAATACTGATTGCTATTTGTATTTTTTCTTAACCATGACAGTTGCACTAATGGAAAGATTGCCTCTACCTGTCAGTTATGTGATGGCTACTGTTACAACGGTGGTACATGTCAACTGGACCCAGAGACAAATATACCTGTCTGTCTGTGAGTATCCTGCATTGTGTAGATCATTAAAATATCTGTGTGCCAACAAATAATAAAATTATTATGCATGTGTCTGTATTTTTTATCTCTCTAGGATGTATAATGTGCTGGTTGCAGTCATAACTTACAGTACTTTTTCTAGCTATTTCTGTAACCCGATACTTTGTCTACCTTTTTGCAATACGTGTATTGAAAGATATAACTAAGGTACATATTGTGAATGTATATAGATACAAAGATACATCTTTTGAGACTTCTAATAATTTCAGGCCAGATCTAAAGCCCGTTCAGGCATTTGCTCCGGAATGGAATCACGAGGTACAGGATGGTTGATCTCCCCTGCTTCTCAAAGGCGGATTAAGTCTTTTCTCCTGTAAAGATGGCCAGAGGTGGGGGTGATACACTCCTCCTGATGGCTAGAGAATAGGAAGAATAATGTCAGTGTTTATTTCCTTTATGGGTCTGAGGATATGCTCATGTATCTCTTGTTTCTGTCCTAACCTTCACACTGCCCACAGTAGCTTGGCTGGTCTGTGGTGAGATTGCTCTCTCCCTCCTGCACCATGGTTGAGAGAATAATTCAGGATGCTTTTCTTAAGCCCAGACATCAAATACCAAAGGAAATGTGATTCTGTAGTCTAGTCAGTGAAGTACTGTCTTAAGAGGTAGAAAAGCCTACATTCTAGTCCTTTCTTGAGAGCTATGGTGTATCTTCTTTTTCAGCTGCTAAATATAAAATACAGAAGTAGTCACTGTAGCAAAAAGTTAATTTCTTTCCTGCTCTCAGTTACACTGAGGTACCTAGTCATACTCCTTGGGTTTTTTTTACTTTTGCCTAATAAACGATCCGATCTTTTCTGCACTGCTGAAAAGCTTCATTGTGGAATAGTCTTCCACTTCTCAGAACAACCTGGAGGTCAGAGCATCCTCTAGGAACATAAGAGGTGTTGGAAGAGAGAATTGGACTCAAGTGTCTCATTTCCAGGGTGACATAAGTAAGTTGTTGTCCAAAGGGATCTGGCATTAGAACTTTGTAAATACAGATACAGCCATCCCTCCATTTTGTTGATGTGTATGAGGTAGGTGATCTTAAAAGAGAGTGTCTGTTGTATTCAGACTCTCAAGGGAGTTACACAGAGAAATGCCTAGATTTTGTAGTCTGACCAGGATAAGAGATGGACCAAGTGTTCTTCCCTGTGAGAGCTCAAGCACTTCTGAATGTGCAAAGGGGCAAAACTGTAGTTGCTGTACTATTGAAAAGAAGTTGTCAATAGGTGTTTGCAGCTTTGGGGTTTGGGACAGTGGAATGCAGTTCTGCATGATAGTCCTTATTCAGCTGAAAATGCTTTAAGTGCCTATGTCTCTTTTTCATTATTATTTTGATCCAACCCTTTTTACCTGTTATTTGTATCTCCTTAAATGTCTTTAGTTGAGGACTAGAGAGACTCATAAATCTCAGCAAAAGGAGAATATCACAGCTATAATATGTAAGGCCCAAACACGATGATTAAGTCTGGTGATTCATTTGCTTAAACACCTAGAGTGGCTATTTTGGAAGCTTGTGATTCTTCCTCTCTTTTTCCTTAAAAAACTGGCTTACTCTTTTTCAAATTCATATGGAACACCATAGCATCTCAAGGAAAACAAGTTTCATACATTAATTTGTGTATGGATTTACAATACATAAATGCTGCAGCATATGCCAACACTGTTAGCAATGCTAAGAAAACAGTCATGAACATTTTTAAGGCCATTGCACTCTGGATCGATCAATACAAATGTATAGTACATTTGACAATAATACTTTAAGAATGTTAGATTCCTGAACCCATCAGTTAGTATAGACCCATTGTTTTAAAAGTGTGTGATCAACGCTGATGAGCAAACTTTTCAGTATAGTCAGATCAGACCTTCCATGAAAAATAAGAGTACTAATTTTGTTATCTGTGGGTGTGTGCCTGTGTACGTGTGTGTGTCTTGCCATCATTATATATAATGCGTTTAAAATCTGTTCAGCAAAAGGTAGAATATTTATATAGGTCTATTTTACTGAAATTCTGCAGATGCTCTGTGGGGTTTAAAAGTCAGCGCTGTGACCAGAAAGTGAACCCTTGTGATTACTACTGTCAGAATGAGGGAATTTGCACTTTAACTGCGTTTAATGAACCGAGATGCAAGTAGGTTTAACCTTCCACTTAATGCTGCACATTCTGTGACATCATTTCAGGCCACAGTTCATTGGTTCAAGTCATGCACATTCACATACATTTCACAATATATACTTAATCTGGGGGCTCGTTTCTATAATACACACTTACCCTTTGATAGTTGCACTGATGAGTATATTTAAACATACTTTTGGAGTATCTATATCATTGGAGGAAGAAATAAAAAGCTTTATTTTTAATAAGTGAATTGAAAATACTGAAAATGCCACTTGGCTTCTATTGTTCATATTTTGAGATATTATACCAAGTTAATCCTAAGCAGCATAAAGTTTAGCAAACAGTGACGTTGCACGTGTTCTGTAGTCCAAAACTGACTTCCTATTTCTTATCTGTACAGGGAAAGGAACAGACGAGCTATTTAGGTACCACTTCAGGAGTTAAGCCTGTATTCATAAGTCTCGTTGTTAACTTTTTAGAAATAATGCTGTAAAATAGAAACTGTTAAATGAAACTATGTGAGCTACATCATAACTTTGACTTCTCCTCTGATTAAAAAAAAAAATGTATAAAATAGATACATTTGTGTGCTGTATTTCTCTGAAGGATTTTAGGTCTATTTCTTAAAGATAAAATTTTAATCCTCATCAGGAAAAGAAACAACCTTACTCTTTGAAAATGGTGTAAGGCAGACATACACAGAGATATGAAATACCAGTCAGGTGAACATAGCTTTACTTGACAATTGTGATGCAAAAGTCAGAATTGAAATCACGAGCCAAAGACCTAGACCTGGGATAAAATATGAAACTCCAACAGCTTTAATCTAATCTTATCTCATCTAAATGCATGGTTTATGAAAACATAAAATGCTGGGAGGATGTGCTGTGGTTGTCTGGTGGGTAGCAATGGCAGTGACTAGGTATGGTGAATAATCTAATATTTTTGAAAAATATGATCACAATTCCTTTGTCAGTGTTCTCAAGCAATGAAACTCTATGACTTGAGCTATCATAAATCCATTGGAAAGTAGATTAGTCTTCTAACTACCACTTCTTAAACTTTGAAGAGTATGGAGTGGGTCTGTTGATCAGCGTTTGTGTGGGACATGGTTGCTTGGAACAGTTTGTATCTCCGTGTGTCATACATAAGTACATAATTCACTTCTTCACATTCAGAATATAAGTATAGATAGAACTATGTGTTCCTATTGTCTCTTCAGACTGATTGTTGGGATAGTATGGACACCACTGCCTTGTGTCTAGGAATTGTTAAGAGAATCTTCTAAATTGTTTCTTTTTTTACAAAGCCAAGGTGGCTTAGAGGAAAGGGAAGAGAAGCAAATAGAAGTTGTTTGACGGAGTTGAAGACAGCTACAGTGATAGAGAGGAAGAAGTGTAACTCCATATGTCTCAGTTCTCCTTCCCAACCTCAGTTCAAGCTCCAGTTGTTCCCAATATCTTGTGTTTTTCTGGCGCCAAATTAGTGCTTAACTGGAGCTTGTTTATAATTTTACCAACCTGATACTGGCAAGTAGAAGACCTCAGGAAGGAATGGAGTAATCCCATGCTTCACGAGAGCGATTGTGTCAGTGAACAAGAATCTCAAAGATTTTTCTCTGTAAGTTCTGCTCTATTGTTAGGGAAAATGGTTTATCCCTCCAACCTGCATGTCTGGCTATGCTATGTATGACATCTGTCTCTGGTCTCTGAGAGACACTTATCTAAAGGCTAACATTTTTCTTAACCAGTCTCCAATTCACGGGTGGGTGATTTTTAGAAGAAATAGGAAATGGCTGGGTTTATTGYCATTCAGCAAGAACTCCCCTCTCTCTCACAGCCAGATCAGTTGAGAATGCAAACTTTATACATAATCAAGCCCTTATTATCGTTCAGTAAAGACAATAGAGAGTAAGACTTACCTGTTCTAAAGGGCAATCCTAAAGCCATAATTATACAGAGGAACTATAAGCCTGTAAGAACATACTCTCCTTTTACCAACCTGTACTGTTAGGGTACATTTTTATTTTATCTTCCTATCTCAAGTTTTTTTTTTAAACCTGAATGCAGTAAATATTAGGTGCACATTGGAAATAGAAGTTGTGCTTTTCACCTAACCAGTTTAGGAATTAATTAAGGCCTCACTATGGCTGCATATAAGCCACCAAAAAAGGAAGGTTTTTGTGAAGTTGGTCTCCAGTTACAAAGAATGCTCTGTCAGGTTCTAAAAGATACAGAGCATACTGTGATATCTCTTTGGATATAAGGTCCTGTGCAATCTAGATTATTAATTCTTAGCAATATTTTTAGGAATATAAAGAACATTCTTCCCCCCCCCCCCCCCCCCCTCCCCTCTTGCCCCCCCCCCCCCCCCGCCTTGTCCTTCTTGCTCAATAACAAAGGTTGCGAGAGAATTTAATATCAGAATGTTAAAATTTGAGGTACTGACCTTTTCTGAAAAATGTACCACTGAGGGTGTCTTTTAAAGAAGTATTGTCTTACATATAGTTACTATCTTTTTAGTATTCACATACCAAGTTTTTTAAGGCTATCTTTAGTACTACTCACTAATGGGTTGGGGTGTGTGTGATAACGCTAGAAGCATATGAGATAGTCTGAATTGCTCCAGTCACTTCACAAATCCATTGAAAACAGAATGAACAGGAGATCAGATTCAGATGGGAAATAATCAAGAAATGCTTTTTCTATTTATTTCACAAAGTGTCAGTTCCATCTGTTCTATCAGCCTGTCTTTTGTTTTAGTAATTACCTTTATTTGCCTCTCTGTTTCCTTCTCACTAATTACCTAACTGCATATACATTCATGCAAGAGAAGCAAGGTTTAGGGAGAGATTATATGTTGTTGTTATACCAATGAATACAGTTGGAAAAAAATTAAAACTTTCAAGTGCACAAGATCATTATTGGTTGTTACATAGGCAGTGCTCTATCAATTTTTTTAGTACAGAATATTACCCTCTCTCACCTTTGTTTCTTTTATACTTTCACTGTAACTACAGGTTGCTATAATTCCATCTTTTTATTTGTTTTACTATTATTATTTGCATCTGCACGTAGATGTGGCCTATTTGTATTATTATTATTATTAGCATCTGCAAATAAATGTGATCAAATCATAAGCCCCTTACACTAGGCATTATAGAAATATAATGAAGGATATTTTCTGTTATAAGTTTACAATCAAAACCGGTAGAAGATATAAATCATATTGATCCTTAACTAAAGCCAGCTAAATTTAAAGAGAGTTTTTAAATGCTCTAATGAGCTTTTGAGAAATGCTGCATGACTGTGGCTGAGAACTTTAAGGTGAAACAAGTAAGATTATTATTATGGCTAATTAGGAGGATATTAATTTATTCCTTTAGTAACCTATTCCTTAGGTTACTTTCTGCATAGAGGTGTGTGCAATTCTGTGTATCTACGGTTCAGAGCCTCTGTTTCCTAGGTGTTATCAGAATCAGAGAGAAATTCAGAGGACAATGTACAGCATTAAAGTGGTTGCCTGTGGCTAGATATGTTGACTGTTCAGAGGGCTGAACAGGTTGTGTGTGTTGTATTTCTACATTAGAATGAACATCATTTCTTCTGTAATGAAGAGTAAGTTATCCTGGATAGTTTAATTGCTTGCAGTAAGCAGATGCATGACTTTGAGAGCAAATTAGGTAGAGAAATCAGTGGTCTTTCAGATTAGTTAAAAGGCACATACCATAGAGGAGCTTGAAAGAAAGCATAACTTTGGTAGCAGAAGAAACTGAAAAGTGAAGGGTGGAGAAAGAATAAATTACTTCATTTCTAAACTGAGAATTTTGGCAGAGTAATAATGTTAAAGACAATAGTGAACAAATGGGGAGAGAACAAGTTGTGAAATTTCTTAAAAGTGATAACAAGAAGCTTGAACTTGGAAGTGGAGACGTGGATAAATAAAAAAATAATTCCTGCAGGAGTGAAATAAACAAGAGAGGTGTTCTTGCCAGCTTTATTTCCAGTAGGTTGGAGAGAGACACGCGTGTGTGTCTGTACACGCGCGTGTGTGCATGTGTTTATGTCATGGAAATCGGAAAGAAAAGAGTGCATTCCTCTTGATGGAGGAACTTCCCTCCAGCTCGTATTCCTGTGATGCTATACCTTGACATTCCATGACATACCTCTTGACATTCCTTTCGTGTTGAGAAATCCTCAAATATGAACAGTTTTTATGTAAGTATATGTATGACTTGTACAAATACTGTAAGTACATGCAAGTTCATAAGTAAATGTAAAACTCATAACTATGGCAGACCTCTGTTGAAAAAAAGGTCAAGATACACCCATAGTCCAGTTGTGGACAAGAACGAGACTGCACCGTGCAATCCCCTGACTGGCATCTTCTGAAGGTTGAGTAGAAAAAGCTACTGCAGCATAGAACAATTGCAGCATTGAGAAGACTGCCCAAGAGTAGAAGGCAATTGTAACCATGACAGGCACTATAAGTCAGAGAACAGAAAGTTTTATCAAGTATCTTGCAATAGATGTTTTCCATATGATTTCCTAGGGTATATTTAATGAGCCACCCAATTACAATTACAACAGGAATTTCACAGTATTATGCTAGTTCTTTGAGAGCTTTCTTTTTCAACTAAAAATACCTTTGTTATAAATGTCTTGAATTTGAACATAATCAGCAGGTTATAACTTTGTATTATAGAAGATCTTTCATTCAGTCTGTACTGCAAACTAGTATTAGTTCAAGAATTAAATGCAAACAGATGTTTGAAGAGTGGTTGTCAAAGGAAGAAATGACAAGACCTTGGAAAAGAGGAGTATGTATATTTTTCATTGAACATTTACTAGCTAGGCTGTAATGCAGATATCCTTTGTCCATGAGTTTAAAATTGTTCGGATAAAACTTGCATAGTAGCTGCTGCTGTACATCATTGCTTACTTCGCCTCTGTGAGAAGGAGAGAAAAACGTGATTTGTCCTATACCTATTGATCCAGTCATTTCTCATTCTTTTCCCATTTTTACCACCTCAATCTATTCTTTTCCTTTTGCTTTGTTGCTCAGTGTAATTTCAGCTACAGTAGTAGTCATCTAGACATGCTTAATTTTTATATATTTACTCTATGTTAATAATATTAATACTTGTATAGCATATGTACTGTCACATATTGCTAATAGCATGAAGTTTAATGACCCTCAACTACTTCTTTTTCTTACCTTGGGATGATAGAGGCTGAGTTGCATCTGAAGACTTGTTCCTTTGCAGTGAACACCATGCAGCAACTGTGAATGATGATTTGTATATTAGTAATGTCGTGCACAAGTTAACGTTTAAAGTCACATTTTATTTTTTCGTGTATGTTGTTACTATATTTAAGATTCTTTGGGTTCCTCAAAAGTAATTTTCTGTTGTTTTGCCTGCTTTTGGATTATGCAATTTTCCTATTCTTAATTTATTGGACTGCAAGGTAATCTGTATTTCATTTTCAAGTAACATTGTAGAGTTTCTATCCCTTAGCTTCTACATCGAATTCTTTGATTTTGTTTTCCTTATAAAGATACCAAGTGATGCTCATTAGACAAAAGTACTAAAATGTGGTCTGTTCTTGTATAAAATATTAAGGAAAAATTATTGTTTGAAAATAATTAAACCCTACAATAATAGGAGAAGGTACAAGATGTGCTATTGGTCAAATTTGGGGTGGGCTTTTTGGCCTTTCATTGTTATGAAAGTTCCTTGTATCCCTGAGGGTTTATCTGTGGGTATAACTCTATAATATCAGCTCCCTGTATGAAGAAAGCATACTTCCAAAAGTATTGCTAAATTTATTATATGAAATAGCTTAGTGGTTTAGTATAGTGCAAGGATTTTGTCATCCTATGTCATCCTACAGAGTTTGGGGGGGGAAAAGGGATTATTTTGATTTCTGTCTTTCAATGCAATTTAATACAGATAGTAAATAACTATAATCCAGATGTCCTCTTYTCTCGTCTTACACATAGTTTTGATATTAATGATAAGACATGTTCCAGTGGAATTTAGATGTAAGTGTTCTTAAAATAGTGAGGCTGGATACTTTCATTAGGGTGTTTTACTATACATTACTGTCTATGCCGTGACTAAAAAGAAGAGCAAAGTTAGAAAATTACTTTGTATAATGAAGAAATATCATCTATAGGTAAGAAACATTTTCAATTCCCCTTCCACCTCTATTTTGTAATGACTGTTTCACAGATTCTGTTATACTTTCTAGACTAATCTTTCAGTGCTGCTTTCTGTCATTTTTTTGATACGCACTGGTATATTGAGTTGGAAAGCAGTTGTCTACAAAAGCACTTTTAACTGCATATTATGCCTGCTATATTATATTTTTATGACAATGCCTGTGGCACAAAAAGAAGGGGAAAAAAAAAGAAATAAAAACAAAAAAAATTGCACACTGCCACCAAATTAGCCTTTTTACTATTTTTTTTTTTTTCAATTTGTTCAGACATTTCATAGTCAAATGGTTCCTTTTGGTCAAGTGCCTGTATAATTGAGTTGAGAGTGTTTCAGTGCACTGACCTGTAAGGGTTATACAAAAATAGGAGACACATTTTCTCTCATGAATAGATTCTGTAACAACAGCATGATCAATCTCTGAAATGTAAATATCTTTATTCTAAATATTCCTCATTACAAGTGGGACACCTTTATAATTTCAGTTTAAAGTTTTTAAAACATCTGTCTTCTGTAATACTGTTTCCTCAAAATAAATAATTCCTATTGCGTAGGCATGCTGTATCTCAGAACGTGTTTCCCAAGCAGTCATCTCTCTCTAAATGTAGAACTAAATTGTAACAGAGAGCGCTGTAGCATAGTTTTATTAATTACCTTGGCAGCAGGCCATGTACAACCTTCATTTATTACATTCGCTTTCAGTTTTTATATTGGCATTCTCTATATCATTGCTCTTTGATCTGTTCATGGATTTTGTTGGGAACTGGAGATTTGCACCTTAAGATGTTCACTGTAGCGCCTTGCACTACTCTGCTGACTCCAACCTGTCCTTCGCTGTCAAGCTCCCCATCTGTTTCCATCTGTATTTGTTTACGTGTAGCTCAGATTAGGCATTATCACTGTTCTTTCTTCACAGTTCTTGATAATATGCATGTCTTCAATGAAACCAGTGGCTTTATGTAGTTCTGCTTCGTTAATGCCTTTTCGTTTGCCCGTACTGCAAATGTCCTGTCTCTGAACATATATCTATTGGCAATGCTACAGAACAAAAGCTCCTGGTACCAAATGATTTGGAAAGGTACAAAATACCATGCATCACATGGAACCAGAAGTCAGTTCCCATGCTAGGTACTGAGCAGTCTGAGTTTAAATGTCCTAGTATCAGAAAATGTTATTATTAAGAACAATTTCTGTCTATGGTATCTGAAGACAATTGAAAGTGGTTAAGACCTGCTCATTTCCCATGTTCCTACACGAACAGTTGTCCATGTTCCAACCCCATCATTATTCATGTGCCTGCTCATGGCTAATTTTCTGTGTCAAATTCCCTTGCAGACAACATACCTTTCCCCTGGGCTTTATTTCTTTTTCTGTTCTGTCTGCCCAAGACAAGTCTTTACTAGCTTGCTGGACCATAAAAGGGCAATCATTTTACCTCTGAGTGTAGAAGGAAATGACTGCCATCCTGTCAGCTGCAGTCCCTTTGAAGTTTATTGGAGACAGCAAGCATTTGGAAAAAATGAAAATGAAGTGGCAACTAGCTATCATGTTTTTATGAGACTTTTATCAAATGCCTCAGAAGTGTTTCAATATTGCTGACTTTTACAATTAAAATGCCAAGATAGGTAAAGAACTGCTAATATTCTTACCTTAATTTGTTCCTCTGTTTACTACGTATATAGCTGTAGGATTTCTGTCTTCACCAGCTGTTGTGGTGTCATATCTGCTGTAAGATTTTGAAGAGCATAATTGTACATTATACACAATTTTCTCATAAGCTTATACTTGCATGCTTCATAGTGCTTCTTTTTCTAGTCTCACTGTCTTATATTCTTTAAACTGTTTTAAGACAGATTTATAGTAATGATTCTCTTAGACAGTGGAAGCGTTTGAAACCTTCAATATAAGGATTTAGGTACAAAGTTAAGATATGTCTAACTCTCAAATCTTTCCCTTTCAGTAGTGTAGTATTAAATGAAAATTGCCTCTCATAACAAGCTTTAATCACRAGCTGAATCCCCAACAGCAATGATGCAAAACTTCCAGTAAGAAATATGAAGACTTTCATGGTTGTCACATGCCAACAGTTTGGAACCCAGTAGAGTATTCTAAGTATAAAGACTTACGGTGTTTCTCCACAAGAATGGAGATACTTATTTTGCAGCCGTATGTTGAATAGTGATCTTTTGAAAAAACAAGTTCCTTGAATAGTATCTTAGTAAGGTAGGCTGTCAGTGTAATCATTTCCGTTTGATATAATTGCTAAAAAGAGATCTGTAGAAAAAAGGGAACAGATGCATCTTTTAAAAGATTAAAATCATGTGTTCCATGTGACTTGGAATGTGCTAAAGTGGTGGTAAGCAGGAGTGGAAACGTCAGTTGGGTTCAGTTTTAAAATATATCGCTGCGAACCATAAAGTGTGTAATTAATTAGTAATTGGGGGGTTCCTTTGCAGTGAGGAAGTTTAAGTGTGTATTTACCATGTTTATTTAAGTAAACAAACTTTTTTCAATAAACATGAAGAACTTCTAAATTATAATGCAATTTATCTATTGTGTGAAAATTTTTGAATCAACTATCAATTAATAAACATTTTATGGTTTTTAAAGACTATCTGTGCCTTATCTCTGTAGAGTTTGAGTTAAGCACCTTCATAAYATATCCTACCAAAAATGAAATTAGTTCCCCCCCAAAAATTTCAAACTTAATATGAAACCCAGTAAAGAGATTTATCTGAATGTTGAATTGTGCTGGAATAGGCTTAGGAGCAAAGAGAAAAACTAGCCATTCTTCTGCAGTGATCTGCAAAGACAAAAGAGAGTCAAAAGCATCACCAGCAAAGCTGGTTAGGGCTCTCCTGTAAGAATCCCACAATTTTTGTCTGGAATATTTTGTACCTTTCCAAACCTTTTTGTATTACAGAAGAATGTCAGTCATTAAGTATGTCCACCTCTAAACTCTGCAATTTGTTAAATCCTTAGAAAGGCATCAGACAACACTAGTTCTTAGAACTGCGTGSAAGGTAATGCTTGGTTGCATTTTCCTAAAGATAACCCACGCTGAAATTCATAAATAATTCAAAAATACTTAGAAAAAATATGATTCACTGCACAATATGCAAGAGAGGCAGATGAAAAGTGACTACTTCCTGCTGTTTCCACAAGGAGAGTTTGAGGTTCTGTAGTAAACTTAATTATATTTACAGCAGGATGAATAAGCAATTGAATTTCATTCAGGTATTTGTTTCCATTTTTGATGGATTTGCTGAGTCTGCATACGTGGACTCTTTGTGTTTGCTTGTATGCGTGGAGAGCATTCTGAATCCCAGTTGAAGAAATATTTGCATATTGATATTCACACAAGGAAATTATAGCAGAGTAACTGTGTACTCATCCAGACACCTGGCTCATGAAGCATGTATTCTGAACATAAACAGTATTCAGGGCCCTCTGAAGCAAGTAGATACTCCTGTCCCTTCAGGACAGCTCTTTATACTTGAACTCTCACACCTGCTTACGCACACACACGTATATATTTCTGCAAATACATATCTAGTTTTATAGTTCAAAATTTAAGAAGATAAAGCCATTAAACTGTAGAATTTTCAGGAAAACATTTAAATCTGAAAGCAAAGAAAAGGGGAACTTCGGTTAATTTGTGAATATTAGTCAAAGACAGGTCTTAATTGTTCAAGTAAATTATTACAACCAGGTCTGTAAGAACTATTCTACAGTAAACTTTGCATTATCCAGAGCAATGGGGGACAGCAGAACTATGGAAGGAGGCAATTGGTATGGATGCTGTGGGTTACTGGATGCATGTAGTAGTTTATGTCCACTCAGATATGCTTTGTGCAGTACAGACATGGCTGTTAGAGCTTCTAGATCAAAACTGACCCTAAAACAATATGGTGCAAATAAAGTGCCTTAGCAAATAAGCCTTGCTGGACTAAGTTGGCTATGCGTGGATCCAGCCCAAGTGTTCCTTCATTATTGCATTGTAGGTGGTAGTTGGTTTAATAGGATGTTAATGTACCGTTCATTATGCCTGTTGTTTTATTATTCAAGAATTTTAGAAAAGGACTCTGGAATGAAGACTGCAGTGATAATAACAGGAATTGAAGATACAAAGCTGTAGTTTTAAACTAAAAACGTACTCAGAATGTTGTAAGTCCCATGGCAGAGTACTGCTGACTCCTCCCATGAAGCTTGTCGTTTATTTTGTAGAATCACTGTTGCCATTTGTGTAGCTCTTGAGAAGATGCTGGTGGTTTCTTTAATAGGTTAATGTGTTAATGGCTGGCATCTATTAACTTTACCATCTTAATTGGATCCTTTTAGATGTTCAGCCAACTGGTCAGGCACACAGTGTGAGAGGCCAGCTCCCAAAAGCAGCAAGTCTGACAATATCAGTACAAGTAAGTACTTCAAATAACTGCTATCACTTGTCAAATTTGGCTCAGTTTAGAAATTTTAAGCTGGTGATATTTTAGAATGTAAGTTTGTGTCATGAAATGTGCTAGTTACCTGTATTTTTTTAAAAAAAAAAAAAAAAAAAAGAAAGAAAGAAAGAAAAAAAGTAGATCTCTCTCTCTCAACTTTTTTGATTGACATTCAGTGTTCCATGAGGTGGTTTGGATGCAAGCCATATGCTATCCACTCACTGCTTCAAGGGCTAGCCTGCACTTTTCTTAAAGAAAGTGTATCAAGTGGCAAGTTCTTGGTGATATCACTGCTGTGCAGAGAAATAGTACGAGACCTCTGACCATTTAAGTCCTACAGAAAGCATCAAAAATAGAGTTGTAAGTAGTTCATAACTTTTGCATTGGCTGTCTGCAGAGGTTTGAATTTTACCTACTGTGAAAATCATCCTGAAAGTAAGAATAGCTCCTGTTGTATTTTCTTAAACATGTCTGTAAGCATAAAAGGATGGTATTGCTACACTATTGGTAGTTTAAACTGGACAAGGTTCCCTGCAGTGCACTGGGTATGCTGATGGTACCCTGCTGAACGTGTCTCGGTCACATTTAACCCAACTGGAGCAGTAAAATGAATCGCCCACTATTCAGGTCAGCTTGATGCTTAGATGAACTCTTCCTAGCGATCCAGACAAGTGAAATAACACTTACAAGCTGGAAACGGGCAAAAAAGCAGCCAGAACCTACATCAGTATTTCATGTTGAGGAAATACCTGCTACGATTTGGGAAATGCGTGTTTGTCTTGTGCCTGCTTCTAGACCCCAGGCTGCACCGTGGTCACCAGATGGCAATTCATGCCTGGTGGGCTGTTTTTCAGGTTTTTTCCTTGAATGTTTACCTGCCAAGACAAAATGAACCTTTTTTTTTTTTTTTCTTCTTCTCTTTCTTTTTTCCTCCTAAGTAGAACTTCATCCAATTATTTATCAAATGTTATCTTAAAATAGTGTTGTTGTAATGTCTGTTACATGCTGAATCTTCATAAGCTGAAGTGAACTCAGGATGCTTCAAGTTTTTATTCAGTAGTACTTCAGTTCAGGCCTCTGACAACCTGACTTGACTTTCAGTAAGCCTTCAGGCAGAATTCAAGGCATCTTTTTCGATTCTTTATTTAGACTGTATTTAATGTAGAGCAGAGACTGCCAACAGCTTTTTTTTTTTTTTTTAATAAATCAATAAATGTAACCAATGAAACAACCACCAATATTTTTGTTTTCCACCAGTTAAGGATTGTGATATTAAAGGAAATGCATGTCATTCCATGTTGGCTTTATACTGGAGTCCTGTAGTTTATAAGGGCCAGTGTTTTATAACATAAAATTATTTGTCGCATGTATTTCTTTATTGCTAGATACTTAGATTAAAGCTGAGAAATTCTTAGAAGGGTACAATTGCTGAGCTTATTTTTGCAGGTAGTCTCATTTCAGTGGAGTTATCTGCCAAAATAATGTTAAGCCCATTTTCTTCTTCCCTGTTCCCTCCTCTCCTTTAACATCGCTGTCTGATCTGTGCACTGTTTTTCTGCTACATTAAGCATTACTGTAGTTTCCTTGATTGCCTATATCAACATAACAAAATTATTGGCTCTCAAGTACAATGCAGTAAAATGCAGGAATGCACCAACCATCTAGAAATGAAATTGCTTACTACTTTTCATTTTCCCACAAATAAAAGTAATAAATACATATAAATGCTAATAATGGAATTCTTCAATCAGAGCCATGCCTACTGAATATTTTAAATTAATAATTGCGTGACTTAAACTACTGAAGATGATGGTGGCAGTTAAAAGTCAGCAGCCATGCCACTCCAATCCAAATTATTCAGCAATTCCACACACCTTCATACGGTATCACTGCAAATGAGGGCAGGGAATTAGTCCAAAGTATACTGGTATCCAGAAAGAGGAAGCTCCTGATTTGTTGATAAAAGTACTTGTGTGCACACCATTATCTGTAATGATTTTTTTTTTTTAATTGATCAACATTAAAATCTCAAATCAATGAAGCTCGTCACATGAAATTGCATTTGTTGGTGAGGGAAATTATTCTTTTTAAATTAATTTAACTGTTTTACAGCTGTGAATAAATTATTAGATGTAGCTGTGAGTATTCAGTGATATTTCCTTTTCCTGTTTTAGGAAGCATTGCAATCATTGTTCCTCTTGTTTTACTGGTGACTTTGATCACTACTCTGGTAATTGGACTATTTCTTTGCAAAAGGAAACGAAGGTAAGTAATTTTATATTGATGTATGAAGTAAAAAAGTAAATCTTTAAAGTATGCATCTTTTCGATATAAAAAATTCACTTTATATATGTTCAGCAGATATTAAAAAAAAACCTACAACAAACAACCCAAAACTCGTTTCTGGGTGCAGTGAGTTAGTTAAGTTTTGGTTCTTGCTGGAACAATCATGTCTATTATTAATACTTATATTCCACATACACTAGATAAGAAAATGTAGTTCTGTTCTTATCCAGTTTGCTCAGTCCTGCCAAGGCTGTATAAGTGTTAATAATTTTGTCCAGAGAGTTAGTGAACTTAGTAAAGAGAATTAATGTACTTCATTGGAACCACGTAATTAATATTGTTCATGTCTATAAATACTTTCAGATAGAGCCTGTGCAGAATTTCCAGTTTCTAGTTACAGTTCACTTCAATTTATTTACTTCGATTAGTTCTTTTCAATTTTATATGTTATAGTGAAGATGTAAACAATGTTCAGAGTATCTACTGTAGAGTCCCAAGCCTTGTCATCATTACTGTATTTCTTTAGTATCTTGCATAGGAAACCAAATTGCAGCACTGAACAGTGAATCTTTTTTCTCTTGAATTTAGCTGCCTTAGAGCTGATAATGAACTTAGGGAGTGTAGTAGACTTTTGACATCGGCCATTTCTTCAAAGGCCATGTTGGGTGGCAGGGGAAGCAAGAGTGTTTCTACTGTATGCAGACACCCGAGAGAGTGGCTAACTTTCTCACGTTCAGAAAAACGAGAAAGTGATGTTAGTGGTGATGCAGATTTAACAAGGAGAGATTCCTAGTAATAAGGATGTGGCCAACTAGGGAAGACCTGGAGTGAGAAATCAGACAGCAAACCATTTACTTCAGGCCTGTAGTTGGCCTGCTGGTTGGTCTTCAGCAGCTGTCCTCCTTTTTCCTGGAGCCTGTTACCCCACCTCTGAAACCAAGATAATGTCTTCTTTTGTAAAATCCTCTAGGAATATGTGATGAATCTACTGTTTCTGCAAATGTGACCATTTATGAGACTATTTCAGTCCTCCAGACTAAAAGAATCTTGTAAGTTACTATCATCTAGCATCATACATAGCATCTCCCCTGCAAACTCTAGTGCTAACTAGTAAGCATTAATTTTTAAATCCTTTTTGAAAAGCCAACAAGATAAATACATTCCCTGACCATACTGTTAGTAACGCTGACCCTGCCAGGCTCCATGGATGTCATTACGTGCTGCTGTACCTAAAAACCAAGTTTAGTGATAGCCAAATCCTGAAAACCAGTTGCTGGTCTGTAAATTATTTAAGTTATTGAGAATAACTTGTTAAATAATAGATCTTCAGTAGAGAAATAGAACTAACCTCAATAAAGAACTTTTTTTTTTTTTTTTAAAATTATATTTGAAAATATATTTTAGGGTTTTGTTTTTATCTCTTCAAAGAAGGCTGTCAAGTATTAAACTAGGTATAGATGTTCACTTGTACGCTACAGATAAGTACTTATTTCAGGAAATATTTTTTCTATGCCATTTCTGAAAAGTACAGATCCTTTAGCGTATTGGATTTCAGACACTGACTGCATCTTTCTCAACCAAAAAGAGGACTCCGCTATTATCATCCTGACTGTGACCTCCCTATTATTCCCTTGTAATTCTAGAGAACCTATTGTGTTGGGAAAAACTACCCGCTTGAGGTTATTTCAATTGCTCAGACTAAAATCACCTCCTTAGCTAAAAGAAGTGAATTCAGCAACAAAATTGCTTATCTTTACTGATATCTAATTCAAGGTTAAAAATAAGACTCTATCTTTTATTAAAGTTTGAAAAAATTCAAGTTGAACCTCAGCTTTCCAATAACCACTGGCAGGGATGCAAACTGGAACTATGAGAAGTTCATACATTTTTAATGCATCGTAATGAAACCATTTGCTTGTCCTCAGATTACAACTGACTTTGGGCAACTGATTTCAAATGGAAGTGAAATGAATGAGCAAGGGAACATGACTCGTATTCGCTCCATCTTCATTACTGCAGGGAATCTGCAATGAATTTGCAAGGCTTTCCTTGGGAAGTGAGGGAAATCTAGAAATAACAGGAGGAAGTCAGGGTTATAGACAACGAGTGAGCACTTTGTATGAATTCATACCACTACAGCCAAACCGAGAAAAACAATAAAAAGCTACTTCCAGCTTATGTGAGATCTACACATAGACTCAGATTGCTACTTTGTTTGAAAAATGGAAGGATTTTCTGTTTGTCTCTGCAGGAAACACTTTTTCATCCTGTTGGTCTTAATGATTAAAGAGAAATGAAATAAAATTTGTACTATTTTAGGGTGAGGCATTCAAGAAATGACTTGAAAAGTCAGTAGCTTCTTTTTTTTGTGTTTATGCATTATAGGACAAAAACTATCAGAAGACAACCCATTATAAATGGAGGAATCAATGTAGAAATTGGCAATCCATCATATAACATGTATGAGGTGGGCCATGATCACAGTGAAGGTGGTCTTTTAGCCTCAGATTTTACTGTAAATGCAGAAAAGGTAATTTTTTTCTTTTTCTAGTGGCAAAACCACTACTTATTTTATGTCTTACAAAGGTTTTGACTTTAAATGTAATTAATAGAAACATAAAACAATGGCATTTAGATTTAGTTAATATAAAGGCAAGTCAGATTTCATTAGAATAAATGTAATGTATATATTAACAGCTGTTTTGCAATCTGATGCTTGCTGATGGACATTTTTCCTAGTGCCTGCATTTTACCAAAATGGAGTTAGAACTAAACTACGAAATGAGTTTTTTGTCGTAGACACATCTGCCTTAAGTTGCCAAATCGCAACCTATCTTTTTAGTCTAGTCGCAAATACTGAATGGAAATATATTATTGTACAGAGTACCGTTTTGAAGCATGAAAGAGTGTATGCATACATATGAAACTAACTTAATTCATATATGAAAACTTCCAAAGGCATAAAGAATTCAGAGTCCTGGCGGGATAGATAGATTAAATGTTTACACAAAGCTAGTAAGTATTATCATTTTCTTGTAAAAGATGCTGTCACTTCTGCAGCACCACTCTTCAGTGATTGAACTCCCTGAGTGATGTGACATGGGATGAACGGGGTAATGCTGCGATATCTTTCCTAGAGCTCCGTAATCAGACATACACCAAAGGGCAGCCATCATTCTGTGGCATTTCTGACAAAGCAATAACCGGATTACTGTTAGCTCTAGGAATGTCATCGCTGAATCACATAGTCAGTGTGCTGAATACAAGAGGTAAGCTGAAAATGGAGTTACTCACTGGAGGAAGAGTGACTGAGCCAATGCTTATCGTGAAGTCTGGCTCTAATCCTTAATGGAAAATGATTTTAAAATGCTGAATTTTATTCTCTTTTTAAATGCAAGAATGTTTCGTGCTGAAGAATACCTGTAAGTAGTTTTTTTCTTTTTTAAATTGTAGATCACTCTAAAATAATGTTTTTAATCAGCGCACTGTTTAGTTAACAGTGTTGATAAGTACACATGGAAAATGCTCTATTAGCACAGAAACTAAAATTTTCTGTTTATACAGGCCAGATACATAGGGGGAGGGCCCACTGCATTCAAGCTTCCCCACACAGCTCCATCAATCTACCTAAACTCTGACTTGAAAGGACCACTATCAACAGGGGTGAGAAATGATGATTTGAATCCATTTCATTCCACCACAGCCCCTCTCTAAAGAAAGTTTGTCTGTCATTTTTGAATAGAGGCGTTTTGTGTTTGGTTTTAGTTTTGTTTTTCTTCTTTTAATGGCAAGAAGAATGACAGTAAATAACACATTTTCTATTTGAAATAAAGGGTTCCTCTCTGCATACAAAACTTCATCTGTACCCATCATTGTAATGCGATCTAAAACTGCAAATGTGTCTTTGCAAAGGAATGCAAAACCAGTAAGCAATGTGATGCTTTTCCATAGTATTATGTAAGTTTAGCATAGCATTCACAGCCATGTATCTTGATATATTTGCAATTTATATGTAATTACAGGCATTTAGTGAAGTTTATCAAACTGAAAGAAGTTCCCAAATAAATGAAAACAAGTCCTTTTATTATAGAGGAATTTGATACACACTAAAATGAACAGTTTCCTTTAATATTTGCAACGCATTGTTTGATTGTTCAGCTTTCAATCACTTTTTATCATAAAATAGTTACTTTTAAAACATCAGATTTTGACTACAACTTATCATGATGTTTGCAAACATTGAAATTTAAAATATTAAAAAGGGACATCAATATGACATTCATTTTCATGTGCCTCAGTATATATATTCATCTTTTGTGCCATTTGCATTCTTGCATGATTGTAATATGTTGTATTTGGCAGTTTAACAACTTGTATAGGGAATGATATTTCTGATGGAGCACAAAACCATGGATGATGAAAGCTGGAATAGATGCCCATCTCTAACATTAACTCTTGCTGTTATTCAAGTCACTCCAGTTACTTTGTGTACCTCACTGTACTGCATTATGCTATCAGTACTCACTCAAAGAGGTATCATGAGACAGACCCTACTATTATATATAATTTTAATAACTCCATAAGGCACTATATAGATGCCAAATGTCTCTGTTCTGTTGTGGTTATCATCCTTAATAATGATTGTCAATGAAATAAGAAGTCCTGTCAATTGAAATAAAAACAATTTTCTGTTTTCCTAAATTTCTGATTAAAATCATTAGGACAAATGTAAAGACAGGTATAACGGAGAGTTTGCTCTCATAAATTACTACAGCAGTTGATTGCATATTTATGTTCCATTAATATAGAAGAGTAGCTGCTTCTTTCGTTCTTTTTTTTTACATAAATGTGACTCACCTTTTTCTGCCTCCATTCTAGGAAAGTGTGAAACACCAGGCAATCACTTTGTCATCTCTAATAAATGGAACAGGCAGCTTTTAACTAACTAAATGAGTAGCTGCCGTAGCTAGCCAGCCTAAGGAATACCTGAATCCTGGGCTCAGAAACGGTCTTGATCAACAGGGAAAGGAAGAATTAAGATTCTAGACATCTTTCATTCCTTGTTACCCAAGGTGTACTCAGGATATTTGCAAGTCAAGAAAACCTACCCACTTCTGTTTTGGGTAATTTAAAGTTTAGCCACTTCTTACGTACGCCAAACAAATTAATTTACCTATTTTATAGCTAACTGGTGTTCCACTCAGTATTTGTGTAAGCAAAGCTGTGCTGTTCTGTTAGTTATAAGAAAGAGGAAGATTTTGACCGCAAGGTACCCTTTCCAGTTATTACAGGTAAAAAGCTGAACATCTAGTTGGATAGCAAAGGTCTTCTAGGAGACAATAAAGGCACAAAGTATGAAGGAATTAGTGGAGACGTTTAAATGATAAACCTTGGATAAGTGCTTTCTCCTTAGCATGAGTGATAGGAGAGTAAGTTTTCATCCATGTTATACATCCTGCTGTGCTGTCAGACTCAGGAGACTTCTCATATACTGAAGAGCTTTGCAGAATTAAAAATGGACTTGTCCTATACTGAAGTATCACTCATTTCAATAGATTTTTTTCATTACRGTCCAGACTACCAAAATTGTTGAGAAAATACTTCTCAATCTGTAACCACTGTGATATATTAACAGTTATGCTGGTTTATTATTAAAGTTTAATTTACAGTACAAAAGTATTGAATTTTTGGTCAAATCATGTTGTATATTTGGGCCACAGAATTCGAAAACATGGTCAGCTATTGATGGGATGCTGATGTCTTAGAACAGGTAATATATGGAAACTGTTGGTTGCAGTTTTCTACTGTTAAACTTGTCACATGGTCTCACAGTGCACCTTCTCTATAAACTTCTTCATATCTATTCTGAAATCTTCCAGTGTAATAAGGTGGACAAGTCAACCTCAGAGACATTTTTCAAGGTTTTTGTTTTAATTTTTGTCATTGTTTTTATGGTTTTAATATCATAATGTGCTGCATGTCATGTCATTGATTATTTTAATAGCATGTCTCATCATGAATTTAATTTTTAACTAAATAATTAACTCATTATCAGGTTTGCAGAAGTCCAGGTATCTATTAAATATGTCCAATTATATTTTATGTGTACTTGTTCTTGCTTTAACAAAACCATTTCCATTTCCATAAACGTTTATTTTGGTTTAATCCGACTGATCTAATGTATGCTTAATTTCTCTGCAGCCAACAAATTACGCCAATCCAGTATATGCAAAGTTATACATGGATGGACAAAACTGTCGAAGCTCCTTAGCAAGTGTTGATGAAAGAAGAGAACTCCTTCCAAAGAAAATAGATATTGGGATAAGGGAGACTGTGGCATAATCTGCTGTTACCTTTTATACTCTGTATAAATGTATAAAATATAAGGATTACTTTTCTATGTACCAACAGTATTATAATTGTTTTGGCATCAGCATTACCTCTGTTTTTTGTTTGGTTGATTGTTTTCTGGGTTTTTCTTTTGCTGATGACTTTTGACTGACCATTTGTAAGGTATTTTTATGAAAAAGAAACTGCACTACGGTACAATTTACAACAATGCTGCTGAAATAACACACCTTTAAATTTGTTAAAATTGCAAACAACATATTCGTTTGTAGTGTGAAAATGAGCAATCTATTTTCTATGAACTTTTTTGGTTCTACTTAATCGATGAAGATGGTATCTGCACTTTTTCATTATGTAGTCTGGAAGCTGTAGTACAGTGTGTAATTTTGTTTATTTTAAATGGTGAAAGAATGATTGAATGGTCTACTCTCTTCTTTGTGCCCATTAGAATTTCTCTTCAGATCCTGATAAAGCTAGATAACTTTTCACAAACAAACATAACTTGCTTTTAAATTAGCTTTAGGTTGCCAAGAAGTAAACAAGACTATAGAAATGAAACATCTAATGATCTGCATGAACACAATGATTATGTTTCAGAAATTCAGTGACTGTACATGATATACTAAACATATATACCATGTAAACAAGCTTTGTATTTATTAAAACCTTATAGAACATAGTAACGATATATCTTGGAAGCTGAAACCTTACTTGCTGTGGGACAAAGCATATGAACTCCAACAGTCCTGTAGGATAGTAGCCACCCTAGAGCACAAGAGGGCATTGCCTACACATGCATTATGTGTTTATTCACTTAATCACATGCATTACTTATGGATTAATAATTCCCCAACACATACCAAGCAGTAGGGAAAAAACCAAACCCCAAACCTGAAGCACACACAGATGATCACAGCATTCAGTTTTGACAATCATAAAAAAGTCATACCTGTTTAGAGATATTAAAGAATACAAAACACAGCAGTTTCTTTAAATGAAGATAAACTGTGATATTGCGGAGGTAAAACATAACCAAATTGCATATCAGTGAAACCTTACCTAAGCCCGAGTTTCAATAGTCTGGGTTAAACGTCAAATTCCAATTATCGAAAGTAAAAAGCATCAGTATCAGTTTCCAGCATTTGCTCTGACCTGGTCTGCTTTCTGTTGTTGCTAAGAGGGAAAATCTGACTCACCTTTTTTAATTTTGATGGAAATAAAGAATACAATTTCTTTCAGGTTTGAACTGAATCGAAATATTTTATACATAACTTTAAAGGCACAAAAGACTTATTCACACACACACTGTGGAGGATTCTTCCTTCCTCTGCTAGACATGACTGACTTTTAGCTATCATAATATATTAACCTAACAGATTAAATATGTTTGTGGTTGCTCTTTATTCCCTTTGTACAAGCATTACAAAAATAACTGCTGTTTTATAAAAGATTTTTGTTGTACTATTGTGCATGCATACTACCTATTTCTAAACTTTGCCATATTGGGGCCTTTATAAAACTCTTGATTTATGTAATACTAGTGCAATTTTGCTTGAACAATGTTATGCATATCATAAACTTTTTCAGGTTCTTGTTTAAGTACATTTTTTTAAATTGAACAGTATTTTTCATTTTGGTTATAATAGTCATTTTGCCTATGTTTCTACAATGAAGTGTTAAATACTTTATAAAAAAATTGTTGACTGATTTATTTAAATGAAAATCTACATACTTAATTCAGTGTGTTGACTAATTTTTAAATTTAACTTATAAAATGAAAACTAAAGAAGAGCAAATTGAAGGGAAAGAACATTACTTTGTACAAATGGCTAAACTCCTTTTCTTAATGACAATTTTTGCTTTTTATACAACTTCTATTTGAATGTTTTTGCAGCTCTGCACATGTTTGGATAACTTAGGTGTATAGCTGTATATTATGTCAATAGAATTTTAAAACAATTTTATTTTCTATAAAAATACTGTATTAAATAGTTTCATACCATACAGCTATGATTCCACAGGTTCTGCCTTTATTCTGCTGACATCATCAGAGATGGATTTGGCCCTCAATTTTTGCATAATTACAGTTGTTATGAAGCGTAAGTAGTTGGTCTTTGCAGAAACATTACTGTTTATTTTCTGAGAATCTCATATCTTTAATACTCAGGTAGAACTAAATTTTAACTAGTGGGTATACAAGTAACATGAGTTTGAAATCATGAACTCTTATACAGACCTGATGAAATTTATTTATCGTGATGTCTCATGTTTCCTTTCAGTGAGACATTTTTATTTACTTTACACTTGCTTAAGTGTAAATTAATTTAAAAAAAAAAAAGAAAAAAAATTTCTTAGAAATACACAGTTGATGTCAGTGGAGCTATTAGATATTGGATATTAGATCAGAATCTGGTCTTAAGTTTATAGGCAGAACTTTGATGGAGATGTTGAGCTCTACCGCTGCCACGCCTTAAAGATCTTTAAATTACATATCAGTGTAATAATCCCCAATGGATTTTTTTTGTTTGTTTTTTACTTTACCAAGGTTCTCCATAGGAACTGTTTCTCACAATCCTTTAACAGCCCCAGAATCCCCAGGCTCTGTAGCTGTGCAAAACACAAGGAGCTGGAGGGTGAAAGATTGGGAACCTGATCAATAACCTATACGTGCGTCCTCATAAGTTCAGTAAAATAATTTTGGGCAGGAAATTCTATAAACTTTTACAAAGAACAACAAAAATTTTTAACTTTCTACATTTCCACAGCCTTCTTGCTGTTATTAATACCACAGATTCATGTGTGTTTTAAGTTGACATAAGCTTAGAAGAAAAAAAATTGGATAAATGTGCCTGTATCACTGATTAAAACATCTGTCTCTTCAGGGTATAGTTGCAAGGCTTTTTGTGGTTGCTTTCCTGAAGATACTAATGACATTTCATGTGAAATGCTCGTACTGTACTATTTCACTGAATTCATCAGGGTAAAATTTTTCTTCCACAGTACTAATAATTTTTCTTAGCAATGTGAAGCAGTTTGTGGGTTCCATAAATATCAGGTATTAAAATTATTCAGGGAAATGGAACTTCTGATAAATCTAACCCTGAAATACACTTTTCATTTACTTTTTACTCTTAGGCTAAGAAATGGTTCTAGGATCCTGGGTGACCACGATACAGCTCTGTCTCTTTTTACTTTCATTACCCACATTTTCATTCAACAGAAAAAAAATACATGTAAGCTTGAAGGGTGACATGATGTGCTCCATCACAAACTAGGTTCTTAAATTCTTTGCTGAATGGAGAAGCTCTACGCAAAACATATAGAAAAAGCATTTGTGCCAAAATTTATGTAATTGTGTCTAATGGATCTTTTTTTTTCCACAGAGGTTATACTAGTATATTTACAACAGTGCGGTGGAGTCTCTGCCTTGTGACAGGCCTCTTGTTCTATGCAATTTGCATAAACACTATATTATGTTTGCATAAAACTATATTTGTTTGCATAAACATTATATTATGACAACAAAAGTTCAAAATGACAAATTGAGATGGATGATGCTCTTGATACTTTGATTAGTCATTCCGCACAACTAAGATTGCCAACATGAATGCAGTCCTGTTGATAAACACACTAGGAAGCGCATTTGAGAATATTTATTTTGATGTGCATTTTTTAATTGGTCTTTCATTTCCAAGACAGTCATGGGGTTTGATGTTTGCAGAAGGAAAGCTCTGTAGTGGAATGCCTTTAAAACTTCTACCTAAGTTTATTATCTATCAGTGAGATTGTGGAGAAGGTCGTAATATAACAGTGATTATTTTATTTTTATCAAGCTTTTAGTGACCAGAATCAGTGCGGTCACATATGTAATAAAATTTTGTGTAAACACATTTCAGAAAATTTGTTTCACATGAAAGTGCATAACGTATCAGAATAAAACCAAGTATCTTCTTGTGCATCCCCCTTTTTGGAGGATGAGAAGATGATAAAGGAAAGGAATGTCAGTGATGATAAAAGGTCCTCAAGGTAATCAGCCTTAAAAATAAAGACATTTTTCATGTGGAACAAGCAGACCACCAGTGAATCTTGTCTGTCTAGCCCTGGGCATCTCTGCAAAGATATTGAGGTGTTTGGAATTTTTCAAGCCTTAGATGGGCAGAAGTATGGCTGACAGAGGGAATGATAATTTATCATCCTAGTTCTCTAATTTATCGCACTTACCATCTCCACATGTGTGAAATACAGATCTGATGAAAATAAGGGTTTCTAATTTAGTGCCCATATTGTAAGATGACAGAAAGGAGCAAAGAAGCATAAAGCATCTTTTTGCTTCCCTATGCCAGCTGCACATCACTTAGTACATGTTGTGACTCTCATGACCTCTGACAGTGGTCTTCAAAGTAGTACTTGAATAGAGGGAACTGTCTGCTGGCCTAAAGATGATGTTGAATGAGTTTTTCCTGGAAAGAAGATAATGATACTACTACCTCCACTACTGCTACTAAACCTAATAATGATCCATTTTTGTCAACAAAAAAAAAAAGGGAACTTTTAAATATCAAGATACGTACACATACACAATATGTATAGTATCAGAACTGATGTGTAGTTACTCTGAGTAAAACCTCATTTTCACAGGTGAGTAGAAAAGAAGGTCTGAAACTGCCGTGGAAACTCAAGGGATATATTAATTTAGGATTACTGTTAAGTTCTTTTAAAGTGAGTGTTCAACCTGGAGAAGAAAAAGCATTATACAAGCTGGTCACTGAATTTTTCTGAATCGTAAATAAACAATTTTGAATGTTACAAGAGTTGGCACCTCAAAAGATTTTAGGAAAAAAGCTATGTAGTCAAATAGTTTCTCACTTGTGTTTCATGTTGGTAATGCACAAGCAGCAATCTTTTGTCACATAAGTAGGTGTTTGATGATTCGTTAGAGATAAACAGAATAAGATAAGCACATGTAGATTCATGACAGCAGTAGCTGAAGAGATGATTTGCTCCACAGATCAGTGTTCAGCCACCTGAATAGCTCAAGAGGTTGGGAAGGGATTGCACCTGAGCCTCGGGGAATGGGTTTCCACCTGCATCGATATGCCTGGATGTGCTGATGTCTAAATCTGGTGACCTCTGTGTGTGTGTGTGCCACACGCTGAGCTCTGTAAGAGGCCAACACCTAAAGTGGGCCAGGAGCCTCGATGGTCTTGCTCTGTCAAAAGAGAAGGAGGCAATGTTAAGGTACAAAGTTTTAATTCCATTGATGACTATAAGGTTTGGGCATCACCYATATGGCTAATAGAGTATCCCAGTCTAAGGGTGGTGGAGTCCTGGTCTATTAGAAAGGCAGGAATGAACCTTTGAAGAGCACATCATTGCTGCGTGTGAGAGCAGTCACATCTGATAGGAAAGTTGTAGCGGAGAGCATGTCAGATGGAGCTTTCTGTCTTCTGTCCCAGACCTCATGCCCTACTGGTGGACGTTATCACACACTGCCTTTCTTTCATGGTGTTCAGAAAGTATAGCCAAGCATCCGTACCTCTGACTGAGAGGTTACGGGGCACGCTGTCAGCTCGGAGACTGTTTCCCTGGATAATTGACTGTATCTGGGCTTGTGTGTCAGACTCGAGCAAAATGCGTTGGCTCCCATGACGGTTAGAGCAGCTGCTTGGAGCTCCATTCACACTTGTAACAGATCTTACTCCAACCAGGAGGCTGGTCTTCCCCTTGGTTTAGGTAAGCAGCCTGCACCTTCCCCTGAGAAAGTGATACGGATATGGACAAACTCTGGTTTTCCTCTGTGGCATATAGTCTATATGTAATTCCCAGCCCCATCCTTCTATTTTTCACTGCCAAGAAACGGGGTATGGAAAACATTGTGACTTCATTTGAGAGTAAAAGAGAAGAAGGTTTACTCCCCTTTTCCTTTCATGAAATCTTAAAAAATACAGCGAAAGCTTAGACATGTCCTTATGGATACTGTGCCTGCAGTGCTTGCATATAGACATGCTTCCAGTGTGAGTGTACATATAGTCAAAACATCTTAAAGAAGAGCACTGCCAGGTAAGTGACCTTTCTTTCCAGAGGGAAATTACGTTGTTGTTCAGACGCGATGAGTGTATCCTGCACTGCGTTTTGCTGGAGCAAGTCTCTAAAATGGTTTTCTGCCTGTGCAGCTGAGGGGATCTTGATAATTTAATGGAGAGAGTTTTCCCTGAGATACCATGGTCTTCACTGTTGTACAGTGTCTGACAGCAGCATGCTGATAACTCAGTTTAGGTGTCCTCTAAGRTTGGAAAATTGCATTATGTAGGTTGTAGGTGGCCCTTTTTGCTGGGATACATGCTTCCTGGTGACTCACATGAGTCCTGAATTTCAAACAGTAGTTCCCAATGTTGGCAAGTGTGAAGCACAGCAAATAGACCTTTGCTGGAATTATACACTGCCACTGTGAGCCTACAGGAATTTGATAAATATTCTGGAAGCCTTGAAAAAGGTTGGAGGGAGGAGCTCAGTATCAGTTTGGGAGTTGCCCAACAGAAATTCTGCACACTTGGTGAAATATGATATGAAAATAAGTATTTTGTAGGTCAGAAACCTCAAGCTTACAGAAGTATAAGTATAGCAGCTAGAATCATGTTATTATTTTGAGCTGATAGAGGTCCATAACCAATTTTCTTTTTAAAAAGAAAAGGAAGCAATGCTCAAGTAATGTTCACATGTACTGGGAGGGGGTCTGCCACATCTTATAACAATATGTCGGAAGAGATGTCCTTAAGGAAGAGCAGACTGGTGAGAGCGAGGTGGGATGGGAGGTCTGTCTTGTGTATTAGGTTAAGGTTGCCCTTCTCTAGGCATGTCTGTAAATCCTAACATCTCTCTTCTCCTCCTACCCTACCCAAAAATGTAATGCGTGCACATCCTGCACTCATAAGTGTGTATGCTCGTAAATGCTGTACTTTAAAAGTCTGATCGTATTTGCTGCTTTTCATAGTAGGAGGAGCGTAGCATCCAGGTAGTTTTAAGGTGGCCAGTGCATCCTCCACTGATCAGAGCCCATTTGTTGAAATAGCATAAGGTATGAAAGTATGCAGCGCTGCACTGCTGTCCTTACTGCAGGAGTCACATTATTCCAATTATAGATCCTTGATAGTCACTTGAACTTCTTTTATGTAGTGAGACTATACCAGGACACTTTGTACAGCATAATCAAAGTCGCTGTGCAGTAAAAGCCAGGCTGCATGTGAGCTCCCTAAGGCTGGTGTGCAGCCTGTGCATCCCCAGGCTGGAGATCCCATGGTCTTTTGGTGGCCTTTCAACTGTCTGTGATGAGCTATGGCAGTTCAAAAAACCCTATCTACCCTGTAGGGTTTTGTAGTTCAACAGGCAGTCTGAAAATAGGTCTGTCATAAAAAGACAGTGACCTTCTTCAGGTTTTGTCTGTGTGTGCGTGATTGGGCTCATACATTGTACTGCCCTGATGTGTCTTATCTGACACATTTCAGAAGATGTTAAGCCTTTGTGAAAGATGTGTGATGATTTTCTGCATACATTTAGCTATTCTAATCATCTTGAAATTCCTGAAGTCCTAATAGTTCATTGCCCTGAACAGTATTTTAATGTAAATTATTCTACAATTATAGCTTAAATTCTTTTTTTTTTTAGTTTGTTTCCTACACTGCAGAATCAGATATCTTTTTCCCCTATTCTTAATGAACACAAATAAAATATAACATAATAAAATGGCTAATTTGAGATTGCTATTATATATACTACCAAAGTTGTGTCTGACAGTATTAGGTTGTCCTTTTTCCTGCTTAAAATTAAAACATTAATGTAGCTTTCAGTGATAGGTACTAAAACATCTTTATAAATATTTGAAAAGAAGATGTTCAATGAACTGTGCAAGACAGGAGACTGACCTCACACAACTAATTAATTACCACAATCAGAGGAACTCCAGACAAAATACCTTCTCCAGCAATTTGAAAACTAATTAACATTCATGTCTCGTAAAAGTCACTTGACTTCCAATTATGATTAAATATGCAAGGTCACTGGGACACAGCAAGTGGAAGAGCTGAGAGTAATCCCCTAGTACTGTAGTGACAGTTAAAAAGTAATGATGTCATGCACTGAAGGGCTGTGCAAGAAATACGGATTACATGTCGTCGTGTCCCACTGTGCCCTGTGAAGGATTGACGGGGACACCACCACCATCAATGTTTTTGGCCCCGCTTCTGTAGACCAGCAAAATGCTTAACATTTTATTTCCAAAACTGAATCACACTGGACAGTTACAGTTGTCCATAGGCCTAATCAAAATATTGTCTACCCAGTTTTAAGAATATCTGTCAAACTATATGACTGGTCTCATTACGCATTTTACTATAAAATTAGTAAGTGTTAAAGGATCGAACAGCATCTCTTGTCACTGMATAGTCCTAATTAATCACATCAGATTGGACCATAGTGCCTTTTGTTAAGGAATATCAAAATTGAAACAAACAATGTTACCTTGTTTTTAAGGAACTATGATCAGTAGGGCAAACCCCTTTTTTTCATACTAAGCAGTTCATAAATCCATTAGCATTTGCATCTGCTGCTATAAATATTTTAAAATGTGAATAACATATTTCAATATTTGAAAATATCTTAAAAGAATTTTCTTATTTTCTTCTCCTATCTTATAGACTTTTTTTAAAATATATTTTTTGAAAAATGAATATTTTAATGAAGGAATAAAATAATTTAGCTTAACAAGCACATTAACGCTAAATGAAATAGCAAAACATTGACCATAATGACAATGTAATCAAAAAGCATCAATCATATTGTCTGTTTAAATAGCCATCTCCAGTAAATACAGTATTGACAGCCTGAATCTTGTCACATATTACTGTATCACATCCTATTTTCGTGGACATCGTTATTATCAGAACGATTGTTACAGTCTACCAAAGAGAAGAATGTTGAGGTCAGTCACCCCACACTCATTGTCACTCCAGTGTGGTTAATTGCTATCATGTCAGCCAGGAACAAGCAATAACCTGTGAACATTGAAACTCCRTTTAGATGCTGCATCAAGTGTGTTTATTTGTACAGCGTGATGTAAAATGTGAAAGTTCACTGAAGAGGAYGCTTCACACTGAGATGTGCTCGGTGATTCTCCAAAGGGGAGGGAGTAGGAAGCATTACCCTTCACTGGGACAAGGAGCAGTTAATTAGTCCATCAGGAAAAGAGATGGCTCTTGACCTAATAAAGCAACAGTTGTGTCTCAGAGGAAGTAAAATGATGCGCTGCTTAATTAAGAACACCACCTACACAATCTTATAACAGCAAGTTTCAGAGAGCAAGATTAAATCTGGGACGAGCCTTTGGGGGACTTGCAAAATATGCTTGGCTACATGAGCAAGTGTTGTGTGCGCTGAGAAGGGACTGTATCCAAAGGTGCTGCCTCAGAGGTGTGCAAAAGGACAGAGACTCCAGGAGGTGCGTGGAAGACTACATGCAAGTTACCTAAAATTAAAAAGGAAAAAGAATGAGACTACGATTTGGGGTTTTTTTCATTTGCAACTACGTGGTCCGTTTTGAATGTTGATATTATGAAGAAATACTTCTGTTTAGATTTTCCTATAGCTGGCTGGAGCTTTGAGGGAGGTCAAGGTACAAGATAACAACCAGGAAGGTATGACAAAACTGTAAATCAGACGATCGATACCTCTTAACAGTCGCCTTGGCTTCACAGAGTATCCTCGAGAGGCTCCACAGAGCACCCAAATAAACCTCCACTGATGACACTGAGCCCTGTGAAGAGACTCAGCACACACATCAGGAGAGGATGAAGTCTCCTGCCCTCCGCTGGCAATCCAGAAGGTTTCACCAGCAGACTGAAAGATACTGGGGACCACACTTGAACCCTAAAGACCTCCAGGGACTCCTGTTACAATGATTTTGTGATGGGTCACTTTCTGTGCGAGGATTACAATCAGAAATAATAGTGGCGTGCTACACAAGGGAGGCTGAGTCCAGAATTAGGTGCCCCAGATTCTGCCGATTGCAGATGAAAAACACTAACAGCATTCCAGTGCAGCAAGCGGAAACAGAGTTATACCCCAGTGCTTGCCTATTTACTAATCAGTTTTGGCTAAATGGGTATTCTGTTTCAAGTTGCTTGGAGTATTTAAACAAGAAAAGGAGTTTAGCCAGTAAATCACATTATATATTACATATATTAAAAGAATCAGATGGGATTCTTTTAATTCTTGTTTTCAGCTATTACAGAGAGTATCTATGTTTATCCAAAGTCTGTAGGACTCAGTGACCAGCAGTATCTTATTTGCTAAATTATTTTCAACCCTTTCTGATTCATACTCCAAAGTATTTAGATGCCTTTCTATTTCTTTATGTTTTCTTAGGGTTTTTTACTTCCTACTCTCTATGAAGCAGTTCACTGGCAGGTTGAAAAAAATCAGGGAAATTAACTGGATTTCCATGGATACAGATAATATGAAATAGAGTTCTTTGTACTGAACTGTTCTTTTYATTTGTACTTATTATATTTTTAGAGTTAGAATTGCAATTTAAAAACTTGTGATGTTTTTGCAAGATTTGAATCACGGAAAAACAGAATCATACTCATTACAGATGACAGAAACCCTGTAGACAGCACTGAGGGAGAAAACTATTTAATTAAGAATAACAAATACAGAATCACAGGGCTTGACAGGACCTCGGGGAGCCATCTTGCCCTCTCTGTGTTTCCCAAACAGAATCAGCTATAGCTAAGCCAGCCTCTATAGGCATTTCTCCAGCATTTTTGGAGTGACAACAATGTCCTTAAACAACCAACTCCAGCACTTGCTGTCCTTTTTTTTTGGTCATGCATATGTCTCAATTTCCATTGCTGAAGTTTAAAGCTGCTTGTCCTATCCGTCATGGACAAACCATACGTCTTTCTACAGCCTTTAAGAAAGTGAAGAGTTAAAATGAAGCAGAGAAGATGACCCCATTGGGATGTGCACATCCTGGTCCTGCTCCACATCTCATGAGCACAGAGGAGCCTGCTGGAATAGCATCTCCAACTAGACTATGGGTGGGAGYATGAAGACCAACAGGGTCATATTGTCCTCTTTCACTGCAGCTCTGGACTATGCTTGCTATCTGAAAATGTCCGTGAGCAACGCGGGACTTGTGGAGMCACTTTCCTTTCTACGTCCTTCTTACTGCAGTCCAAACGAACACAGAACTCTAAATTGCCACTTCTTGGCTTATAAATCTTACTCTGTAAATGAAGACATGCATTGATCCCTTGCTGATGCTAGGCACAATCTGTAAGAAACTAATCCTCAAACTGAAGTGGCACTGCGAGCAAATATCTTCATATTTCAGGAGAAAAAACCAAGGCTATATCTAAAAAGGGCAAGAGGTAATTTCTCTGCAATGCTCTGGACRTCAGAGAATCATGTAGAGAGTATCTAATGTATCTAATATAGCCAATGTATCTAATTTCATTATATCTACACCTATAAAAACAAGAGTTGGTCCTACAAAGTATTCCTAACTATTTCTGCTGGAGAAACCTCTGAGCTTTGTTAGCTTGAAGAAAGGTTTCTACTGACTCCCCTGCCCTGCCTTATTTCGCAGCAGCAGGGTGAATCTGTTGAAGCATCAGGTCAGTAACGCAAATAATGAATCAGTAATGCCAATAATGCAACAAAACTCCTAAGTTTAATAAATTGAAATACTAACTCTATGAAATTTAAGAGTATCTTGAACAGGGCTGCTGAAGGAAGGGCATAGCTAAGCTATGGGGCTGGAATGGGTCATTAATAAAAAAAATACCTACGGCTTTGCAAACTTCTTACCACAAAGAACAGCTTAAGGGGTCATTTGATCGGAGTCTACAGAACCCCYCATGAGACAGGATAGAGGAGTATAGATGAGTCTGGAATCCATGGGATTAATTTAGAATCAGATGAGTCAAATTTGATGATGTTCAGGATAGGATAGAAGTGTATTTTTGTTTAGTTCTGAGGTTTTGTTTTCGATCAGTGAGGATATTTACCGTGCAATCAAATTACCAAGGGTCATTKTTGCAATCTCCATCACTGGAAATCTTTAAATCAAAACTAAACGTTTTTTGTAAATAGATAACGCTGTAACTCAGCCAAGATTTAATTCAAGTAGTTCTTATGTTATATAAGGGGTCAGTCTAGAAGTTCATGATGTTCAGGCCACGGGGACTATGATTCTGTGGGCTTGTTACAAAAGCAATTCGTAAGTGGTTGAAGACTTCCTGAGAGCTGCAACATTCACCACAAAACCCACCCACCAAACACCAGTAAAATTCATTTTTATGTTTTAGTTCAAAACAGTGCCATTTCATTTTCTAGGATAAAAATTACAGTGATAAGCTGCAAGTCACATATTTTACACATGTAACAGGCTGCACTTAATGGCAYAACATTATTCAACTGTATTTTAAATGCAGAGCCACAGGTACGTGTGTGATTAAGTTGTCTGATGATACTCATATCATCAGTAAGAACGCAATGATGTGCTCCATTTGTAGTTGCCGAGATGAGTGACCCCATTAACAGTTTAGCACTGGCGACTAACTGTAAGAAGTACAACTGCAGATCAGTCGGCTGCAGAAAACATTCGGGCAGTGAACTGAAGGGCACAGCTACTAAAGAAGGTATGTATCCAGGTCCCACCTAGCTCCCACTACGTGCACTTTGGTTCAAAATCCATAGGTTTCCCCTTCAGCTGCCACCTCCTCTCTGCTACATTTAAGCCAAAAGATGAAAAAAAGGGAAAGAATAGTTAAAGCCCGGACCAATGCAGACGTACTTTGGTACAGATTCACAGTCAGGGAAGGCTGAGGAAGAGCAATCCATAGTATTTACCGAGCACACTGGGGCTGCTGGCGGTAGAAAGTCAATAAATACCCCAGGAGTTCGGTGCATCACTGAACTGCGCTTGGAGGGGTTATATTTAGGAATTGGCTGAATGCTGTTAACCTTCAGGAAAAAAAAATAGCATTGTATTTGTACAATAATAATAAAAAAAAAAAGCATTTGTATTACTCCTCCTATACAACGGATAATGACTAATTTTCCAGTGGGTTCAGAGACTCAGGCCATAAGGCAGCTGGAAGAAAGACCTGTTTGGTTTAACAGGCAGAGGCTTTCTCTGGAATGATGGTTCAAATAGCTGGTGTCTTGTCATGTTCCCAGGTCTTCTAGTGAGGAGTTTTGGGTTTTCTGTTGCTAGTTTTTTGGGTTTTTTCCCCAACTCTCCCTTAGTATTTAAGCACATTCACTCCCTGCTAAAAAGAGGATTTCAGAGATCAGAAAAGAAGGCAAGAGATGTGGGTATGTAGAGCAACCCCAGGAATGCCCTGACCACACACTTCCTTTGTGAAGGGGGGGAAAAATGCTTCTGTGTAAATGCTATAGTTGTATAAAGCATTAGGTCTGTTCTGTGTAATCGCAACGATCGCACCCTTTTTCTCTCTCTGGTTTTGGGGGCCCTTAACTTGCACTSCAGCCCTCTCCTCTCCCTCTCCACCCTCGCCACCACTCGCTGTTTTCTGGCCCCGAGGAATTGAAATTCTGCCATTTCTCTTCCTGATGGCTCTTGCGTTTGCTCTTGCTTACACTTCGTGCTGACCTCCTCTGGGGATCAGACACACGAGCTACAAAGGATGGCTGGCTCGTCTGGCTCCCTTCCCTCACGAGGAACAGGCTGCCTATCCGTTTTGTGCAAAGATACATATTTGCTTCGAGGTAATCGGGGATCATGATAACCTTATAAAGTACTGGAGTGCCTGAAAAGTTCTATTTCTAAAGAATACGTAGGAAAATGGAAGTTTATGATAATAAAGGCATCTTGCATTTTAGTTTTCATTGCTATAAGTTCATAGAAATTGTTTGTTTCCATTGAAAACGTTGTCTGACCTAGCCTACAGCAGCCTTGCAAAGCAAAGTGCTCCATTATCCTACCTTTTCTCCTGTAATTTCAGTTTTGAATGCTTTTAAGCGTTCTCCATACCCTGCCAAGCTGGGGGGCACTCGGCAGCAATCACCACGGAGATGGACCTGCTTTACTTGATGCTGCTTGTGGGTGCTGCTTAGCTTCGTATTTGAGTATTGAAATGCACTTCTGTAAGTATTTCTTGTGTCAGTACGAGATGTGGTGACACATATCTTTTTAGGAATTTTTAGGAATTTAGGAATATTTGGGGCTATTGTGCCACAGAAACACGTGGATGACTTCTAAAGTCCAGACACTCCAAAAAACAAAATTTCTGGTTTTCATAGCCTGGTCTCACGTAATTAAATTTCTAATAGGAAATGGATATGTACATAACCTGCTCTTTATGAGTACTCTGAATTCCGAGTTTGCCAGGAACTGAGCAGTTATTATGATATAAGTGACATGTATTCAGTGTACATAACACAGCTGTTCATGGTGCTTTCCTTAGATTATGGCAAAGAAAAATGCCACCCATAGGGCTAAACAGCTTTGCTCATAAAATATTGCAAGWGTGGAATTTTAACCTAATCTACCTAACTATTTGACCAACATGCTTTGAGCTGATTAAATCAGTTTCTTTGTGCTCTAGGATTTAAAATCCTGTCTGTGGATGTTTTTTGTGTGAGCTTGGAGTTCACCATCCAGTGTGTGTGAGAATGTACAGTGGAAATTAAAGACTGCTCAAAATTCTGTGTAGCAAACCTGCTTCTTAATGATAGGTGTTTTTTTAGGTTCACTGTGCAGTCAGGGCACATGAGATTTTTTTTTTTTTTTTTTTCCTGAACCAAGTTTACTGCTGGAGGTAGCAGTGTAGTTCTCACTACAGCATAAATCTGCAGTCTGAAACCCTTGTAAGAACACACAATATTGCTATTGAGAGTACTCAAGTGAAAAAAATGAAAAATTATACATTTTAAAGTGCTTGTAAAACCCTGTTGCCCTATGGTTTGCTGATACGTACATGCATCTTGTTTAGTTTCATTTTTCAACAACAATAATAATAACGCCACTGTAATGAACTTTGTTTGGACACTGCTGATGGGCATCTGGATGTGAAATGATACTCACAGGCCAAAGGCCAAAAAGCGAGCAGGTCTTCTATCACCCTGTCAGAGCAGCACCATCTTCTCCCCAAAGCCTGGAGAAAAACTTGTTTTTCCCGTATACACCTTAGGACTCTCTGTGATTTAATGCTGCAAGTAACAGTTTGGCCAGTTTCTGGTCCCATGGGCTCTTTTGTGCATTGATGGAGCTTTTTGCTGTCCCATAATTAGTATTACCCAGAGGGGAGAGACTGGCCATACCCCACCTCCCAGAGCACAGGCTGGTCTTGGCGAGGAGCACTCCTATACATACACCAAAATTTCACAGAAAAGAATTTCACTGATTCACACCATCTCTACTTTCCCATCTTCTTCATTCTAAATAGCTTTCGCTCATKAGAATATTTTATACATTCGAAGTGTATTCAGAATAGTTTCACTAGGAAAACATGTTGATCTAAAATGGACGCTTAGATTTAACCAAGACTACAGTATGTAGCGTATATCTGCTGGAAGAAGGAAAAATCTAGTTCTTGGGAGAGAGAAAGAATTTAATTAACTTGAGTTACATCACTTACTGCCATATTCATGGATCCAAATTCAATTCTCTTTGACATACCTTTTAAAAAACCCATTGTCGTGAAAAGTAAAGTGCAGCTTCATTACTAAAACTCATTTTGAGTTGCTGCTTTTCTCTGCTACTTTTAAGTTCAGTACAGATTTGACAGAGAGCCCTGCTCAGTTCCTGAGCCTGGAGAACTTGGGCTGTTAGCTGAAAGCAGCACAAGGTCATTAAAAATGTGTCCCTTCCTTTCCACCCATCCTGGCACAAACAGATGGTTTTTATCCTCCTTCAGCAGTCCAGATCCTATACAAATAATAATGTTTTATATATATTATTCATTCACGAGGGATAATTAGCTTTGTTGATGAGCCCCTGTATCCAGCAACTCCTCTTGTCTTTGCCCTCAATCCTCTGACACCAGTATGCAGCTTGCATTGCATTGCATTGCATTGCATTATATTACATTATTGCAGCAGTTCTTGGCTGATATTTTGAGTAGAATTCCTCTGATTTAATTTCCTACACTGTTTACCATGTAGATACAGTTGGGAAACATGGTGTTGTCACTTAACAGAGAGAGAAAATGCATAACAAAAATTTTGCCTTACCCCCTTACCCTTTTTCATCTGGGCTGTATATGTCCTATCCATGCAAATATTCTGTAAGTGTGGGACTCTCAAGGAGTAATATGAACTATGCTTACACRTCCTGGGCCAACAGCATCACCACTGGTTGTGGCATAGCAGACGATAGAGCGGTGACAGGCACAACTGATGGCACACTCACGTTAATCATGCTTAATGAACTCAGTGAGGTGGAAAACAAAAATTCACCCACACTTAGCTTTAGTTCTTGGTGGCCCTGGTAAATTGCTCAGTAAAACTATTTGCTGAGGAATAAAGGCTGCAGGAGGCTGTTGTTAATGGCAGGGCATTGTGAAATGCATATAATGCTCCCCTTGCTTTTCTATTGTTCTTTCTTTGTCTGTAAAAGTAAGTTGGGGTAAGGCACTGTGCTATTGTGTATGTGTATCCTGACTGTCATACGGCACGTCTGGCTGTTGCTGAGGGCGATGGCTGAAAGCTATGAACTACGAAAGCTAGGCGCTCTAAGAATGAGCCTCTGCACTCCCAAAGTCATTTTTCAGTTCTGGCACGTTTTTTCTCTGTCTAGAAACCAACGGGAGCATTTGTGAAATGGAAGAGGAAAAGCCAAACAACTGCAATGAGACGAGTGACCACTTCCAAACACTTTTACCCGCTTTCGGAGGCCTGGATCGTCTCTGCTCCATGCACCAGCCACTTCCCAAGCTCGCTCATGACCACATCGACCCTCGTTGAGGCCTTGCCGTTGCAGGACTGTGATGATAATTTATTTGCCCGTGCACCTGCTGCTCCTGGTTTGGGGAAGGTAAGCTGAACAAATCTTCCTGTTTGGAGCAATAATACCTGTGACTCTGAGGTGTACTTACAGCAAATATCTCCTGTGCTAATTTAAAAGCCCCAGCCTTTGCTGTTTAATCAACTGCAAAAGCTGTTTATTGCTTTCTATATATGAGTGTCTCAACGCCGCGCTTTAATTAACTGCGTCGGGCTTGGCTGTCATTCGACGCAGGTTTTATTGGAATAGATGTTAAATCCCGTCTTTCATAACTGTCTTAAACACATCTGTACTGAACTCTTTTAAATAATAATTAGTTTCCATCAGCTGTCTTTTATTCATTTCGCATTTGCTTAAGGGCAACCTCATTAAAGTCCAGCACAGCTTTCTTAAGCGGCAACTTCTCCCATCTCCTCGGCCGGGGCGGGGAAGCTCTGGCCCAAACTTGTTTGCTCCTCTCGTGGGGAGCACGCCCGGGGCTGATCTGCACAAAAATAACCTTCTTCTGGGGTTACTGTAGCTCCCTAAAAGTCRTCTCGTGCCGGGGAGCCCTCCCCAGTGATTCCCATGGTGGCAGTGCAATGTCAACTCTGGGTGCACCTGAGAGCTTGCAAGTTTTTGCAAGTCTGCCTTGGTCTTGCAAAGCCATTTATTCCTCCTCACCTTGCCTGGAGGTCCACAGTCACGTCCTCTGCTCCTTTCTCTCTTCCCTCCACTCATGACCGAGCTGTGGGTGCATTGCCCAAGCACGCAGGCTGCTGCAGCATCCCGGGCAGGCAGCGGGTTTTCCCTTCCGTCCGCTTCAGGGCTCTGTGTGAGCCCCAGCACTCCTCCCTCCCACTGGTATGTCCTCCCAGATGCACTTCGTCACATGAGATGTCATTTTTCTGGCTTCCCAGCCTGATTTAACCAACTGCTTACCCACCACCACAATATTTTGTATTCCTCTTTATAAATGTCAGGTTAGAGCTTTCTAATTTTACTGTTGTGGATCCTTGGAGGGTTTTTGGAAGGGAAAAGGATATATTTCTTGCTTTAGCCAGGGTTTTCAGAAGCAGCTAGCGAACTGGAGGTGACATACCTGAGCCGCTCTTCTCTCTCCCAGCCTTGTCCTGAGGACAGGTGCTGCTCTCCAAGGAGCCCCCAAAGTGCTTTTGCTCTTCACAGCCCATGGCGCAATCCCCTGAAGGGCTCCAGTCCCACTTCCCACACAGAGCAAGGCCGACGATTTATCCACTAACGAAGGTGCTTTTATGCCTCCATTACCTCAGTGTTTGTTTTTCTTTATTTTTCCCTTCCTGTTAGCGTTTTAGACACTCGCTGTTTTTGTCAGCTAATACAGCCCGGCTGTTTGTAAGTTAAGCAAGGTGGCCAATTTCCTCTTCACAACTCTTTGTTAAATATTTAAAAGCACTTAGATACTAGCCCGATGCTTTCCCGTACATGCACTAGATCACTCCCAAATACATGTTGTCTTCTGTAGTGCACAAACCCAAAACCTTCTCCTGACATCTGAGCCACCAGCCCCACCACTGCCCGCTCTCGGGTAGGAAGGCGCTTCGCTAAATGGGGTAGGAGGAGAACAAAGACCAAAACAAAAAAGACTCATTATGTCTGACCCCAAACTGCTGCAGATTCTGGGTTTTTGTGTTCAGTGGTGAGGCTGAGTCAGCTCACACACCTACAGATGTGCTCCAGGGCTTCTGTCTCAGTGTGAATTCATGGTTTACAGGTTCAAGCTACCTTGAMGTTACAGATCTCTAAATAGAGCATTGGAAACTATTGGAATGAATTTGCCCTCACAGGAGAGACCCAGATGGTGGGTTGTAAGGGGAATATTTAATGTGCAGAAATGTACATTCCTATGCACCATGATACTTTTGCTTTTGTAATTGTACTTGAAGTTTTCCCATCATTTGTAAGTTCTTTCAGGAGATGTTATGAGACTCATCTTTCTGTATAAGGATATTTATTGATGAAGCTGATTTGAACTACCTTTAAAGTGTCATGCATTTATATTTATCATTTAATTATTGCTACTTTCTCAGGCCTTTGGGGAATGATCTATTTTAGTATTCCTATCATGTCTACTGTGAACTTAGCTACTATTGCTCATAACAGCAAAAACAACAACAACAAAAATCAGTCTTTCCTTTTTATCTTTATTATTCTAGGAGTGACCAAAACCACACAGCTGGCGGCTGTTTATGCTGAGGAGCCATGATACCGGACTGCCCCTAAGAGCTTACCTAGAAAGATGGTCAAGAAGCTGTCAAAATGGCTCATTTAGTGAGGAGACAAACTACTTGTGGGAAAACCTTGTTGCTAAATGGTTTCCTGTAAAATCCTAATGGCAGATGTGTGGATGTTTGGCCTTACTCCAAGGGGTATGCATCCTAGAGTCAGGATTGGGCATATTTTGAGGCAACATATTAATGCCAATGGGAAGGTAGGGATGATACATTTTATATCCTTTCTGAAAAACAAATTCTCTACCCCAGGGTGCAGGCTACTATTAAGAAAGAAGAAATTATTTTTCTTCTTCTTTTTATTTATGTAGGATGTATGTCCCGTGTTCCAGTGAAAGCAGAGCAAAATTTGCAGGTACCAGCTGTAATGTCCTTGCAGAGGTGCAGCCAGCACCGGTGCCTGCCGTCACATTGTACAGTCTTTGCTAGACAGGTGTGTACTGAGGAAAAGTAATAGCTCTGAACACTGTCCTCTCTCTCATAGCTGAAATACATCGGTTTTGTGAGCTCTTCCTCCCTGGCCAGCATACATCATGTTTTCTTCCCCCACGCTTACGCTTCACTAATGCTATCAATAATGTCCTCCTTCTTCCATATATTTCTTTTTTTCATTTCTTCTGCTGCATTCCTGGTATTTTATCAGCACTTACTCCGTATTCACCTCCCTCCACCCCTAGCTTCCTTCTCTGGCCCAAGCACACTGCAAAACCTTTATATCCAGTAGTTCCCCCACACATTCCCAAATGCATCTGGGCCCTAAGGGTGCTAGGTAGCGTTGCCCTGGAGGGTGGCCCTTCCCCAAATGCTGCTTTTGCCCCGCTCCCCCCCAGCCCTGTCTCAAGGGCAGCTGCCCCCAGCCCTGCCTTGTACCTGCCACAGGGACTGCGCAGGGAAAAAAGCTCAGCGAGGGATGGGACACCTTCTCTTCCTCCAGCCAAGGCATCCTTTCACTTGTCCATGCTGGTCTCCATCCAACAGCAGGAAGCTCTTAAAGGACAAAAGAGAAATGTCTCCATTGAAAAAAGGGCAGAGTTTGCTTGTTAATAGAAGCAGCTCATCTCTTCATCGGTTGGAAACTACATGGAGAGATGTAGTGACTCTTCTTGAAGATAAAGGTGGGGAAAAAGCATTGCTTCTTTTCCATAAAATTGTGCCTATATCCTAGCTGCATGAGAAGGGGTTTGTCACACACATATCCCAGCAGTGGCCATTGGGGTACAGGCTGTGCTGCCGTCAAAGCTGCAYGTGTGCCCACTGCGTGATGCTTCAAAGCCACCTTTGCCTTCCTGCCCGGACTTTTACCTTCATTCCTATCCGCCTTACAACTTCTAGCCCAGGTGGAAAGAGCCAGCTGTAAGGCCAATGCTGAATGTTTTGATCTACTTTCAGCAACTTCTGTGTAAGATGTAAATGCCCTTTTGTTGTACAACGCAGTGTATTAAGCAGCACTGAGCACTGCAAAAGCTCAAAATTCACTTTGATCTAATCCCTTGACAAAAGTACAAAAACAGGTCCCTACCTGCGTGCGTAACGCTCTCTTTGATCCTGCACAGGGCCAGAGCCCGGCTCCGTCCTGCCTCTTGCGGCAGAGATGGAGACGAGGTGCCCCATGCCAAGCCTCCTTGCCCGACTTGGGCAAACCAAGCCATGGAGCGGGTTATTAATTTGTCAAAGCAGGAGCTGGWGGATGGAGCCCAGAGCTCTCAGGAATCCATTTGCTGCTGTCTGGGGTTGAACCCGTTTCTCCTCTTCCAGCAGCCGCTGCAGCGCTGGCCGGCGCCTCGGCTCAGCCTCTCCCTGCTGCTGCTACACCGCTATTTTGGGGGTGTGTGTGATTATTTGCTTTCTTTTTCTGCAGCAGCCCAGCTGGAATTGTAAGATAATATCCAAAATAATTAAGCACTGCTCACAATACAGCTCCTGCTCTGAGACATCTTCAAGGGGAGGTGTGCGAATGAGAGACCCGAGTGTCAGAAAGCTGACAGCCAAGGCGGACAYGAGAAGAATTATAGGCATTCAACAAACATTAAAAGGACAATAACACACTGGCTTATGGCTATTTATTTTTTATGAGCGACTTTGGCAGTATTTTGTTTGAAGTTTTGATGGCCATATGTTTTCCAGGGAGGCACAGCGCTGTTTGTAAACTGTGCTATAATTGAAATTGAATTTTTATGAAATCTATGTGAAATATGATAACACATTAAAATACTGTCCTTTGGAGAGTTTCCTCATTGATTTTTGTTGCATTAAATCTGTTTACACATCAAAGGAAAATATTGCATTCTGCCTGTCTTCATTTCAGTCACACCCTTCCTTTTGTTTCCTGGAGACTACACATGGCAAAGCAAAATCCCCTCTCTTCAGAGCTCTTCCAGCACTCACACTTCTTTTAGTGAAATGATGCTTTACGCTATACTTGGCCTTCTTTCTCCCATCTGCTTAGCAAACCAGGAACTTTACGATGTCTTTTTCTTCCTTCATCTTTTTGGCAATTCAACTATATTTATACACTGGGACCAATCCTGCCCTACTGAAAATATATGGGATTTGATGGCTGACTTTGCTAGGATCAGGATCAGTCTGCAGAGGTGTCTGCTATGAACAAAATCTGTAGCTGGAGTACACACAGTCATGGCTCAGTTCAGTTCAGAGGAGCTGTGCTGATTTATCTGAGCATCTGTCCCTGGAAAAGTTTTTTGTTATGGCAGAAAACATTTTAAATTGAACCAGCATATTTTATCTCGGGCTTCTCAGATGTTGCTGTAAAGAACTGAGCTTTCTTTAAGTTTTGTGTGTGAAAATGCCATTTTGTATATATGCACGTGTGTGTCAAACTATTTGGTATGCTATCGAGAAGCGTATGCAAAGAACAGAAATGGTGTGGGTGAAGAGAAAGCATTAGCTTATTTTTAGCCTGGCACTAAGGAAAGACTTGCAGAGTGAATCCATCTTAATGACCAAACTAAAATGGAAAGTATTCTTAGGACCGATAACTAGATCTATGATGATAAACCTTCCCTTGCTTTACTCACAAAGCTCCCTGTCAGAGCATCAGTGCCACGATAAGGCTGGTTGTATTACCCAGTCCAGGTTGTACGTGTGCGGAGCTAGGACAAAGGCCTATTTCAGACACAAAGGAAATTATCTATTTTGATGTTTTTCTCTGTCACTGTAGGGATAATAGCTAAATGCTATCACTAGCGCCTGTTGGATTTGCCTCTGAGTTAAAGCTGATCTCTAGCCAAATCTTATTTTCGTTTCTCCTCTGCTAGTTGCAAAATTGTCCTGTTTTTAATTCTCCTCCTTGCACTTGCCTGGCTTTCATTTTCTTCTGTTTTCGGAACACAAAATGTGCTGTACATGGTTAGACCCTGGGCCCACCAAAGCTGACCCCGCACCCTACCCACAGAGCCTCCCACCGCTTTCAGGCATCCTCCCTGGCAGAGGTCCACGGGGCAGCGGGAGACACCTGTAGCTGTCTGCGCTGCCTGGAGCATGGGATTGCATTGCCTTTATTATCTTTGCTTCCGTGGCTTGGCTACAAATGCTTTTATTGATGACAAAAATTAACTAACTAACTGCTTTTAAAATCCAGCAGAAGCATATACCATCATGGCCTTCTGGATTGATACACTCCGTGCTGTCAGCAGGCTACTTGATATGTTTTCTCATTGCTTTTCTTTGCTGTGTCTTTGCTTCAGTTAATTTTTTAGGTGTAAAAAAAATTTGGTTAAGATGAAGAGCATCCAGAGAAGAGGTAACTGAGACCTACATATGGGACTAACTTCTCTGACTGAGATGGAGGAAGATCAGCTTGTGATGCTACAATGAAGGCTCGTAAGGGCAGAATGAATGTGAAATAAATAAAACCATAACCATGTGTATTAGTATTTAGTGGCAGCACTCAGATGCTGAGGTCACCTGTAAAATGGCTGTCCAGGCACTGAGAAAATAGTTCCCATTTTAAGTATAAGGTATATTTGCAATGAGAATAATCTCTCAAAATGTTACGGACATTTACTGCTGTGAAAGCTCCTTTAAGGAACAGCAAAGTTATCACAGACACTTGTTTAATTGATTTATTTATATAATAAATCAGTGTTCTAGAAAAAGCTTGTAAGTTGGCAAGGTAAATTGATATTTATTTTCAACTCCCTATGTCTTCAAAGCCTAAATTTGAACCTGGTGCCCTCCAGGAATACCTTGGTGCACCAGCCCCAGCAGTTTCTTCTCCCTCTCTCCTCCTGCCCATGTGCACAGCAATGTGTCTGAGGTAAGAAAATTAAAGATTTCAGGGTGCCAAAGACTGTGAAATTTGCTGCAAAGCCTGATGGAGACTGTAGCAGCAGCAGCAGCTGACCGCTGCCTTTCTACCCATAGGCTGCTGGTCCAAAGGGGGCAACTTGGCCGCATGCTGGTGGGGACAGATGCATGGGTGATTGTCCCACACCTTATAAAGAAAAGATGAGGTCTACTGTGCCTGGTTTACTGCTTGGAAGAGTGGAAATAGAAAAGGGGAGTGTATTTTAAAGCTAAGCCATAGCTTTCACTAAATACAAGTTGTAATACAATGCCCAAGCAGGTACCTGAGTATGTGAAAGTTTGAGGAATTTATACCCCTAACTCTTATAGGCATTAAAAAAAAGARATTTTAAATGATTTTCTGATCCGACAAAATTGGATCTCTCCCACTGGCCTGTGCACTAACTGGCCATGCGCGCTAGCTCTGCCCATGCCTGTCTCTGTCTCCCAGGGCAGATGTGATGGGACCCCAAAGCAGCTCACTCTGAGATGGGTCTGCCCTTGCCTTTTCCTGGTTGTGAGCTTCCAAGAAAGAGCAGAGTGCTTTAAATATAAAAAAAAAAAAACAAAAAAACAAAAAACAAACCACCAAAAAACCAACCAAACACAAAAAATCTGTTTTTTTTCTAAAGTTCAAATTTGCCTAGTTACCTTCTAAACAACAACAACAAAAAACCTCAAAGAAATGAGCTGAGACAGAACAACAGCAAAAAAGGGTTTCTGAGCATCTCTTCCTCCCTTCCCTGCCATGCACTTGCAGGTCCATGCTGGCTTGTGGGATTTGCTTTGGTTAATTCGGAGTTTCTGAGCTGCAGCAAACTGTGCAGTTCTCTCTCTCATCCCTGGGCAGGTTTATTTGCTCGTCTCCTCTGAGGCCAGGCTGTTGGCTCCTCATGCTTTACTGCATCTTCTCTCTTAGAGCTACAGGCTCCCCATCTGTAATTTTTCTCTTTGATGCCCCTCTGCCGTGCGGCATGTGGGGCAAGAGGCTCCAACKTGCCAGCCCTTGTGCTACCTCTCTGCCTCTCTGCACGTAGGTCCGCTTGCTCTGCTCCCTCCTTTATTGGCCTCCAAATAAAATGGAAAAGAAACAAATCAAAACTGCAGCCCATCAGAGTAGGTGGAAAGAAATACAGTGAGTTAAAACTAACAAGTTGTTACAGACAAAAGGAAAAGAGATAAAAACGAGATATTTTTTAAAAAAAGGCAGGAGAAAGTGGTGGAAAGAAAAGGCAGAGAAAATCCATAAAACAGAATAGAAAGGTAAATTTAGAAGAAGTTGTGGTGTCCCAGCTGTTGTGAGACTAGGTAGACAGGCAGGTTGCGACGAGCGGGAAAACACAATTTGTGTGTGCTGCGAGCAGAACTTTTAAACAGCTTACTGTAGGGAAACGGCATGCACATTTTGTATTAAAAATTAATTATAGCACCTCCTCCTGTGACAAATTATTAAATAAAACATTAAGAATTGCTGGGGCTGAATATACAGAGTACCACTTCCCCCTTCCATATGTCAAACCCCATCAGTGCAGGGGAGCAGGCTGCAAACCCCGTGCCATTAAATCACACGGCGCCCTTGACACGGAGACGCCTGTGGAAAGCTGAGATCGTCTTAGTCCGGACACCCTCCGTGCCAAGCAGCGGTGCAAACTCCTCTCCTCTTTCTTCCGCAAATTGTGATCTTGTCCTGCAGCAATAAGAATAATCTGTATTTCTGATGAGGGAGGAGGTGGGGGAGCAGAGGTTGGAGGCTTTGCTTCTGCACAGATTTTGTGTGTGTACACACATATAGATAGGTGTATGTGCATATGCAAATATATGTTATGCATATACATATTAAAAAACGTGTATAGATATGAGTCAGTACCTGGATTAACTGCATTAAATGTAAATTAGACTAGATATAAGGAAGACATTTTTTACGCTGAGGGTGGTGAAACACTGGCASAGGTTGCCCAGAGAGGTGGTGGATGCCCCATCCCTGGAAACATTCAAGGTCAGGTTGGACRGGGCTCTGAGCAACCTGATCTGGTTGAAGATGTCCCTGCCCATGGCAGGGGGGTTGGACTAGATGACCTTTAAAGGTCCCTTCCAACCCAAACTATTCTATGGGAGGTCTGTCTTTAGAATCATAGAATCATTTACAAAAAATGATGCCTATTTTTTTCAGGGTAGCCTCCATAGCACTGATTCCCAGTCAGGAGGAGGTGCCAGCCCCAGGAAGGACTTGTCCTGCACCTTTTTATGGGCCCCACCCCGTGGTGTCCAGCACACTGCCCTGGATGCTCTACCTGCCCTGTGCTCACCTGGAAGCCAGGTAAACCCTTGGAGTCCCTTTCTGGGTATTGAACATTGGTCATATTAGATGCATAAAGTATTTTGTTTATGCTTAGGGTGAAAAACCTCACTCGATGGTGTGGCACCTAATTCTTATGAACCTCAGTGAAATCAATGGGTCTGAGCCACAGATGTGTTGTACAGTGCTTCAGATGATACTGCAGGGGAGACTGCCATGTCATTAGCAATGTTCATTTTAAGGCATAACATCTTGCTTATCCAATTACAGCTGTTGTAGGGGTATTCCACTGTTTTTGGCAGTATGCTTAAATTACAGTTTGAAGTCCCAGYACACGTGGGCAGGCGCATGGGTGACCGGGCAGGTGTTTGGGTGGGAACGGGAGGCCAACCTGTGGGTCAGTATGGACATAACCTACATTGAAAAAGGATCAGTGCTGAGGACTAGGATGAACAGAAACCAGTGCATTTCCTGYAGGAAACTTGGCATCTGTTAATTATGAAGTAGTGTTAGACTGAAGAGCCATATAACAAAAATAGCAATAGCATACAATTTAGGAAATAGAATTTCACAAGTGGATTAATTAGCTAGTCACATTGTGGATGATATGTGAATATATGGCTGGTTAGTTTTGGCATAATACAAAGTAAATGTAGACACTAATAAATAGTTATGCATTTCTGCTAAAATTTTGATGTTAATTGTAGATTATGTGATATACTTGTTAAAATGAGATCTATAATATATGAGCTGTTTTTCTATTAATTAAACATATTGCACAAAGCATTTATTATGTTATCTCTCTATTTATAAAGAGAATAAAATGCAATARCTGACCAAATATTTCAATTTTTTAAGTGAAGATGGAAACACTGCTCTATACTATGAATACATTGTAAAAATAATTTTTTTAAATACTTGTTCCTGTTTCGTTTCTAGGTATCTCTTAAGCTTTCATATCTTTCTAGAACTATGTTCAAAATAATATTTAGCATAGAGAAAAACAATAAATATTTCATGATATAATTAAATCTTATTAATGTAATTGTCTGTACAGTGCATATTAAAAATTTACAAGGACCCTTTTCCTTTTCATTAGAAGTTATAATTTCTTATGAATTTCCATAAATGTTTTGAGCTCAATCCTCAGCTGTGGGAAGCATCGGAAGTTTTCTCATGATTTGATGTTGAATCTAAGTTGCTTTACTCATATTTTTCTTTTAGCCCAGCCAGAGACACTTTGTCATGGAATTAGTACTCATGTAATTAAGGTACAAAAGATTAAGTATTTGCTTTTACAATTGTGGATTTAGACTCTGGCATTTAATGTTTTCTAACTTTTAGCATTCTATTTATTGTTTTTCTTGAGCAGACTTTTTTAAGGACTGGATACTTAATTTCTTATATTTCTGCACTGTGCTACATGCAAGGCATGTACAGAACCATATACAATTTTAACTTCAAAACAAATCTCTCTACACAACCAACAATGTTTTATAACCCGAGCAATTCCACGCAATTCCATGTTACTGCTCACTTGTAACACCAAAGAAATTGCATGGTAGTCTATGGATACAGAGGAATAGCATGTAGTTTCCGTTCATCACAATGCATTGCTTTCCCTACTAGTATTTTGGAAAACTTCCTTCTCTACCTCAAGCCCCCTGCCCCAAATGTCCCTTCTGCTGCAGTCAGAATCAATATTTCATCCTTACCTGAAGACTAACATTTCTATAGATACAGAGACTGCATACTCACTATTCCTTGTCTTAAAAAATGTCATATTTTTGGATTGAAAAAACCCACCACAATTCCCTTTAAGCAGCATGAAGAGAACACGTTTCTGTCTTTCTCTAATTTCCAAGACCTTTTTAATGAAATTGAAATCCTCATAAAGTTGTCCTGAATCTCCATCAAATATTCATCCGAATGGTTCTGTTTATTGGCATCTCCACATTAGCGTATTGGTCTGTTAAAATTCATGTAACCATCCATCTGCCTAGTGGCTCCACATCTAAGCAGCCTTCTACCCAGCCACTAGTACCATTAAAATCAGCTTTTTCACTTGAACTTGCTTTCATTTAAGCCACTGCTAACGTAGAAAGGAGCTCATTTAGTGATGCTTTTTCACCTTTTAGGTTAACTTTGAATGCATCATTAACAGAAAGATGTTGACTAATTTGGAGGGAGTTTAGAGAAAAGCTATAAAAATGGTTTGCAGGTCGGCAAAGCATGCACTGTGCRGAAAGATAAAATGAGCTATCTGTGTCTAGACTGGCTGGAAAATCATGATTAGAAATTTTTAAAGGATATAAACACGGGTAGCGGAAGAATTCAGTGTGTTAAAACTATAATGAAGACAGAGGTTATGTGGGGACAAAGTAGAAAATCCCTCTTTAGATATTTATGGTGGCCCGTTGGGGGTGGTCAGGACACCACAGTGCTGGGGGACAGACCAAAGGATCTCAGGAGCTCTTGCCTAGTAGTTAAACAAGGAAAAATGGCACCAAAAAGCAAGAGAAAAAGCATGAATACAAGAAGGAGAGAATCGCCATTTATTTGTGGCAACATTTTTTCTGGCAGGACATATATTAAGTGGTGGAAGTCTCCCTTCTAAACTGCTGAGGGGGTTTAGCACACAGGGCTTTCAAAATCACAGAACAGTAATATGAAATAGGGAACGATCCCACACTTCCAGAAATTTTTGACCCAGTTCCCCACAGTGGGGCAGCACTAACAATAACTGCAACCACTTGACAGCATTACTCGATCAGAGGGACTCTGGGTGGTCTGAGATAGTATCCATTTGCAATTTGTTGCCTATTTTATTTTGATTTGACTCACAGCTGTGCAAGTTGGGCACTCTGAATTTGCAATTTCAGTATCACTGCAGAGTGACGCACAACTTAACCTTGCACTTCGTGCAGACTTTGGGTTACATCCACTTTGCTTCATCTGGCCTTCATCCTCACAGAGAGCAGGTTAYAAAGCAGGGCCAAAACTACGTGGCAGAAGCCCATACAGGAATTACTTTGCACAGTCATAAAATACTATTTAATTTGTGGATAGACTGCATGAACACTGGATGATGGAGTTTAAAAAAGAAATTAAGTTAGGAAGAATTCAAATGAAATATCTTCTTCAGAGAGTAAACTTATTTGGATTCCAAAATGTTACTATAAACTGGCCTCAGGAAACTCAGTACTCGTTGTGGTCAGCAGCACTGGCAATATCTTTGCACAAGATCATGGATAGGTTTAATTTCGAAAGAGGAAACTCACCAAGAGGAAAGCGAAAGCCGCTGTAAAGGTAAACATTTTAAAAGCCAACCCTAGAAATATTAAACAAGCTTAGAAAATGTTACTGAGTTCGCCTACAAATTGTAATGTGCTTGGAGAGAAAAATGTTAGCTGACTGCATCACAGGATCCAGTGATTAGGAACTGAATGAGACCTAAAGACCATATATTTCAGAAATCTGTCTCTGTCAGCGGTGAGGTGCCTGAAAAAAAATAATGAAGCTCTTTCCCTAAACTCAGGATACAAAGATACAAAATGCAATCCAGCCCACTAGTATCTGAAACATAAATGTTTAAATCCCCTTCCAGCTTCTTTGGAGCTACTAATTATGTCTCTGGATACCTTGGATGTCCATAGGATTATCTACTCCCTTTGAAAATTCTTGTCCTGTGGCAAATTTAATCTACAAGTAAGGCTATAATGTAGGGACCACTTCTGCAAAGAGATTAAGTTCCTGTTTGACTTCAAGTAGGGATGTATTTTAAACACTGCTGCTCGTTTGCTTAGAACTAAGTTTCTGTTTAAGCTTACACAACTTAGACCGATGGGCAAAACTTCTAACAATCTTTATACAAAAAAACCCCAAACAAACCCTAAAAACAGAGGAGAGAAGAAACTTTGTTGTGCTGTACTTACAGCTTTGGAAGTTGGACACCCCTCCCTCCTCGCTCCATGGGAAGGAGGAGTGGAGGAGAGGGGTGGCTTGCTGCCCTCACTACATGATGGATCAGGAGAGTAAATTATAGCAGTTACTTATAGCAGATGTTCATGCAACATGTACTGACAGGATTAGTGTTTGGCTTAACTTTCCATCGCCAATCCATTACATGACAGAGGAGAGAAGCTGTTGACTCTGGCTTGACCTCAATGTCCAGCCATCCCAAGCCAAAACCAGGCACCTTCATTCAGGTGATATTTAAAAAGGAATAAAGTGAAGTAGCTTTGTCCACTCCAGTGGTTGTCTGTGTGTCTGTCTGTGGTTTATTGTTTTTCTTCTGGAACCACTGACCATTGTATTCTTAAGGAAAATTTCCATAATGGAGTGGATTTTGCAGCAAATCCATAATACACACTACTGTTCCAACAGGTATTGCAAGTGACATTTGATCCAAAGGCCAAAGCTTCCCTTATTAAACAGGAAAAAGGAGCGTATACTTTCAAGGGAGTGATGTGTGCAGGGTAGAAAGCATAATGTAATATCCTCTCCTGCAAGCTGGATTGACTCTCCTATGAGATGGCAACCCTGAGATTGCTTGTTGCACTTAAAAAAACTGGTGAAGCATGAGTTTAGCTTGAGGGAAATGCTGATGCAAAGGATACTGCAAGAGAAAAATGATGGGTAGAAAATGTAATTTATCTTGACCTTCCATCCTAATAGTTGCAATGCAAAAAAAAGAAAAAAAAAACAACAAAAAACCCCCAACCACCTGCAAAACCTCCGCAAAGCCACCCACCAAAACAAAAGAGAACAGAAGTAAAAACGTAAGAGAAAAAGGAAAGACCTACTAAATGGCAGTAAGTAGCTCCTTGTGTTTTATATACTAACAGCAAAAATAGCAAAATTTCAGGAGCAATTTTTTTATGGCATTAAAAAGTTGTTGATATTTTGTAGCGGTATTCTCATGAAAAATTCTCATGCTAGATATGGTCTTGATGAAAACCAGGCTTTATTTTCTAATAGTCCTTTCTCTTTTTTTTTTTTTTTTTTTTTNTTTTTTTTTTTTTTTTTTTTCAAAATTTTAATTTGCAAATAATACACTTTGGGGTCAAAACAGTCCATAACATGGTCTGTCTGTAAAAAACTTCAGTATTTTCTGGAAGATGGATGGTAAATTGATATTTACCAAAAATTATTGAAGATTAGGCTGTCTCCCTTCGTTATACCAAAGTTCAGTGAAATCCAATGAATGAACAAGCTATGCCAAAGGTAAAAAATGTTATTTCACTATTAAAAGCCTGAAGTATTATCACTCAYAAAGGTAAGAAGATAAGACATGTTTATTCTTTACAGCACTTGTAGCTCTCTGCATTCAGCAACACGTACGACCATAATTAGTTTTTATATAAAGTGCAATGTAAGCGTGCTCTTGCAAGCAAATTTAGGCACATGTTAAAATCTGCTTGATATTTCTTGGCTGGAAATCAACAGAAATATATTGCAAGCTTTTGATCTACACCTGTGTAAGATCAATCTGGAATCAAGTGAATCGCAAAACAGCATCCTCCATTTCAGCACCTGATCTGCTTCTATCCTTATCCCTATCTCTTGTTTGCCTTTCAGATAACACCAGCAATGAGCAATTTCGCAGCCCCAATTAGCGAATTTACTGACAGCTTGYGTTAAGAGGGGGAATACAAGCACTCTTTCTCTTAGCAGGCTTTTTAAACTTGACAGTGCTGGTATCTAAACACGTCCTGTAGCTTCCCTGAGTGCTTCAGAAATGAGACATTCAGTGCATAGCTTTGTTTCATCTTTACATCCAAAGTGCTTTACAGGAGATCACGTCATCTCCTATTGATGAGTATCCAGGTATCTAACAGTAATAACGCAGTTCACAGGAAAGAAAAGAGAAAAAACAACCTTATTTTTTCTGAAAGAGGTGAGGGATTTAGATTATGTCTACTCGCTGGGAATTGCCTGTGCTAGCTAAAAGTGGAAAAGCTGTATTTCAGAGCTCTGCTTGGATTAGCTGGTGTGCCTGAGAAATGGGGAAAGTTGGGAGGAGCTGAGTGCTGCTGTGCCRTGACCATGGCACTCCCACTATCTGGTGTAGCTCATATTATAATGCTGTTATAATATTAAAGATGATGATATTATGAGCAGACCTTTTTTTTTTCTTCCAGGGAAGATGGTTTTATTTAGGTGCTCCAGTATTACAGTACTGGTAATATAAACATCTAAATTAGATGGGATTAGCATCTGTTTTTCAAAGATTACCAGCATATGCTTTAGGAACAGAATGATTAAGATTTGAGATGAAAAATTTGGTTAAAAGACAGACATGCAAAATCCTTTCTTCAAGTACCATGCCTTACACTGAAGGGGTGGTGACTTGGAGGAAGAGCGTCTGACTTCTCCAGGACCGTGTGTTGCAGAAATCTTCCGTCCCCAGCGCTGCTGCTCCCAAAGTAACTTTGCTAAAGAGTTAAGAACTCAGTACAGTATTATGTAGGCAACACTTAGAGCTGCTAATATTATTAACAAGCATATTGTGACTTTTGGCAAACCTAAAACAAAATATCAATGAACCCAACTGATGTTTAAAACTAAATATAGTTCATGTTAAATTTTAAAGCTTTCAATTACATGAAGAGCTTCACAAGTTCTAGTCCAATCGACAGTAATTGCAATTTGCCTTCAGCTACTGTGTCTCTGTTATTTTTCCTTGTTGGTGTGGGAGATAACAAATGTGTGAATGACATTTCAGCCTGGTAATTGGGACATTTATAGTTCCTTGTTAGTTCTTGCTGGATAAGGGCTGTGGTGCTGATTTTACATAAGAATCAAGCACCTCATTAAAACCCCAGCGCTGAAAGTATGCCTGCGATACCTGACTGCAAGACAAGTGTTGCCATGTAATACATGAAAAATAAATGACTTTGTGCTTGCCATTTTCATTAAAAGATGGCATTTTTGACAACTAAGGCAATCTCAGTCTTTTTCTATATTGACCTCTCCTTTAGAGAAGGCTTTGTTGGTTCAAGTGGTGTTACCCTTCCTTGTCCTGGCTTTGTTTTTGMAGGAGCTGAGCCAGGGTGGCCGGCCCCGCTCCTCCCTGTTTGCCAGGGACGAGGCTGGTGCAAGGAGCCCAGAGATGTCAGCAGGTCTCTGTGCAAAGCCCTGACTGCAACTAGCTCAGCCTGGGTCTCCACATTGGCACAGAGACTGCACAGCACATCTCCTTTCTTGGGGTTTTTTCAGCATCTCCTATGGTATGGTTTATTCCTCTTTATGTGTCACCTACCTCCATAGCTAGGTAAGCCAGGACACAGAACTGCAGTCCTGTTTTCCTTCCCATCTTTTTTGGACAATTTTCACCCCAAAGGCTGTGGAGAAGCTCTGGATGTTGCTTTAGAGTGAGATTTTTATTGTCTGTCTGTGGTCGTACCAGAGATAGTGAGGGTTAAAGGATTCTTCGGCACAGCTGGTGTGAATTAATTATAAGTAGTTGTAGGAAGAAGACCAATTGCTCTCAGTAGAGGAAAAAAAAAAAAAAACAACAGATATTTTCAGACACAAAACTTTTACCAGGGGCACAGAGTCATCGTTCTTCCAGCTACGTCAACTGGTTTAATAAAAGGTATTACCTCTCCCCCTGAAAACCTTGTTTCTCTTACATTGTAAGACCATCATAGCTATTACAATGCTACTATCATAATATTAGCAGGAAAATGTTAGCAGTATCTATTCAGCGGCAAGCCATTCCCTGATACCATCAGGGAATATGGATTTTTTACTTGGATATATAAAAGCATGGTGTTCAAGTTATAAATAATTTTTTTGTAGAAAAAGATATTTCCCCACAACTATCCACTGAAGGTTTGTAGCACAGTTTTATGGTTGGTTTTGGCTGCATTGTTTCACTGCGGCGGCTGCTGGAATTTTTCAGTAGCAAAATGGGAGGAATTCAGTGAACATGTTGGAGAAAAAGTCTGTCTATACTTGTGGAGATTGTCACTTAGGAAAGAACCTATGAGAAATACAGGTTGCATTTAGCACTATGCTAGCAGTGACTTGGGACCCTTTTTATTATTAAATTCATGGTGTTCACAGTGCTCAAAAGTGAGTGCAAAATGTGCCTGACTTCTCTAATGGGTTTTGGAATCAGAAAAATATGTAAATGCCTGAAGATCTTTCCAGTGATGTTGTCATCATCCATCTGCATTACATTTTTGCCTTAAACTAGAAGGTTCCTTCACGGTGAATAGGATGCTTAAAGGGGAGACTTCTATTGCCTCTTTTATTGATTATTAATGAAATCACATGGCACTCAGCCTGTTAAAGTTGCAGCCCTAAAATAAGGTTTGGCAGTGATAATTTCTCCTCTTAAATCATGAATATATTAAGAAAGGGAGCTTTTCTGGAATTTTTTGTGGTTTGTGAAAATTGTATAATAGTCATTGYCTGATTTGCTGAGAATTTGGAGAAGTATTTGAAGCTTCTTAGGAGAATCAAACATATTTCATATTCCTTGAATTTCCAGGCATTGGGTCAGGAGGAGTGGCTGAAAAACCTCAACAGATAATGATGAAAAATGTGAGTACGCTGAAGACTCTTAATAAAAGAACAATATAGAAAGCCATTGTCTGGCTTAGTAGCTAAGAAAGCAGAGAGCAAGTGATTATAAATAAATCATACATGTGTGTTTACTGTTTTTCAAAGAGCGGTGATGTGCCGAATAGCAAATAAATTTGCCACATGAAACGTGAAGGCACATTGACAGAAGAAACGSATGCCTAGGTTGTGAAAGCACAGGGGGACACAGCCCCTACTGCTGTCCTCTCCTGTGTCCTCAGAGCTGAAGAACATCCTCTGCACAGCTGTGCCAAAGCATATTGTGTGCAACGGGTGCCTTGATCTCTGCAAACTTTAGTAACAAATGTTCTTGTACAGGTCGCCTGCTATTAGTGTTGAGTTTCTCCTCTATCACACTCCAAGCAACATTTTGTATCCTGGACCGGGAGAAGTCCTTGGCTTGCACTAGGCTCAGTGTGCAGCCGTATCTGTGGGCTCATCCCATGGACACGCAAAGCAGATGCGCTCCGCACAGCCTCTTCTGTGGCTGCAGGGCATGTTCCCATGCCAAATCCCCCTGTGCAGGCCAACACCGCAAAGCCTGAGATGTTTACAGTGGTTTCCATATGAATTATGAAATGGTACCCATGGCCTTTTCATTACTTTGGTCAACTCATAACAGTGGTCATGCCACTGCATTGGAGCAATGTACAAGCAGTGTGGTAGATCTCACCCTAATGCTTGCTTCATCGTAAGTTCAGGAATGAGCCTTAGTCACATGTGTTTCTTTGCTCTGTCTTAGCATAAGGCGTCTATTCACATCAATATTTTCTTTCATTAGGAAAGAAAAAAGAAACAAAATGAACATTACATCAGTTACCACCTCTTTTGTAAGAATCTTAGTGCAGAGCTTTTGACAAAGATTGCAAATTTCCTAGTGGATCTGTGCTTGACCAGGCACATGTCCTTAAAGAGACAAGGCCAAAATGTCTCATGCCCCAGAGTGTCTTGTCCTCATGTTACAGAGAAACCTGAAGTCGTTTATAAAGGGATAAAACAATTTCATGTAAAGATACATAAACTATGCTTGATATAGTAAAACATTTTAGAAATGGTCAAAGCTGAATATTCAACTAAGTCCTGTGGGATCAAAGAAAATAATGAAAACAATTATTCAAGAGTTATTAGAGGAAGTGTTTTGGAACAGCCAAATAGGTTAAAATTTTAAATTTTAAATTGTAAATGGCATAACATTGTTGCTTAACATTTATCAAGATTAACTGTCACCTCCATTCTGGCTGTGTAGTCCTAACTTAACTGGACAGGAGAAGCGTATGGTACAGAAGCTGATGATATTTTGTCTTACATTATCATCTAATTATTCCAAAAAAGCATTACAACACACATTTGAATGTAACTCTTTGGCAGAGCTTTGGTCCACTCAATGTCTTCCAAAACAGTGAAAAAAASCAGCTATAACAGCAGGGTGGTTTGGGCAAGGCTGTGTCCCAGCAGCTCTGCTGCTGCAGAGCTGGGGCTGGGAGGGGACCGACCGCCCTCCTCCCTTATCCGCAGGGGCTTGCGCTCACCTGGCATCACCACATATCACACAGCACGAGACACCACCTCTGCTAGGCACTGGCTGATAAAAATCCTCATTCCCTTCATTTTGTCATTTCCCCAGTGTTTCCATGGAATTTCCATGCCAGCAGGATCAGGTCATGACTAGTTAATATGCTGTAACATGTGCAGTTGAGTTATAATTTTTACTGAGCTTGATTGCTGTGTGCCCTTTGTCTGGGCAGAAATTACTGAATATTGTAAAACATTCCATTTTATTTTTTTCACACAGGACATTTTTTGTGCTACACCTTTAAGTTTTTGAGGGTTTGAAAAGGAGCCAAAATGCTGTTTCAGGTCAGTTCATTCTTATTTGAACAAAGAAAGCCTTCCAGCTTTAAGCATGTCTTCTTAAATTCAGTTCTCTCAAAGGCTTTGCATGGAGTGATCACCAGAGCAGGTATTGTCTCTTTTTAAGTATCTTTGTAGGGATATTTCTTTCAAGTTTTGGCAAGGAAATTGCTTAAGAATTGCCAGATAATGACTGCCTAAAGAATGTTAATGGTTTTTAGCTTTTTGACTCTGTAGTCAGTTGAAGGAAGATCAAAATGACACAAAAATATAATATTCAGACCTATCATTTTAAAAAGTTTTGTAATTTTGATTGCAGGAGAACACAAAACATCTGAAAATAGACACATCAGAAGAACATATCGTTTTAGGGCTGTTAAGAAATGTATGTAAGTTTTCACCTTTAAGCACATAGATGGATTTAGTAGTAAGAAACTTTCTACAAAACATTTCTCAGCAGTAAATGTTCTTAACGTTTGAGGAATTAAGAGTTTAGAATGCTTATAAAAAGGATTAATTTTAGTAAGAATTTTTCAAGCCCACACAAAAGCTTCTAGAAATGAGATTTTTTCCTGCAAATGCAGATGAGGAAAGAACCATGGATGTGCCAGTTTGGGGGTTTGCTGTTCTCCTGCTTTTAGAGCAGGAAGGGCATCTCGAGATCCCTGCCACAGGCTGCTGGTGGCCAGGCCGTGGGGGGTGAGAAGACATTGAGATAAGACCAGGGTAGCTGAGGAGCTGCAAAAGGACATCTGCTTTGTACAGCATAAATAAGACTCCCAGAGTCTGATTTTTCATGATGCACAGTGGAAGAATAAAATATGTGAATCAGAGGCTCACCTCACTATGTAACTTTACATCTGCACTTCTCTGAGGTAGCAACATCATCATTAGTGTACTCGGCCAGGGGTAGAAGCTCAGCGTATTTCACACAGTGCTATTTAGATTTTACACTCAAGAAGATCTTAAGCAGGTTTTGCTTGGGACTTTTTTGGTTTTGTTTTTTTTTGGGAGGGTTTTTTGCAAACCATCTCAAAGCTTTCACCATTCTCACCCAGGAGACCAAGTCTGTCAAGGGTTCGGCTACTTAGACCATGGGACTTGCTTTGAGAAACCTGGTTTACTGGGGGCCCATGGGGTCCATCTGTCAGAGAAGGGGAAGAGTACTTCAGTCGTAGGCTTGCCACACTGGTGAAGAGGGCTTTAAACTAAAGCTGCCGAGGGAGGGGAACCTCAATCCATCCCACTCCTACCAGTTTGATGCCAGGGCCAGCAATAGATGCCCAGAGCCTGGAGAAGGATTGCAGGTCAGCAGGAGAGCATCTGAAGAGCAGCACAAAGGAACTCCAGCCAGTAAGACAGCTTCATTGGGGGCCCAATTTAAATGCCCCTATGCAAACGCATGTAGCATGGGGAATAAACAAGAGGAGTTAGAGATGTGCGCATGCCTGCAGGGCTACGATCTTATTGGCATCACGGAGGTGTGGTGGGATGACTCCTATGACTGGAGTGTTGGAATGGAAGGATACAGGCTCTTTAGGAAGGACGAGCAGGGCAGACGAGGAGGGGGTGTCACCCTCTATGTCAATGACCAGCTGGAGTGCACGGAGCTCTGCCTGGGGATGGATGAGGAGCCGACCAAGAGCTTATGGATCAGGATTAAAGGGAGGGCAGGGACAGGTGACATTATAGTGGGGGTCTGCTACAGGCCACCCAACCAGGAAGACCGAGCGGATGAGGCCCTCTATAGACAGATAGGAGCAGCTTCACATTCACAAGACCTGGTCCTCATGGGGGACTTCAACCACCCTGATATCTCTTAGAGGGACAACGCAGCAGGGCATAAACAATCCAAGGGGTTCCTGGAATGCATCAATGATAACTTCCTTCTCCAAGGAGTAGAGGAGCCAATGAGGAGAGGTGCTATGCTGGACCTTGCTCTCACCAACAAGGAGRGGCTGGTGGGGAATGTGAAGCTCAAGGGCAGCCTGGGCTGCAGTGACCATGAAATGGTGGAGTTCAAGATCCTTAGGTGAGCGAGGAGGGCRCACAGCAAGATCACCACCCTGGACTTTAGGAGAGCAGACTTTGGCCTCTTCTGGGATCTGCTTGGTTGAGTGCCATGGGATAAAGCCTTGGAGGGAAGAGGGGCCCAAGAAAGCTGGTTAATATTCAAGGATCACCTCCTCCAAGCTCAGGAACAATGCATCCCAACAAAGAGGAAGTCAGGCAAAAACGCCAGGAGGCCTGCATGGATGAACAAGGAGCTCCTGGACAAACTCAAACACAAAAAAGAAGCCTACAGAGGGTGGAAGCAAGGACAGGTAGCCTGGGAGGAATACAGAGGAATTGTCCGAGCAGCCAGGGATCAGGTTAGGAAAGCTAAAGCCCTGATAGAATTAAATCTGGCCAGGGACATCAAGGGCAACAAGAAAAGCTTCTACAGGTACGTCGGGGATAAAAGGAAGACAAGGGAAAATGTGGACCCTCTCCAGAAGGAAACGGGAGCCCTGGTTACCCAGGATATGGAGAAGGCTGAGGTACTCAGTGACTTTTTTGCCTCAGTCTTCACCGGCAAGTGCTCAAGCCTCACCAACCAAGCCGCAGAAGGCAAAGGCAGGGACTGGGAGAATGAAGAGCCGCCCACTGTAGGACAAGATCAGGTTCAAGACCATCTAAGGAACTTGAAGGTGCACAAGTTCATGGGACCCAATGAGATGCATCTGCGGGTCCTGAGGGAATAGGCGGATGAAGTTGCTAAGCCACTGTCCATCGTATTTGAGTAGTCATGGCAGTCCGGTGAAGTTCCCACTGATGGAAAAGGGGAAACATAACCCCCATTTTTAAAAAGGGGAAAAAGGAAGACCC